>JAJFZO010000606.1:0-131500 GCA_021397835.1 Moringa oleifera
GAATACGCTTGTTGCTATCATCCTACCTGCTATGCTTGTAAGGAATATAATTAGAGCTGCTCTTTTCTTTAATAGCTTTTAGTAGCTAGGTAATTGCATTCTCAGATTGCTATTCATAACATTAGGAATGCGGGCTAGGGAGGAAAAGAAGAAAAAGTGTGCCATCATTAGGTCTAAGCTCTTTGAGATGACTGGAAAGATTTGCTTTATATTATAAAATACTATAAATTAGAGAAAGATTAGATAGAAGGCAATAGCTCTTATCCTAGTGCGATAGAAATAGACCCTTCTTGGCCACTAGCTCCTAGTTTGTGTGGTAGAAAAAAATGCTCCCTTGGCTTAGGCAAGGTCTTTGATATAGATAAGGAAGAGGCATCAAGCTTCCCAGCTAGTAGAAGCGCTACACATGATGGGAAGCACCCACAAACACACACACACACACACACACACATATATATATATATATGCAGTAATCATATACTGATTGATTTGAATCTTAATAAGGCGATGCAGCAACCCTTCTTACATCACAAGAAAAGGCACAAAAACTATTCCACATAAGTAGTGCTTACAAACTGCTCTGTTTGGTAATGTTCTGATCCATGAAAATTAGTCCTACTCCACTGGTTCAATTGCTTATCCTTTTTTTTTCACTGAGATGAGATTGATGTTCAATGACTGACCTTTCTGTTGCTATTCTTGAGTGCCTAAAGCTTGACTTCTTTTTTCCACAGAGGCTAGCCCTCTTCATTTGCATGCCTTATGATGAACTATAGTCATAATTATATATATATATATATATAAGTTACGCTCTTGAAACACCCTATAAGAAAGGGGTTAGGTTAACTGACCATTATATCTGTTTTTTTTTTTTGGAGAAAAGATCCGCTCATAAATAAAATTGGGCCTTTCCATACCTTTTCTACATTTTTTTTCCCACACCTTTTGTTAGTCAACAACCAACCACAACTCACTAAAATTCTTTACTACTCATATAGGCTAAACTCCGTTAAGCTTTCTGTAGGGAATCATTTTTTCAAGTCAAGCAAGAATGCCTCAACTACATAAATTCACTTATTTTTTATAACTCTTCTAGTCATGCCTTTTCCTTTTTGCTTTCTATATTCCCATATGCAATGATGGAGATAGAGTGCTTGGGATTAACAAAATTCTAAAATTACAAAACAAACTGCTTTCACACCAAGGGAACAAGACCCGGAGCAATGACCCTAATAGTTTGGAAGATATCTAGAGAAATGGTTTTAGCACTAGTGTATCCTATATGTACTCTAGTTTATTTGAAGTACCCTAATAGTGTAATGTCATTGACTTATTAAGGAAAAGGAGGAAAATCACTTTGATCTCTTATTTCGGAGAAACAATTAGTTCATGAGAAATGGAAAGAAACATATCATATTTGATCTCGAAGTCTTTATATAGCATTTCATCGAATTGGGGGATCACTTGTAGGAATGACATAATGCTACTCCATGTTCTACATGGCTAAAGAGGCATCGATTTTTAATCTCATTATGACTTGATCAATTGAGCATTAGATTTTATGGGAAGCTTGTGTTCGACCACATTTGAGTTTAATCCTAGCATGTCTTCATATGAAAAGACGAAACAATGAACCTTGTCATTGAGGAAACTAGTGAATGCCTACTTTTTTGAAGTGGATAGAGCTTTGCCTATGCGAACCAGCTTAGGATCATCATCAAACCCAAGATAAAAGGATTCCAAGTCATCGAAAGTAATACTAAACTTCTCTTCATGCTTTTCAAAAAGTTGTCAAAGTTCGAAGACTGAGTCTTTAGCCTCGAAGACATCACCTTTAAACATCCCCGTGATCAACGTATGGGTTCATTAGCGTTTGTCACTAATTTACCGTTTGGCAAATCACTAGGATATATTTCAAGTTTGGAAACTTTTTTTATGTTTTGGTTAGCAATAGGGTTTGACCCCACACATCAAAATGAATAAGATAAGATGGTGAAGAATAAGTACTTTTTTGAAAAAGGAAGTACAGAAAACTTAGCTAGCTTATAGCCTTTGCAATTAGATATTTTGGAATATGGAACACTACCTAGTAAACCAACAGATAACATGTACTTCAAACAAGAACTAGAAAACTTGCTCTAATCTAAAATGCCACAAATACAATAATAAAGATTGCTTCTTCAAATGAAATGTGGATAAAACAAAACTCTAGAAAGTTAGGGAGGAATATCCAGATACACATAAAGCCCCCCCTTTCTACACTTTGTCCTAATCAACTTCCTTTAATGCCGATCTTGTGAAATACAACCAAAGGAGGTAGAAAATAACATCACATACTCAATCTTAAATCTCTGTAAAATATAGTTTTGAGTGATAAACAACGAACATGAAAAACAATAAGGACCAAAGCCAGTGGTGATGGATTTGATTTGATTAACTATCATAGAGTATCCATCTTTAGCATGAACAGAAAAAAAAAAAAAAAGGAATAGATGAGAACAATTGATTAAAAGAATCAGATGTCATGTGATGAGATGCATTGGAATCAAAAATACTAGAAGAAAAGCACTAATGGTGAAGAACAAAACACACTTATATCATAAGCACACATGGCAGCGACATTTATAGGCATAGGTCCAATAAAAGAACTAAATTACTACTAGAACTATTGCATAATCATAAATTAAACCATTTTTGGGGTGACACTTCCTGAGGATCTAAAACTTATACTATTTAACTTCTTTTGCTCATTCATAAGTTTTTTAAGATAATTCACCTTCTGATGTCCTGTCTGATGGCAGTATGTGCACTCATCTTTAGTAATCTTTCAATTGGATCTAGTAGTCAAAGGTATAGAAGGAGACTAAAACTGTAAAAAATGGTGTAATGGCTCAACTCATGCTATTTAACAAACTACATCTGCTCAGTAGAAAGTGGTGTAATGGCTCAAATTCTTCTCATAAAGCCTTAAGGAAATGAAAAAGTAAAAGAAATTCCTTTAACTATCCAAACTACTCAAATGCACTCACTCGTCTCTATAACTCAACGAGTCAGCCCGGCGAGTTGATACTTTAGAAAGCAAGAAAACATAGCACATATAACAAGGAAGTAAAGCTCATGTAATTACAATATCAAACAAGATGGCATTACATAAAAAGCAAAAAAAGGTCAAGGAGCAAGGTTAGTAAGAATGGTTTCTATGTCAGCCCACTCAATTAGGCAAGTACCTCCCCTATAAAGAGTATGTTGAGCCTTTGACACTCGGGCAGGAGGAAGCATTACCCCCTCTCTCTTGCTTTTGTTCTTTGGATTCCTCTACTCTTAATCGATCAAATGGAATGACCCCAACTATTGCTATCGATGTAGTGATTTCTATCCCTTGATCCAACCATTTTAGGTATAAGGATCAGGATAATAAGCCATTTTCTACAATCTGTGAACCTAGACCCAAACCAACATATCTAATACTTTGATTAAGCTAACCCTTAAAAAGGGATAAACCTCACATTCCACTAGCTTCTTAGCATAAAAAGCCTTTTTATCCTAAGCAAGACGTAACTTTCCTACCAGTCTTGCTTAAGATGCCTTTCTATCCATTTACATAGTAGATAACTACCCAATTAAAAGTTCTTAACCATTGTGCTCTAACCCATTCTTTATCCGTTATGTCACCCTACCCGGTAAAGAAAAGGCCCTAAAAGGTCTACCTCTCTTAAAAATAAGAGGACTCTGAGCTCTTTGTTTAAGTTGCCCTAATCGTTCACTTATCAGACGCTCTATCCTTTGCATAAGAAAACTAATCAAATCGCCTATCTCTAATTGAATCTCCAATTAGAAAAAGTAGACTAAAATTCTCTCTCTTTGCTATAGTGAGCGGTGTGAATTAATAGCTTTTTCAAATAATGGAGAAAGACCTTTTAATTTATGGTTACTAATCAAGCCTCTTTATCCTATTTGAGATAGCTAATTGTTGCCTTCAATTGCAACAATGGCCCTTTCATTGCACTCCCTTGGTCTTTCTTTTAAAAGAATTAGCCCATAGGTATGTTTTTCTTCCCATTTACTCCCTCTTTGACCATGGATAGCTAGCTTGATGATTGATCTCAGTGAGCTCCAACTGTCTATCTAAGGATGGATCCCTTTCTCCCTTGTTTTAAAGCAACTGCTTTACCAGTAGGTGGAAATTTTCCTTTTGAACAGCTTTCAAAAGGCTTCAAACATGGATTAAATCCTAAGTTGATCCCTTAAGGCTAGCCTAATAATGGAGATAAGTGTGGATACGCATCATTGAATTCATTAGCTCGCATACGATCTGCCTCCTAATCGTAGAACTTCATAGTTCTATCAACCAACAGGCTTATAGAGAAAGGAGTTCCCATTTGGATGATCTACAATGACAAAATCCACTCTAGGAGATTGAAATTTGTTTGATAGGAGTAAAAAAAAGTCTCATTTTAAGAATCATCAATGTGAAAGACAATAGAATCGAAAATGGAAAGACTAGTGTTTTGCAAATTACCCTTAGTGCGAAAGGAAGAAGGGAATAAACAAAGTGATGCTTTTGCCATATCTTCATTAGGATAGTTTATTTTTTTTCATTTTTTAGGAAAAAGTATAAATAGACTATTTGGCTTAGTGTCCATATAAAACTCTAAAAAGATGTTGTTTTCTTGCAATTGAATCAAAAGGAACTATTTCTTACCTCAAAGGGAAGGCAAGATCACTTTCTACTCTTTGATTCGCTAATTCTACTCAGGGAAGCCAAGAGGAAAGAGAAAAGCCAAGAAAAAATGTAGTAGACTCCATTATAAGTCATTCAAAAGGGCTTCATATAATTCTATTTTTGGGAGCAACATTATGGCTCTTTCCTCAATTGATTGAGAAAAACCAGTTCTAGAGGCATCTTTCATTCATATCAATTTGGGTTTATTTGCCTCTTCTTTGATCCGAAATTCCTAGCAAATCCTTGACTTTTATACAATGAGATTTCATACCTAGCAAATCTTCCATTCTACCTTCTCTTATTGATACCATAAAATGTTTTACGAATTATGACCTTCAACTAAACTACAAGTAAATATATCATGTTGTTGGAACACACAGGTACACTCTTCGCTGCTAGGGACATTGATCCGAAGCTCGAGTATGGTCCCACTACTACAAATAAAAGCTTTAATGACAGTTAAAAATAACTTTTAATGATAGTTATAGAAATATCATCTTTGTTCATGTCATTAAAAGGGGTACACTCCTCAACTATCTATCAGAACTGTCATTAAAGGTATATATTTTTTTATTAATTTCAAAATAAATACAAAATGTTTATATTCAAATTATCTAAAACATGCATATATAACATTCTTCATCTCTTTCACATCAATCATATACATCAATACAATTCTTCATAATATGCAACCAACATTTTCTCCATCAAAATTAAATTACAATATATAAATATGACTCTTCAATTAAACTTAGTCAACACATATAAGTATACAATTATCAAATATACTAATCACAATTCTTTTTATACACTTCAATGAAACAACTATACTATCTTTCTTCGTTCAACATAATTACACCAACATTTCAATACTAACACTCAAATGAAACAACTATTCTATCTTTCTTCCTTTAATAAAATTACACCAACACTTCAATACTAACACTCTAACATTTCAATACCAACACTTTAACAGTTTAACACTTCAATATGAACACTTCAATGAAAAAACTTTTTCTTGTTATACACTTCAATACTATTCTCACTAAAATCATCATTACTTTTTTCATGTTCGAAAATAGTTCAACATAATCTAATCCAAAAAAGTGATAAAAGATTAACAAAATAAAAAAAAAATTAATGTCATAATTGAACTCTATATGAACAATGCATGAGTTTAAATGTACATTATCATCCAGAATCCTAAAAATTCAACTACATAAATTCAATGATGTTCACGTGCACAAAAATCTTCAAGGTTCAATTTTGTAATATGGCACTCCATAGAAATTGTCTAACCTCATTTCTAACTTTATCAATATCCGATTGGGTGTAAGTATCTATGTTCACAAACTATATTTATAAAAAAAAGTTAGTCCAATTAAAACTTTTAGTAAGTACATCAATTAATTATTGAACTATTCACACATAGGATATTTCTATCACGTCTATCAATGATGTCCCTTAAAAATTTCATAATATAATATCCAGACTCAATATTTAGAGGCTGATGTGGACAGTACATTAAAATTTTTTAATCGTTATATTTTGCAAAATAAATAAAACTAACATCACATATAGGTTTAAATATACATACCTTAGTAAGAATACTCCTAGGAATGTGCCTATTACTTGATTCTTTGATAACTTGAAACAATTTAAAAGAGCTATCAATAGAAAATAATCAATATTTTTAAGAGTAAAAGAAAATAACATGCTAATATAAATGAAAATATTTTCATGCACATGGAAAAAAGTTGATCTAGTTCTTGACGAGAACCATGGTTCAAAGGATCAAAAACTCTGTATACTAAAGTACGAGATTGGACAACCACCAATATCCAGTGTTGCCTACATTATTAAAACTAAATGTTAACCATATTATGAATAGAACTATTAATAATTTCAACTAGTGTTAAGACTTACTTTAAGTTATAAGGAAATATCACTACTCTTCCATCACACGGATCTATCATTCTATTGGCTAGGTGATGAGTTTGGGTGTCTATACTTATAGACATTCCATATGACAATGTTGATGGATTATAAATACAAAATACTTCCCTAAGCCAAGTGCAACTAAATCTGTATGAAGAAAGAAAAATATAAATATAATATAGCTAAACAATAATAAACAAATAAAAATTCAAAAGACATACATACACAATGTAAGCCTAAATAGTGGAGACACTTAACTCCTCCATGTGACAAAATTGCATGATATCTTCTCGAGCCACAAATACATGTCCATCAGAAGCAAAGAATTTAATAAAAGGTATGTTTATTGCTTTATTAGGTGCCATCACCTTACTCGCATAATTATACGTCTTCTGCAATCCTAATGGTAGCCCAATAGAAGATACTTGTTCCGATGATTGTGGTTTTGTCAATGTTGGTGCTCTCTTAACTGGCAACTTGCCTCGTTGCTTTATAGTAGATAACTGAAAAAATTTTGCAAACTTAATTGACACTAATAAGTTGACTTTATAAGATATATTTAGCAAAAACATTACCTCATGTGTACCAATAATGACCTAATCTCAAGGCCAAGCAACAACTAAATCGAGTGAAGAAAAAAAATTTGTCAATCCATCGTCGAGGTTCAGGCGAGGCAACTGTACATTACCATAAATAGCCACATCCACTATCACCCGAACATCATCAAAAAATAGTAGACACCCATGGATCATCTGATTAGGAGTATGATCCATAAAGATAACCTCACTTGCCACTATGTAGTCTGATAACTGGATGAACATATGGCATAGCTTACACTATAATGATCCAAAAAAAAATAAAAATAGAAGTTACATTCATAATATTATTAAAATCATATTTACTATGATTAACATTTAACATACATTGTTGTCGTATGGTGTTGGTGTAGGTGCAGGTGCTGGTGGTTTGATTGGCATAGGTGATTGGGGTGTTGGATCCTCTAATAATCTAGTTATATTGTTACTACCTTTACTTGAATAAAATTACATTGTAGATTTTTCTTACTAGACATTATCTGTTTTATTTGCAACAATGTTTGTCAAAACTTCTTTATACTCTGTGAACCACCTCATCACCTCTGCCAACTGTTGTTGATCTAATTACAAACCTCGAGGGATAGTCAATGTTTTGGCCTTCCCAAAATAAGATATGATAGTCACCTTGGATCCTTGACCTCTAATGCGTCCGGGGTGCTTAAGTGTACTAAGAGCTTTCACTAGTACATCTTCTAGACCGAAGGTTGTAAACTTACACTGTGTGCTCTATGTCATCAACTCATCCTACAATATTATAATAAAATTAATCAATAAACATAAAATTTATTACTACAAATGTTATAATAAAGTTGAACTACACTTACAATTCTTTCCCACACAGTCAACTCCCATCATTTATATATTTTCCTTTTTTATTCTGTTGTGAAGCCTTCCATAATAAGGCATAATCAATTTGGTCATCGCTACCATATGCTTGTTTCTTTTTTTAACATAAAGAGTGAACATGCTAGATTTTTAGAACGTACAACTAAATGAATATGTTATTAATTAATAACATAATAAATGAAAAATAACTTACAAGTTCACTCTCCAGCCCTACAAATCCCTTTTTAGATAGACAATAGTCATACACATTCTTCTTTCTTTTCTCTTTTGCTATTTATCTCTTTTACTGTAAGATCAATACACGTAGTGGCAAGTAGGGTTATCTTTATGGATTATACTCTTAATCGGATGATCCATGGGCATCCATTATTTTTTGGTGATGTTCAGGTGACAATGGATGTAGCCATTCATGGTGATGCATAATTTCCTTGCCCAAACCCCAACGGTGGATTGACAAATGTTTTTTCTACACTCGATTCAGTTGTCGCTTGGCCTTGAGATTGGGTCATTATTGGTACACATGAGGCAATGTTTTTGCTAAATATATTTTCATACAGAACTTCTCAAAATAATATATATTCCCAATATATTTTTTAAACCAAAATTAACCAAATTAAATCAAAATTGTGAAGCCTAAATTTTAAATCTACACCGAAATACTTACATATGTTTGAATGCCAAAGATGAATGAATGGAGGGGAAAGGTACAGCTGCTCCTTGTGCAGATTAAGACAAATGATAAAGAAAGGAGCAAAGAGAAAGCAAACAAAAGAGTGCCAGAGAGGCAGTGCAGCTGCCAATAGTTGGCATAGCTACTTCTGGATGGAGAGCAAAGAGGAAAAGGCTAAAAAAGAGATAGTGTCGCTACCATACCAGCAGCTGGTCTAACTGCTTATGGACAAAAACCAAAGAGGAAAGGGTCGAAAAGAAGAAATACGACTGCCAGCAACTGGCCTCGCTGCTTTGAAACGGAAAGCAAAGATGAAAAGGGTCAGAGAGAGGCAGTGTGGTTGCTAGCAGTTGGCCTTACTACTTTTGGATGGAGAGCAAAGAGGTGAAGGGCTGGCGAGAGGCAGTTCGACTACTAGCAGCTAGACTAGTTATTTTTGGACAGAGTGAAAAAAGAAAAAGGATGAAAGAGAGAGTAAAAATTATGCACGAGGCTGTTGGTGGGCTCTAGAAACAAATTAAGGATCCTTAGCTTAAACCAAAGCTGCATAGCCTTTAACGCCAGTTTTAGCAGAACTGGCATTGAAAGCCACAACCTTTCAAGGGAAATCTTTGAAGGTACTAAAGGTTTGATATGGGTGAGCATGTAATAAAAGCAGTCAATGTCCAAACTTACCCAACAACTAGTTTAACTTATGAAAGGAGTAACTTAAGAGCAGATTTGCTAATTAAACTTGTCAACTTATCCAAAGAAATTTGTGTTTTAAGTTAATCGCATAAGTCCTTCTAAAAACTGAAGCAGATCCTCTTGCTTATCCTAGAAAGAATAAAATCCCAATAGTAATCCCAACCATTTACTTTTCCACGTGAAAGTCAATTCAAAAAGCAGGAAACAACATACCAAAGGAACAAATGTGCTTCTGCTAAAGCTATATATATATATATCTGAAGCTCTGTCTTTCCTTCTTGCATATATGCAAAAGTAGCAAAGATATAAGAATAAAGAAGTTTACTGGAGATAAAAGCAGAAGCATTGATGCTTGAGTTAGTCTTCCTTTTTACTTCTAGTTTAACAAGTCTGGAAGAGTGTTACTGGACTAGCCTTTGTCTGCTCTGCTTCTACTCCTCAAGAGTTGATCATCATGAGTTTCCTAGTTTTTGAACTTGTTATGTCATGGGACCTCCTTGCATGTTAAATTAACCTTTCATCCTAATTGTGGAATTTTCTCTCTTTAGCATTGATTTAGAGCGAGAAGATGAACCCTTAAAAGAAGTCAACCCATGTACCATTTTTCTATTTAAATCTTTAAATGATGTGCTTTGAATATGCCATTTGGTTACTACTAGGTAAAGCTGTGTGATGATTTAAGTCTATGAAGAATCAAGCCGTTTAATTTCTTTCATAAGTTAACATTTAGTAATTAAATTGGAAACTAAACTTTCTACCTAAATCTTTGTTTAATCACAAATTGATTACCATTTAATTTGTATAAGCTGAGAGTAAAAATGATTCATTAATTTAAAAACATGTGATTCACTAAAAAATGGTAGTCCACATTTCTACAAGTATTGATGACGAAACTTAAATTTTAAAACGAAAAAAGTTAATAAACCCATAACAATATCGATCAATAAAAGTCAATCAAATTCTTTATCTACTATTACTTTCTCTTAATTAATTAGTAGCATTAAAGACTTCTTTCCACCAAAGCACTAGTACCATTTGTTTTCTCTTCATATGCAGCCTACCCAAAGCTATTTGGGGCTTGGAAAATTGGTATGAATTCTAACTTTAACTATAGAGATTGAATTAAAGGCAGTTAAAAAGAAGAAAGAATTAAAAAGATAAGAATACATAAAATTAGAGAGAAGACCAAATATTAACATTAATATTATAATGTCTACCTTTAAAACAGTTCCTTGCCTTTCACAAGCATGTAAGATTGATCTCATGAATCGTTTCTCTCTCACTCTTTGGCCCACTGCACTATCTCCCTGTGCCTATGACTACAGGTACCTTCCTTTTCATTCTCTGGAAGTCTCTTTTTTGAACATATTATACAATGGCATTAAATAAATATCAACCTAGATGAAATACACACCAAGAAAAGGTATTAGCATGCCTAAATACTAAGCGAACTAATCTACAAGACTTGGATTGTGTAAAGTTGACTTGGTCTATATAGTATGGATGAAGCATGCTTTTGCTTAATCCTCAGCTTCATATTTTGTAGAAGCAATGTTAGGATGATTGTTTAGTGAATAAGGGGTTTAAAGATGAAGATAAAAAAGAAGCCAACCAACCAAAAGTAGTTGGAAATTAGGGTTCTTTGAATATGTAGGTGGTCTTGAGTTTTAAATGCCAACCTAAAATAGTTGGAATAAGTCTTTCTTTTGGGTTTATGCTTCTCATTAAAAATTACTCAAGTTGGGTGTAAGAATTTAAGGCTTTCCTATGTGAGTGTTATCGAAACTTGCAAGTCAATAAGCTTTGATTGTGCTTATTGTCCTCATTATGGTAAATGTCCCCTTCTGTTGATGGCTACATCATTGTCTTATATGAGGCATGGTTTGTCAGCTAGGTCACTTTGCCCTCTAATTTTAGATTATATGAAAAGGTGAAGGAAGGGGAAAAAAAGTGGATCATAGAATTCAGTACGATCTTATCCAATTATATAACATGGTGAGTTGAAGAGATAAAAAGGTTTCAGCAGGGTAGCATGGCTAGAATTAGAATGAAAAGCGTGGGATAGCCTTCAATGCCAATTTTGCAGATCCTTTCATGCTAGTTCTGCCACAACTGGCATGAAAGGATATTAAAGACTAATATCAGCAGAACTAACAAAATTGGCGTGAAAGCATATTAAAGGCTAGCATTAGTAGAATTGGTAAAACTGGCGTATCCTCACAGTCTTTAAGGGGCTAGAATTAGCGTGAAGAGCATGAGATGACCTTCAACGCCAGTTCAGCTAGAACTGGCATATCTTTCATCCCCTATGATTGAAGGCCTCTAATGCCAGTTCTCCCAGATCTGGCGTTAAGGGTCCCAGTTCTGTTTTGAAAGATTGAAGGCCTTTAATACTAGTTTTAAAAGAACTAACATTAAATGCTCTAGGGATGGTCTTTTAACGCCAGTTCTTATTTAATTGGCATGAAAGGCTAATTTTTAACATCAGTTTATTACTAACTGACGTTAAAGACTTCATTTTTAATGAACCTTTTAATGATAGTTCTTTGAATAACTGTCATTAAATTATTATCACTTATTATAATTTTTGTAGTAGTAACCGTGCATTGTTTTTCTTCTTGACCATAATGAATCAATTGATTTGATGTAGGCATCGCTCTTTCTTTTATCCTTCCCCTCAATTTTAGTCTTTATCATTAGTGATTACTTTAAATCCAAAGCACTCATTTTCCATTCATAGAGCAATCCAATAGTCAAAATTAATAAAAAAGCCATCATGGACCAAAATCCAAATAGATCAATCTTGTTAAGAGGCACTGCCCAAGGAAAGGAGAACGTTACTTTTGGATTAGGGGTAATAAATATAATTAGAAAAAGATAGAAAAAGTTTATCAAAATGACTTTTGGCATCACCATAAGGATTGAGATGGTTCGGCTCTACTAGGAGATGGGAAACTATATGCAAAGTTGGAGGTAGAGGGGCTTATACTTGGCTCACCATCAAAGGGATAAGAAGTAGGTTACTTGATAACTTTTTGAAAAGATTGATTTTTTTCTCATTGGAGCAGTCGGTTACCATAGTACTAAGATGGAAAGCCTGGTAGGCAGTCTACACAGATAGTAAGTCACCAAATGTGGGAAAGAATAACTATTACTTGAAGGTACCACCATCATAGGATTTGAGAAAAGGATACCTTTTGACCCACTGAGGCTATTTCTCAAAAACATAGTCAAAATTACAAAATACCTTCCATCCACCATATAGAATTCTGCTCTTAAGTTGTTCTTGATATAAAGAAGTGCTATGTGAGCTCTTTTTTCAGGTGTTTAAGCACTATTATCATGTAAGCACTATATACTCTTTAGTAAGGCATGCTTAGAGTATGCACCAGTCTTTATCTTCCTAACTATGCAAGGAAAGGCTACATTCCCTACCAATGATGTCCCAACCAAGAAAGCATACATCTGGTCTCCAAGATTCTAAAAACAAGGGTGCCCTCCTTCTAGCCCCTAGCTTTATGTGCTTTACTACCTAGGCTTAGCCACAGAAGTCCTCGGATGCTTTCTTGTTTGGACTTTCATTATGGATACACCTAGGAGTGAAAAAGTCATAATAGATGGATAGCATCTTTAAGGGATTGAGGCTTCTTCAGGGAAGGCTTAGCCTCCAAAAGATAAGAAGTTTTTCCAAGCAAGGGAAGGATAGTGCCATTGTATTTCTGAGTGCTAATTCTCTTTTAAAATGGTATTCTATTTGATTGAAGGATTGAATTAGTGAATTAATCCTTGATTCTACTTGAAAGAGCTTTTAATTCTTTAGCGATGTAAAGCCATCGAGCAATACATTGATAAGAGAACATCAATCTTGGTATTTGTTCTTGAATCAGGGACCAAGAGTAAGTTAAAGGCTAATGATAAACAAAATAAGACTAATGGCGCATCTTACTTTCCATAGTAAACAACTTTCTTTATATTATAAAGCTCTTTTTTAATTGAAGTAAAGAGTAATTCTTCTTTTTTGTTGAAGTCGTTCCTAACTACTTCGTTTTTCTTGTTCTTTTATATAATTAAAGAATGCATCACTCGCTTGCGTTTTATCCCCTCTTTATGGATGCTAAGAAGCCCTTACCTCTCCCTTCCACTAAGCAATCTAGATCCTACGTGTCCACGAGATTAAAGAGATTAAAAATGGAAGAGAATAAAGAGCAATAGACTTCGCTTTGATACCTACTACTGGAAGTTCAATTACATCGCTTTGATACCTATTGCTTGAAGTTCAACTACAGGAAGTTTCACCTCTCCACGAGCATAGGATTAGGATTATATCATACACGTATTCAAAAGACTACAATTAGTGGCTATTAGCCTTCCTTTCTTTATCGAGGAAGCTCATCGGACATCTATTCCTCTTCCTCTACCTCAACAAGATCTGTGGTTCCCTTCGCTTCTTTTAGTCCTTAAGTGGAATTTAGGTACATAACATTCATTACTTGGTTATATCTCTATTTCTTTTGATTCAGAGTTAGCGCGAATCCTTATCTAAAATCCCCTAAAATCTAATTCTAATGTTGGCCTTTGGGTTACCAATTGCAATTTTAGTTTCCTCTGGTCTCGTACTAGGTGAGATAGCTTAAACAGGGGTGTTCTTTGCCAGGCATTTCACTACCTACGCCATGCTTTATTCCTCTTGGCCCTCTACAGAGTCATCCTTCTAGGCTAGGCTTCGATCATTCGTAACAAAATAAGAGATAAAATCCATGCCTAAGCTTGAAACTACATGGAAGAAAGACAGCTTTAGGTTGATATTTTTTTGCCTCCTTTATAAAAGAGTAAGCTTCTACTGATCTTCTTTCTTTTAAGAAATAAATAAAGTAAGGTCTTTATCGATTTATTCTATGAAAAGTCTTTCTTCCTTATGTGCCTTATCAAAGAAAAGCTGGTTATGAAGTGAACTTCCTTTAAGTTGAAGCAAGAAGTGCAATAAAAACTCTTTTCCTTTCACTGAGGAATAACAACATCTATTCTTATTCTTTTGATTAGGTCACCCGCACAAAAGAAAAGAAGGAAGAAGAATTACTACAGCTTCACTTCCTTACTTATTAGGCGACTTTCTAGTTAGAACAAGGGACAAAAGTGGCAAGGCCCTTTTAAGGTGTTGTAGGTCAACCACAAAGGAATAAGAGTAACTTTTCTCTTTCCCTTCAACAAATGGGATGTTTACTACCTTCTGGGTGAGAATTTTTACTAAGGAAACTTCCTCAAAAGCTCTTTTTTCCCTGTTCATGCTAACTTCTTTCAATATAGTTTTCCCTAAGGAATGAATTTACTAATATAGCTTTTGATTTATCAACTTTAACAACAACTAAAATGGCCTTCTGGTACAAATTAATTAAAGGGTTTAGATGTAATGAAAGAAGTAGCTTAGGCAAATTCTAGAATTCATTCCTAGCCTCAGGTAACCTAACCCCTTTTCTGTGATCTTTCAACCTTAGTTAATGTAGTCATTGTAGTAATGTTGCACTTCTCTCTTATGAGAGCATTTTTGGCCATGGGAAACCAATTGATTGATTTCCATAATAGCTACCCAAACTTTTTAAAATGGATCGAATTATGTTTCCTTTCTTTTCAGCTAAGAACAATCTTTTAGTGGTTGATCGCTTCATGCATCTCCTGCTACTTTAGCTTTAGCCTTTTTAGTCCTTCCCTATCAAGTTGAATGCCTCTGTGAGCGCCCCGAGCAAACAAACTGTAGATATCTCATTCATGTCTATCCATTTTTGTCAAAAGATCCGTTAATGCTTCTCTTACCAAACAACCAAAGAGTAGGACTAGATCTCACCAACTATTTTTAATTGGGTTGCACTACGTTCCATCTCTAGATTAGGTTAATGAAATCGGGTCTCTATTAGTTTAATGACTTATAGTGGCTACTTAAATTCACCGTTTGATATAAGGCACACCTTGAATTACTCACAATAGTTACCACTCTCATTCATCTTACCAGCCCCTTCGCTACTGCTTTTTGGGATGACTCCACAGATATGTTTTTTGAAGATAACTTGTTTGGACTAATTACTAATTAAGTTGCTCTCCCTTCCTTAAATACCTTCATTGATTTGTCTTTCCTGTATAAGAAAAAAAGTCCTGAGGCATTTATTTACCCTTACACATACAAGCAAAAAGCATTAACAATGGTTTCATTTAACTCGAGCTCTTTATTGATCTATTTCTAGAAGCAAATAGGATTGCAAGGAAGAGTTCATTCATCAAACCATTGTGCCCTTTCCTCTCTCTAATCAATTGGACCGATATTAGTCAAAGGGCTACTTCCCTAATACCTTTTTGTTTTTTCCATCCTTATCTTGGCTTATGGAAGGGCTACTCTTGATAGGCTAACTTTAAAGGTTTATTTTGGAAAGTCACCCTCGACCTTGTATCGCAAGTAACTATTTTATCCATGACCTACCAAGCATTGAGCCTTGAGCCAAAAGGATAGATTTTGTTTACTATGAGCATGTTGTCCTTTTCTTTCACTTGACTTAAAAAAACGGGTTTTCCTATTCGTTTACTAATTGAATCACTTAACTAATAGTAATGGGCTCTACTAACTGACTTCACTTTTGAGCATACCCACCGTTATCTTGAAAGAGATAAGAAAACTAAATTTGTACTCGCTCTAACATCTTTCTTTGGTCCTTACTTTGATCAACTTGCCTAAAGTCTTAGTTTCCTCCCTTGAACCATTGGAAGCACTGATTCATCTCAACAAATCTCCATCTACGGAGCTAAAAGCTTGCTTTAAAGATAAAACCTATGAGAAAGAGTTTCCTCATGAAACTAGCTACCATAATTGCACACTCAGCTTAGTCTTTCTAATCCTTTTCCCCATAAGCTAGGTTAGCCTCTTCCTTAAGTGTGGATATTTAGTATTTTTAATCTATCTCATGGCTCTAGTTTAAGGCCTATTTAGTGCTTCTCACTTTAAAGGAGAAAAGATGGATTGATTACAGCAAACAAAGGTAATAAGGGACTTTTATTCACTAGCCTCACGAGTTATTGATGAGCAAAACAACCTATCGGGGATTAGTTATGGGTGATTAAAAAGAACTGAATTCGCACGCACTGGTTCCTTTTAAGGATCATTTGCATTCATTATCAACGAGAGGATCAATTGTACGCTATAAATCCATAACTGGAAGGGCTGCTATAAGCTATACTGCCTATGTCTAAACCTTGGCCAATACCTGTATCCACCTCTGTAACTAGTGCCGATGATCTTACCACTAGAGCAATATGCTAAGACTTGATCTATCTATTCTCACACTTTCTTCTCTCTACTTTAAATTAAAGTTCTTTTTGAATATTTTGCACTTGAAATAAAATCGAGAAAAACTTAGAAGGAAGAAGGCTAGTATCATTGTGGTAAATGTCATAATGCTAGAGGAATCATTATTGCACAGCATAGGGCATACAAAACACTAAAAGGTTGCTAAACCCCTTTCATTAGAGTTTCATTAATATGTTGGAGGCATAGTAGGCAAAAGCGGGCTCAACATTATGGCGAAGGCTTTACTGGATCAACATTCAATTTATTCAAAATACTAATCCTAGTCTTTAATTGATTGGAATTGAGTCCTTCCAAAAAGAAGGCCAAGCTCCAATAGGAAATTACATTAAGGATAGAAGTACAACTCTCTTCATCTAGGTAAAAAACTAAGGAAGAAGAAAACCATAACCAAAGCGCATAGAAGGAGAAGCAAAATCTGCTTTAATTTCATTTCCTATCAATAGCGATTCACAATAATAACTCTTTATGCTACTTTCAATAGATAAGACCCTTCCTTTTCCCTTTTAAGGTATATAAGTGTTAGCTTATACTGGATAAGACTCAATTTAGATATGGATCTTGCACCACTTTCGGATGAGCTAAAAGGCTCACCAATTGATTACTAAAAAGGGTTTGTAATTCTCTTTATCTCATACATCCACAACTATTGCTACTTTTGATGTGATAGATTTTGATGGGGATTTAGATACTCATATGGCTTTAGATGAGCATTTGGAAGTTAGATTTTAGGGCCTTAAAGAATAAGAATATACTTAAGAGGACTACAACCAATCTTTTGCTTTTTTTGGTTAGTGAAAATGGAAAAGAACGCAATTTGATTTACTCTTCAGTTAGTCTTTATGGTTTTAGGCTTGAACATACCACATAGAATTCCTTTAGATGCTTATGAGGATCTTTATTCTCAAAATCGTGAATGGATCAAACCAGACTTTAACTCAAAATCTCCTTGTAAAATTGGATATTGGATGTAGTATGGTTGTTGATTTACTTTTGCTGCAGCCAATTACCTTAAAGTTTTCTCTTCATTAGCCATGTCTTATTCTATTTTAGAATTATCAAATGAGTCAAATAAATCAAGTGCTAAATTCAATCCAAGAGATGAAGGTGAAGATTCTTATTGATTTCATAATTTAGATTCTTTCTTGAATCTTTTTGTTATTTTTTTAATCTCGAGATCATATGAAACTATGTTACCTGCATGAGAAGAACGGGGCATTAAAATAAATTCAATTAAAATTAATCCCCAGCAACAACACCAAAAATTATTAGATATCGAGACCTACAAATTAAATTCCTGCTCAAAAAATAAACTATAGCATAGATGACCAAGGTCGTTTCCATAGAGATTGGTTAGATTCATTTCTTGCAAAATTAAAAATAAAATAAAAAAGATAAAGGTTTTAAGAGCTAAAATAGATAAAATTAAATTAATTGAAAAGAGAGAAAAAATCAATGTAATGAAGCATCCAATCAAAAAAATAATTTCAAATTTGATTTAAGAATTAAATATTGATGCAAAGATAAAAATTTTTTAATCTTCGCCAAGTTAGTTACGGTTATTGGTACGACCTAACAACTTGTTTCTTCTAAATGTTTTGATAATCAAGATATGATCTCTGATTATTTTTCTTGTTAATAAATAACCCTAGATACAATCTTAGGATTTAATTTACCAACAGTATTAAAAATTAGAGAAACTACTAATTTTAACCAATAAACATATATGTAAGTTTATTTAAACTAGACTATATATTTTTATAACAAAAATTGAATACCATCTTTGTAATTAACTATATTATTTATTACTTATATTAGAACATTTAAATAATCATAGATTTAAAGCTTTAATTAGTAATTTATTATATTGATGACTAAACAAAAGACCTTTTTATTGCAATCAATCAAAATAATAATTTTCACAAGCACAGAAGATATATAAATAATGAAGAAATAAAAGAATAAATAAAATTAGTTATGATAAAGAATCAAACTCTTGAAGAATCGAACTCTTTATTATTTTTTAACTGGAAGAGATGTTTAGCAATTCATGAAAAAAAAAAAAGACCTAAGAAAAGAGGAAGGTAGAAAATAGACTTTAAATGTCCTTGAAGAAACTACCTCCTTTCTATATAATAATTTCTAAACACAATATCCTGTTTAACTAGGACTGCTAAAGCTAAGTTACGATAAAGATAAGATTTCTACAACAATTTTTAAATAAAAGATAAACTCATGCTTCAATAGAATTTTAATGCAACTAGTTGTGCCAACACCTTATCCAAAGACATTTTCTAATTCATCCACATCTCTTGGAATCCAACTTTTCATCTTCAAATCAAGTGTATTTAAGTCCATCTTAGTTGAGTTCCTTAATCCAACATACTAAATATAAAACATAGTTAAAATCCAAGATTTAATCATTTACAACCAATAAACGTAGAGGAATATCATAATATATAAGACTATTGTGCATTATATCAGTTACTTAGCGTATTATCTATCCAAAAAATTACTGCAATATATTATTATTTCATATGGAGAGTATGAGTCTGCTATGGTTAATAAGGTCTTAAAAGGGACATACTTATTAACTAAACAATGAGTGGAATGAAGAAGCCTCAACTAGTAATGAACCAAACGCTGTTGACTCAAAAAAACAAGAAGCGAGTGAGCAGTTGAGAGAGGCAGCCTAGGATATCAATTATGGTGAATCTCTTATTTTTAATTGACGAGTCGCCTAAACCCTTACTTTTCGATTCCAAAAATGTCCATAAACTCGAGGATTTTCCATTGACATTGTTCATCTTCCTTTCCTTGATTGAAAAGTTGCATATCACTATGTTTTTTCATTTTCTTATGTTATAGTCTTAATCCTATTTATGATCTGCGAGCCATGCAAAATCTTTCTTATTGAATTCTTGATCAATTAGTCGAAACCCACGCTTTCCTTATCGATCGAGCCTCTTTCATACCCTTTTCTCGAGTAAATACATTTTATTCTTTAACACAGTCGAATATAAATGTTAAAACTAACCTTATTATGAGTAGTCTAAAAATAGACTTTTTATCTGTGGTTACCTTATCTAGGGAGTGCAACCACTATGACTATTAAAGTCAGGAGTTCAAATCAAGCAAGCACTAACGTAGTTGTTAAAGCACAAGCCTAGCTATCAAAGCTGGATTACTAACTATTGTCCTTTTTGGAGAGAGAAAAGGGTTGAAGGCATTAGTTGGCAAGGGCTTCTTTTAATAAGTCCTTGGCAAGTCTTTTTTCATAGACCCATTGGTAGATTGTTAATAGCTTTAGAGCTAAGTTGTTCTTGCTCTTCAAGTAGGGAAGACATGGTCTAGCTCAACCACTACCAAATTGCCATGCAGTTCTTGTTCCTTGCCGTGCTAGCCTTTATGGAGAACCAACTTATGATTTCCACAATCACTTCCTAGCTAAGCTCCAAAGGCAGTCCTAGCATAAAATTGGCCTGGGAAATTTTTCTAAGGGCACAAATGTTTTTATGTAGAACTGTCTCTTTCTTTGGTAGTTGAGGCTCCATATTTCTTAGTTATTGGCATTCTTGACATGGCTCACACAATGTCTTCCCCTGGCTTTCTCCAATTTTGCTTGCCAAAGAAGGAAAACAAGGCTTCCCCAAAGTTACTAATCCCTCCATGACACCTGTAGATTTTGGATTTTGGGCAACTTCAAGGAGAAATGAACCTTGATGAAGTCCATCGTTTGAGACGAAGTGATTTTGAGCCTTCTCTTCTAATTCCTCTTCATCACCCACCACGAAAATTTTCATGTAAACTCGTTTTCTTTTACTAATATTTTAATGAAGAAACTTGATGTATGAATCCCTTTCACATAGTTGATTACATGGATCATCATCTCCATAGGAGTAGCCTGCAACCCCGCACAATGACTTCACTTAGAGAAGGGTGAGAACTAGAAATTCATCATCTTAGTTAACTACATATGCTTGCATAGCATTCCTTAATGGTGAGATGCTTGTCTTTTCTATCAAAACCTTGGTTCCATCGAGAACAACAATCACAGTCTGCTTGCTTTCCTTTTTATTTCTTATCATCATTGCTATGTGGATATGAGGTCTTAGTGCCTGGTACCTATTAGATGAAACATTTCTTGTTTTGCTACTTTTGAAGGGCTGTCCAGCCTTGGTATAACCTAAGGATCATTAATTTGTCTCCAGAGCCCATCAGTAATCTAGTGCGTAATTTTTACACTCTTTTCCATCCTTCTCCTTTTTGCTCTTTGTCCAGAAGCAGCTAGGCTAGCTACTGGCAGCCATACTGCTTCTTTTCGACCCTTCTACAGGCTAGCTGCTAGCAGCCATACTGCTTCTTTCCAACCCTTCTGCTCTTTGCTCTCCGTCCATAAGTAGCTTGGCCAGTTGGTGGTAATTACAATGGCTCTCTCCAATCCTTCTCCTCTTTATTTTCCATCCAGAAATAGCTAGGCCAGCTGCTTGTAGCCCTACTGCTTCTTTCTGACCCTTTACTCTGTGGTCTATGTCCAAAAGCAGCTACACCAGCTGCTGGCATGGCAGTGTCACTAACTCTCTTTCGGCCTTCTCCTCTTTGCTCTCCGTCTAGAAGTAGCAAGGCTAGCTATTGGTAGCCGCACTGCCTCTCTTCAGCCCCCTCATGTTCGCTCTCTCCTTGCTCTGTTCTCTCTCATTCGTCTGAATCTTCACAAGGAGCAAGCACACCTTCTCTCTCCATTTGTTCATCTTTGACATTCAAACGTATGTAAATATTTCGGTGTATATTCAAATTTTTTTTCCGAAATCTAAGTTTCACTATTTTGACTCAATTTGGTTAATTTTGGTTTAAAAAATATTGATGAATTTATATTTTGATAAATTAATTATGTATTAGGTACAAATAAATTTTTTTTAAGTAAGATTAATTAGTATATTTTGTCAAATTTAATTATATTGATTTTGTAGTTAACATAAATTAATATAAGTAGTTAGATTTTAAATAGATAATTAATTAATTATATGCTTGTAAAATAAATAATAAATATTATTTAAATTTTAATCAAGTTACTAGCTAGTTAGATGCTTGTGTGGTAATTAATTAGATGATAATTAATTTATTATGTATTAATTCCTAATAAGTTATTAATTATCTGTTTAGCTAATGTTAATAAATTAGATGCTTCCGAAGTAAAAAATTAAATGTTATTTAATACTTTCAATAATGATAGCACTAGATATTGGTGGTTGTCGAGTCTTGTACTTTTACGTACAATATTTTTGATCCTTTGAACCATGATTTTCGTTAACTAAATCAACTTATGTCCACGTAAGTAAAAATATTTTCATTTACGTTAGTATATTTTTTTTTTACTCTTTAGAATATTGATTATTTTTTATTGGTAGCTCTTTTAAATTGTTCCAAGTTATCAAAGAATCAAGCAATAGGCGCATTCCTAGGAGTATTCTTCCTATGATATGTATATTTAAACCTATATGTGATGTTAGTTTATTTATTTTATAAAATATAACAATTAAAAATTTTTAATGCAGTGTTCATATCAACCTTCAAATATTGAGTGTGAATATTATATCATGAAATTTTTAAAGGACATCATTGATAAATGTGATAGAAATATCTCATATGCGCAAATAGCAAGTTTTTAAGCATTTACTTATGTAAATACTTTAGTACTTAATTGATATGCTTACTAAAATTTTAATTGAATTAACTTTTTTTTAATATAAATATGGTTAGTGGACATAAATACTTACACCCAATCGGATATTGATGAAGTTAAAAAGGAGGTTGGACAATTTCTTTGGAGTGCCATATTAGAAAGTTGAACCTTGAAGATATTTGTACACATGAACATCATTGAATTTATATAGTTAAATTTTTAGAATTATGTATGATAATATATATTTAAACTTATGTATTGTACATATGCAGTTCAAATATGATATCAAATTTTGTTTTGTTTTGTTTATTTTTTATTACTCTTTTTGGATTAGATTATGTTAAAGTGTTTTCAAACATGAAAGAAGTAATGATGGTTTTAGTGCTAATGGTATTGAAGTGCATAACAGGAAAAAGTTTTTTTCGTTAAAGTGTTGGTATTGAAGTATTAAAGTGTCCGTATTAAAGTGTTGGTATTGAAGTGTTAAAATGTTGGTATTAAAGTGCTGGTGTAATTATGTTGAAGGAAGAAAGATAGTATAATTGTTTCATTGAAATGTATAAAAGTAATTGTGATTAGTGTATTTGATACTTGTATACTTATATGTGTTAACTAAGTTTAATTGAAGAATCATATTTACATATTGTAATTTAATTTTAATTGAGAAAATTTTGGTTGTGTATTGTGAAGAATTGTGTTGATGTATATGATTAATGTGGAAGAGATGAAGAATTTTATATATGCAGGTTTTTGATAATTTGATTATAGAAATTTTGTATTTATTTTGAAATTAATAATATATATATATATATACCTTTAATAATGGTTCTAATAGAACTATCATTAAAAGTTTTCCTTTTTAATGACAGTTATATCATTAAAAAGGCGGGGCCTTTAATGATAGTTTTCAATAACTGTCATTAAAATCTCCTCATTTAATGACATGAACAAAGATGACAGTTCTACAACTATCATTAAAAGCCATTTTTAACTGTCATTAAAGCTTTTATTTGTAATAGCCTAAGCGTAAGGGCTGATATGAAAATTGCTTTAGCTTCTTAAATTAACAAATAGTTTGCTTGATATTCTAGGTATTCTTATTAGAGTTCTATTAGCCTTGTTATTACTGGTATCCATCTTAGACACTGTATTATATCTTCACTATTACTACTAAACTTACTTTAGATTGTTACACTTGGATATAGGGAATCATTAGAGCAAGAAATCAGTTAATATATAATCTTGTAAACTAGCTTGCCCAAAGAGAAAGAGAATAAAAATCTTGTCCTTCGAAATGGAATCAATGTACATGCCTTTCTATTAGTGTCGGTATAAGAGAAGATAGATTTTGAGCCTTTCTATTCACTATGGCAAGGACTTGACTTTAGCTTTAAATATTTAGTTTTTACTTAGGTAGTTATCGAAAGCCAAGAATATTATCTTGTGCTCTAAAAAAGGAAAGTTCAGAAAGAAAGCAAGGAGTTGAGTTTACTGAGTGCATCACCTCCCCTAGAATCATTGTTTACATCGAGTATTAGATAGCCCAACTCTAATATAGAAGATGCATCATCAAATAAGATATATCAATCATGAAACTATCAACCAGTCAAAAAACCTTTTTAATGCATCCTCTCGACACTAGAGGACTTTTTTGTAAACTTTTTTCATCTTGGTATTGCTTATGCGGTCCACATTGTCAACCTATTCATGTTGCGCCTTTCTGTCATCTACATGGTACATGATCTCATGCATTATTTAATCCTTCATCATCATCCCTCTAGGTTCAGATAGGCGAATTAATGGGCTTATTTTCTTTTTTTTTTCTCATCAATTAGGGAAGCAGCTCCATTCCTTTTTCCTTTAATTCAATAGTTGGAACTCTTTGTCTATTGTTTATGCATAAGGCAAGCCTCGTAGGAAACCATGAGAACAAGTCCTTATATTCTCTTTTTCTCTTTTACACTCAAGTGATCGAACCAGCTCTCTTTCTTTTCTTTTTCTTTATTGGGTGGTGCTTTTCTCTTAAAGCTGAAGCAAGGGCTTCCCACCCAGACTAATCAAGAGTTTGGCTTGAGAGCTCTTCATATGGCATTCGGTAAGCCAAGTTCAGTTATCACAACAATATCATAAGATAAGAAAGTCATTGATTTACAAGGACTAATGACGATTTTATCATAAAAGAAAGGGAAGAGTAAGAGGAGTTAGTCTTCTTTAAAGATCAAGGAATAAATTGGACAATTATGCCATTTAGCAGAAGTCTTTTATAGAAGGAAAGCCTGTACCAACTAAGTGAAGAGGAAAGATCTCCAAAGATTCTTATCTTATTCCATTCTAATGGCTCCACTAGCATTAGAAAATTAATGACTCTTTCAGCTTGATAAACAAAGTTGAGCACACTCAATCACCTACTTTAATTTGCTTTTTTTTTCTTTCGACACTGTTTAATAGATCATTAGAAAGCATCCAAACGTGAACTTCATTATCTCGAGTCCTAATGCTAGAAGTGCACACCAACCTATAAAAAAATTAGATCACACCTTTACACTGAAAAAGATGGAGATGGAATCCCATGCATGGTGAAGATGAGCCAAGCAATTAAATCCAAGAGGCACACCATTTCTTTAAAGTGGGAGTCAAGCCTATCAAGCAATCATAATAGTAGTTAGATGAAGTCTTGAAATGAAATGAAATGAGAGAAGCACGAAAGCCGATAAAAGAAAGGAGTTGAATCACCAAGAATTAGCTTCGAAAGAATGAATGCCATCGAACATCATCGTGAAGGTGGGATTCTAGCTAGCTCGATACGCATTAAATTAGTTGAGCAGATCCCTTGTCGCATCTATTGCATCGATGAGCATCCATCCACGCAAGTGAAATTGTTATGGTTAACAAAGTAGCTATACCTCAATATGAGGGATGACTTAATAAGTTAGAATCCAAGATTCTCTAAAAGCAAAGCTTAGTTAAAGAATCAAATAGCCCATCTACTGGGAAGCTCAATCAAGACTAAAGCGAGTGAAAATCGTGAATTTGAGATAGAATTAGGTCACTCACTTTGAAATGTCCCAGGCCCTTTAAACTAAAAAGAAGTATAAGTGGGGTAGACTAAATAATAGTCCAATTCTTGTTGGTCTGAGAAAGAAGTTATTAGACAGGGAGTTCCACAATTAATTAACTCCTCAAGGCTAGTAAGAGTCAATCCCACTTAAGAGTTTCATACATGCCCACAACTGATCAATGTGCAAGGATCCATAGCACCTAAAAGTAGGGAAGATGACTACAAGTGGTTGGGACTTAGCCCAACGATTAAGGAAGCATAAATAGTTGAAAAATTCAGGTAGCTTGAAAAAGCCCCTAAGCAATACCCTGAGTAGCAACATCAGAATCACGCCTGTCAAAAGACAAAGGGCTTATACCTATCGTAGATGTAAAGTGGCAAGTTTAGGGTTTAAACCCTATAAAAGGTCTACCACTTTATTAAATTGGGAAAATAAAAAGCTCGTGGCTTTTAGGAATTAAATTCATTTCCTAAATAAAGTGAGACTTTGAAATTTACACTTTGACATGAAAGAACTAAGGCAACCTTCACTTCAGGCAAACAATATAGATAGATGGCCAAGCGCTGCTTTCATTCAAGCTATGTAGATAAAGATCCAAAAAGGACTTTATCATCAATAGCCACATTAGTTAGACACGAGTGAGGAAAGAAAAAAAGATCACTTTTTAGCTACAACTAACCACCTATTAAATCCAAAGAAAAAAGATAAGATTTAATGGTTTGCAAAGAGCCCATTAAAAGAAGAAGGTGGCTCAGTTAATGCAATTTAGAAGTTACAAACCTAAGAGAAATGTGGAAGGGAGCTAGTTCCAAAGGTCAAAAATGAATAGAGTAATAGCTTATTATTAGTGCTCAAAAAGCCATTTGAGCTAGTCTTTCAACTAGGTTAGGTAAAAAAAGCAAAAATGTCTTGCCTTTTAACTGACTTAATAAGCGGGCATTGACTTTTTTGACTTAATAAAAATGGAGTCTTGAGATTAGATGACACATTTTCTATATTCACTAATTAATAAAGAATATTCCTTATCCTAATGCGCTTAGGTATATTGCAATTTCACCGGAGAAAATCAATATCGATAACAATGGCCAAAAGCTACTACACTACGAGATAAGAGAGAGAAAAAAGATGGTCGAGGTCTTGAGGAAAAGAATGCACCATTACAATTAAGAAAGTTAAGTGTGACCAATTTTTGTAAGATTTATCCTCGAAAGCAAAGCCGATCAAGGGGAAAAAGAAAAAAAGAAAATTCCTCTTTCTTAAATTGATGGCATCAAAAAAGAACCTACTTTTACTTTGGTGTGAAGTAATGACGTAGGATGTATCCCCCAACCTTATATTTTTTATTTATAGAGTTTCACTAAGAATTAAAAGAATAACTTTTTTCTTTATTAGGTCAATTAGTCGAAACTCCTCTTTATTTAAGCATCAAGTTGGAAAAAAGCCTTATTTAACAGAAGGAACAGTGAAAGCATTAAGCTTCCAAGCTAGAGAAAAGCCTAATCTTATGGAGTAAAAGCTACTATTAAAGGAGCTAACTTTGCCTTTCTAAAAGATATCCTTAGAGTTGGCCTCACTACTACAAATAAAAGATTTAATGATAGTTAAAAATGACTTTTAATAACAGTTCTAGAACTGTCATTTTTGTTAACGTCAATAAAAAAAGGGGACATTTAACGATAGTTATTAAAAACTGTCATCAACGGCCTCTCCTTTTAATGAAAACTTTTTCAAAACTATTGTTAAAGAGGGAGTCTTTAACGATAATTATAAAAAAACTGTGATTAAAGCCTTCCCCCCCCCCCCCCCCCTTTTTAATGACAGTTTTGAAAGAACTATCATTAAATGTTGGGATTTCATGGTAGTTCTATTAAAACTATCACTAAAAGGAGGTACCTTTAATATTAATTTTCAATGATCTATCATTAAAGGTGCTCCTTGATAGCTTTAATAGAGCTACTATTAAAAGTATTTTTTTAATAATTTTAAAATAAATATAAAATTCCTACACACAAATTATCCAAAATCTACATATATAAAATTCTTCTCATCAACTACATCTCTTCCACACATTAACTACATGTCTTCATCTTGTATACATCAACACAATTCTTCATAATATCCACACAAAATTTTCTCCATCAAAATTACATTGCAATGTATGAATACTACATACTTTAATTAAACTTGGTCAATACATGAAGTACACAATTATCAAATGCACTAATCCTTATTCTTTCTAAACACTTTTATGAAACAACTACACTATCTTTCTTTTTTCAACATAATTACACCATTATTTTAATGCTTCAACACCAACACTTCAATGAAACAACTTTTTTCTTTCTATACACTTCAATACGATTCTTACTCAAACCATCATTACTTCTTCTATGTTCGAAAACACTTTAACATAATCTAATCCAAATAATTAATTATTTATTTGTTTAAGATTTAACTAATATTAAATTAAGTTAATTACAAAATCAATATAAATTTGACAAAATATGCCAAATCTTTACCTAACAAAATTTATTCAAACATAAAGTCATCAAAATATAAATTTATCTAACCAATATTTACTTAATTCATCAATTAATCTAAAAATTATCAAACAGTAAATTCATCAATATGTAGTACCCATTCTTACCTAATATATTCATCCAAATATACTTACAAAAGAACTCAAATTTTACCAATAAAAATTCACCAAACACACCTAATGAAGACAATCTCAAAATAATATATGTTCTCAATTCATTCTTCAAATCTAAACAGAAATGAATAAAATTTGTTAAAAAAATTCCATAGAAAAATTTTGAATGTACCAAAATACTCACATGTTTGAATGCCAAGGATAAAGAGAAAACGAACGAAGGAAGGGCGAAGGTGCGACTGTTCCTTATGGAGATTGAGACAAATGAGAGAGGATGGAGTAAGGAGAGAGCAAGGTTTCTTCAAAAAGGAGAAAAAGAGATTTGTGCGCCTGGCTACTTCTCCAAACGTGGTTGCTGCTGCTTTTAGAGTTAGGGTTCCTCTTTACAGAGGCCTTTTAACATTAGTTCTATAGGAAATGATGTTAAATTAGGCTTTTAATGTCAGTTCCCATAGAGTTGACATTAAAGGTTAATAAATTAAACCTTTTAATGTCAATTCACATGGACCTAACATTAAAAGCCTAATTCAATCCCCTTTTTAATGTTAATTGTTTTAAAACCGACATTAAAAATAGACCTTAGATGTTATTTTTTAAAAAACTAAAAATAAAGATACCATTTAATGTCAATTGTTTAAAAACTAACATTAAAAATTATTAGTGATTCTTTTAATGATAGTTTTTTTAAGAACTATCATTGAATTATTGTCAGTTATTATAATTTTTGTAGTAGTGCCTTAATCTTGCTAGGTAACTAAATAATCGATTCAGGAGTGGCAACAGGAGCCATAAGAGGGAATTCCTTCACTAGATCAGAGTACCGATTAAAGAACTTTACAAATTTAACTTTGATGATCGCGATCTAACATTTCAACTGCGGCATCACTTACCACATCCTGTGGATCATCATCAATTCGAATGTCTTTTTTATTAGCAACCTTTGATACAAATTCTATGCGTAGGAAGAAAAAAGAGTTCTTCTTATACAAGAACAGAGTATCTCAAAAGAATGAAACTTTATATGCTTATTTAGTGTCTAAGGGACCATATTAGAATGAATAAATCCTTAGAGGACAGTCTTCTAAGTAACTCATTCAATCCAGTAGGAGTTGAGACTTACTAATGCTGGATTATAAAGCCTTTTGGTAGGAAAACCCTTCATTAAGAACCTGGTATATAGCCAATGTTTCCGAGATATACTAAGCCAAATTTTCATAAGTAAACTACTGAGTTAGGAGCGAGGTAGCCCAAGGCACCTTCATTTTCTAAGCTTTTTACTTTAGTTTTATTCAGCTGAAGCCTAACTTTCATTAATTGAATCTACCTACTTTCATGCTCGAGCCTGACTTATGTCAATTACTTAATTAACCATGTTAGAAGGAAAAGAAATCTACGTGCATTTGGAGAAAAGAGAATGTCTCTTTGTTAGGTCTCACTCCAATTCATTCATTTTGAAACTTGACACATGATGGGAAAACAGCTATTTTGAGTGGAAACTCTATCAAAATGGAAGAAAAAGAATGAAATTCCTATTCGACTTACTTTCCCCTGGATTGGAGTGCTATTCAATTAACTAAGTCCCTCTGAAAGCAAGTTTGGGATTCAAAAGACTAGAAGGAGCTTACCATAGGCAATTAGTATTGTGACCAAAGGAGAAGACATCATTGTAAAGTCCACATGGAACTAGAAAGGTAAGTTAAGTTAAGCAATTCAAATGTTACAACATAGCATGGGGAAGAACTGTACATATTGGGGAATCTTTCTATTTTAGCTTCTTAAAAACTGCTTTTTTGGTTAAAACATGTTACCTAAACAAAGCTACCAAAAGCGATAGGTATCTCTTCTCTTAACATAGGTTTATATAAGAAAAAAACTTATGTTGTGATTGTTTGCTTCCATTTCATCTATCTAGATATAGCTATTTCGTTTGAAATTTAGGTACTTTGATTGTTATTTTTTTTTATTGTTTGTTGGAACCAATTGTTCAAACAAATTCAATGTCGACGTCATCGTAGGACACCATTGTAATGATGTAGTTAGAAAATTTTACATATGCCCCCTACTGTCTAGAAAACCTTTTCTTCTTTCTCATGTCTTCTTGCTTGACTTCTTAATATTGGAAGGCAGAAAAAACCTGCGAAATTTACTTCCAACAAATATACAACATCTTATTTTCAAGGTTTGCAATGAATGAAAAGCATACTAGAAAGGGAATAGATAAGCATTCCACCCTATAATAATACAATAAAGGGATGCCTATGGGAAGACACTCGAAAAAAGAGTCATGCCCCATTTCTAAGTTGAGGAGGCATAAAGCAATAAAAGGGCTATGGAAATGCTGCTTGCGTAACCAGAAAGCCAGTCTCGTGCCCTAACCCTTGAAGATGAGCGAATAATTGATCTTTCGTGGAAAAATACTTTTAGCTACATTTTGATCTCAAAAGCCTAGATTACATAAAAAGAAACTGACTCTTCCCCTGCTACGTGAACTATCCTTTTTTTTTTGTTGCTTCTATATAAGTGAATAGATCTTTGTGATTCAATCAACTCGATTCTTGTTCTCACGCTCGAGTCAGGAGATACCTTATGATAGTGAACAGTGAAAGTAAAATCCTATTTAATTTAGAAGAAGGCTTTATCTCATCCTTTCCCATAATAGGCTAAACCAAAAAAAGGGAGCAGTCGTCACCTTTAAGCTCTAAGTGAAGAAGTCAAGCAACAAAGACCACTACTAATAAGACAGAAAAAAGCTACCTTTTTTTCACCCTTGGTGAACTTTCCTTTAAACACAAACAAAAGCGCATCCAACCCCATTCTTTTGGTAGCAAGTCAGATTCCTTTCCATGAGGATATCTTGGAACATGCCACTTACTTTTAGGGGAGTTAGTCTTTTTTGCTTACAGGGTCAAGGAAAAGATGGGCCTTAAACTGGGAACTCCAAAAAAAAATATTAATGATTCTTTGTTGGGCCACTAAATAAAGAGTTTTGGCTTTTTTTTTTTTTTTTTGGGATAGTTCTTGTGAAAGCAGCAAATCCTTCTCTAAGTATGGAAGTAGTTAGCTAACACCTACCATTTGATAATTCTTTCATTATGCTGACAAGTTAATAGCTCTTCTTTGTTTAGTTACTACTCTATTGAATCTCATTTATTGAGGAGATCCCTTATTCTATGACACCAAAATAAAGTTCATCCTTTGGCTTATGTATAAGTATTTCATTTTTTCACCCACGATCGAACTCACTTAATCTGCATATTTGGAACTCTTTGATTACTCTAAATCTAGTGATGGACTCATATTTTAACTTGAGGGACTCTTGCTTCTGTCTTCCTTTTTCTGGCTTTCGGTCTAAATGTTATCTCAATCGATCAGTTTCTTCTATTTTATGCCTACTAAAAGCAAAACCATGCCCTACCATCAAGAATAAATTCTTGGCATCTATTTGCAGGAAGAACTTCTTCAACAAAAGAAATTATAGCTCGTAGTCTAATAGTTCACTCCGCACCTTAAGAGAAAGAGTTCTAGCATACTATTCTATTATGATACCAAACCCTCGGGGAACTTCACTACTTTGAGAGTAGAGTTATACCTTTTATTCCACTAGGCATAAGTAAACTACTTTTCTTGTCTGCGTTTTGTACATTTTCTTGTCTAAGATATAAGGTTTTCCCTTATCACCTGTCTTATTTGAAATTTCTTCCAGTAGTTAATGAGCAAGAAGAGGTTTAGAAGTTGATTCAAGTAAGAAAGGCAAGTCCATTAACTTGGCTACACTATGATTCCTATCAAGAAAAAAGAATTTACACCTAAGAGCATCGATTTGGACTAATAAGAGCTACCATACCATTACCTACTAGTAGTCCTTCCTCCAATTGATTCAACAAAAGGGCTTTTTCCTCTAACAACGGGGCTATTCCTGACTTTGATCTTTCCTTCACTTCTTTTGAATTGAATGTAGGTTTAATCCTTTCTATGGGTGTGACTAATTTGGCCATTTAATAACGAAAGGTGGACTCTCTTACTTAAATTGATAGCTATTTTGAATCAAGCTTTAGAAACGATAAACTTTTTCCTTATTCACTCAGAGTTCTTTTTGAATCAGAATAAAATTCCTCATACTAACCTAATCCACCTAGATCAGAGAAGTAACTAAATCAATTCTTAACAAAAGAAAGGAAACTAAGGAAGTAAAAGGGAAAATAGAAATGGGAAGATCGCTAATTCCTTTGCTTCCAACTCTTAGAATACAAAGGAAGTCTACTAATGCCTTAAATTTGCATTAAAGTTTATAAAGTGATGCCAAGTAAAATCTTAGATGGGAGAAGTAGCTAATAAGAGGCTAGCAACCCTTATCAATACCAACAGAGTTGGTCATAAGAACTACCTATTCTATCTTATATTCCATAACCTACAAAGTAAGAAAGAAAAGTTCTTTTCATTAAGCAAAAGTGATTAACGAAGACCTAAGAACAGATGGCAAATCCTTTATCCTTCGCTTGTAGGTCTTATAGAGAGGGAAATTTGTCACGCTGTTAAGTAGTGATTTCTAATTTATAGAAGAGAAGAAAATCCCCCTTCGCCATGGCTTTCATGAAGGAAGATTGAAAGTGTCCAGATCGGTGATGTGGTCCACATCTAATTTTTAGAGAGGCCTCTACATTTTATTATGTACATGAATTAGCACAAGCGCCTTTCCAAAGACTACTTTAGCTTCTTTAATTATCCTACTTCAATATGTTATGTGTGAGGAAGGGTTGTGTCTTTATGTTTGTTATGGTCTTCATCATCATCACTGATCAATTGCGACCTAGCTTTGCCTAGTTTTAGGCATCATGAATTAAGACCCTATATATCATAACCTCTTCATTTTTTGACCTTCTTCAAATGACTCGGTATCACTACCAAAATACATAGGCCTATCCACCCAGTTCACTTTCTTCTTTAGTCAAGATTGCTTTTGTTTCTCTTTTCCTTTCGTATTTTTCTTCTCAGTGACTTTTCTTTTATAGAGGCTCAAAGTATCTCACATCTTCATGTTTGATTTTGTTGAGGCTGAAGAGTTTAAGATCTCCATCTATACTCCTTATCTCCCCATTTTTACTTCAAGAACTGGTAGAGTGTTAAAGGCACCACGTAATAATCGTGGAGCCAAGGCCCTCCTAGAAGTGTAAAAAATGTCATCATTGATCACAAGGAAGTTGGCTTCAAATTCCAAGATTCCAACTTTAATCAATAAGATGATTAATCTAAGGGCCTTTTTCTATTTTGAGCTACACCCTAGGTTGATAATCTTTTCTTGGGAGAGATATTTTACATCTGACTCTAGATGCCTATTCATTAAGACTTTATTCAAATTTTGGAGTAGTCTCTCTCCATGCCTTCTTACTATTGTAGCTTATGAATAAAAATCCATATAATTAGTAAATAAGAAAAATAACAACCAAGGCCTGTGTATAGGGCTTACAACACTCGTTGAACATGACGAGATAGCCTTTTCTAACATTACCACTAGCTTATACAATCTAGTTAGAATCCCTCCCCCTTCGAAATCGAGTTGCTTTGTTCCTTTTTTCTTTTTTTTGGCTAATCAATATCATTTCATGTTCTGACTTGGGCATTATTGTGGAGACACAAGACATCACACATAATCCTATGGTCTGTCATGCAATTCAAATTCATTATTGGTGGGTTTCGTAATCAATCCTTCATGAGTGAAATGGGTTTAGTCTTTCTCAACCCAGCAACGGCTCACAACTATAAATTATGAATTTCTTTTTCTTTAGCTTTTCATATTAAAATTAGCGATTCTCTCTTCAGACAACATCATATAGGAAGGGGAACCTTCTACATTTTACCTTATATGGCTTTGATCCAAATGAGCTCTCTAAGGAGTTGGAAGTAGTGAAAGATGAAAGATCTGGCTCTAGGGCTAAGGGATCTCCCACTAATTCGAAGAAAACTGAGGCTATCGAGGTCTTTACTAATGCTGAAGTAAGAGAAGATGAAAGATCATTTGGTAGTGTCGACTTCTGCCTTATCAAAAAAGAGGGTAGGTGTCTTTTCCATCGACTTGATGATGGAAATGAACAATTTGCCTCTCTAGATAGATCTGAAGAATTTATAAAAGTCAAAGATCCTAGCTCAAATCAAAAAGAAGCATTGCCTTGAGTTGGAAGTGCGCCAATGGGAGGGGAGGAGACGTAAGGGTTTCGTTTAGCCTACATTTTAGGCCAAGAAAGAGAGTCTACAAGAAAGTTCATCTGGGTGCACGATAGCATTTCCTTCAATGTATATAAGGCAACTAACCACCCACATCAATTTAGCTTTTAGATAAAGAGGTAACAATCGATATTGTGATAGATTTCATCTCCTTTAAAAGCTTCTTTACAATAGATATAGTACTTCCTGAATTCAATCTGGATAACCACCAATAAAAAGGTAATTAATGGATCCGCCTAAAGCAAAGGCAAGGACATTACCAGCCTTTCATGTCAAAATCATGATCTAATTTCATATATAAGGCTATAAACATCAAACCAAGGACTAACAGCAATTGATTAGGAAGACTCTTTAAATATATCCAAATGTATCTTTTTTTAGGTTTGTTTAATAGCTAAAGCTACCCTTCCCTTTTCTTCTTTGACTTCACTTTTGTTAAGGGAAAGCTCTTAGTAATGTCGTTTCATTAATGGGCATATTCAAGGAAGTTCCCGAAGTTAAGGTTTTCTTCTTCACTTTGATGAATGATTAGTTTCGGGCTGAATGGAATGGGCAAACAACTTAGTAAAATTCTTTCCAGTTTAAAGACAGGGCATAATGACCCTTTACCTCAATGGAAGAGGAAATTTTATTATGAATCATACATTCCAATTCTCATTCTTGTATCGAAATCTTGCTTGTCTAGTCCCATCCATGGTCTTAGTGAGGCAAAAAGCAACCCATTCGCCATCTTGGTGAGATGGAATGCTTTCAATTCCTTACAAGCCTTATAAGCTTATGGTTTCATGTTCTATTTCACATAGTAATGGGGGTTCTTTTCACCCTTCCCCCATGGTACACTTTACTATCGATCACCTAGGAGTATTTAGCCTTGCAAGGCAGTCTTTGCTGATTCACACGGCATTCCATGTGCCCCATGATATTTAGGTTAGAGCGTAAGCTAATGATGCTTTTAGCTACTAGAATTTCACCATCTAGGGTGTAGCACTCCATTATTTCGCTTGGCAGCATGAAGCTTTTATTGCTCTCCTATAACCCTATTTTCATGGTTTAAACTGCTCTCATTTTGCTCACCACTACTACAGGAATCGCTTTTGTTTTCTTTTCCTCTAGCTACTAATATGTTTTAGTTTGCCAGGTTGTTTCTTGCCTACCTATGATTCAGCAGTAGTTTGAAAGGTTGACCTATTCAAAAATATCTGGATTTATGCTTATTTTCAACTCCACGAAGCATTTTGTCGTCTACTACGTCCTTCCTCGTCTCTTGGAGCCCAGGCATCCACTGTAAGCCTTTCCTTGTTTGAACCTCACCCCTAATTTTAAGGCAATGCCATCATAAGGTGCCATTAAATGGAAGGATCTTATCTTATCAACGTTCATGAATGAGAAATTATAGATCGAACTATTGAATCAAAAAAATTAGGTGCTACCATATAGCTTTGTATTCAGTTAAGTTCATGAGTTGGAGATAAGCAGACTCAAACCATTGTCATCTTCCATAAGCTAAACCACTGCCTATCAAGCCCTCGACTGATTCTACCACAAAGGCCAACGACAAACAATAACTACCCCCTCCCCACTAAATACGGCTTACAACCTTCATCATACTGTGCTCTCCAAAGAGCAACCCTTCTTAAAATCTTAAAAAGTGTTGGGTTGAAATCCTATTTCAACTAAGGATTCTTGTGGTTTTTGAGGATCCAACTACAGGAGAACTAGGAATGGAACGCTTCCCCTTTTTTTCACCACACTCTTTCAAATGCTGGTTTTAAGAATAAATGATTACTTTTTTTAGACCTTTATTACCTAATCTAAGAGCGAAAAACAAACACATGCCACTTATTAAATAGAGTTCTAGGGTCGGCTTGTGACCCTAAGATACCAAAGGCATCCTCAACATGATCTCAAAGCTCCTATGGGCTATAAAAAATAGGGTTGGTCTATGGATTTTTCTTCCTTTTACGGCATTTCACTCAAAATGTTAAAGGAAGATAATGTATTAAGTTATTCGCAAGGGCTATCTTGATCCTTTTCCTCAATGATATCAGATGAAGGACCCTAGTAGAGCTACTCATTCTAACTATTATCCATGTACAATCCACTAAATTTAATGAATTAACCATCCTACCTCCTCTACGCTATGGATAGTCCATCTTTGTCTCAGTAGAGTCTTTCAATGGCATGTTTTGCTTCTCTTCCTTATTACTTAGAAAAAGTGAGCCACTAATTCAAGTACAAAATGCTATCATTATCACTTGGACAATTAGACACCCAACCCGTAATCATTAGAGACTAATGAGTTGTATCCTCTCGAGCCAAGTAGAGCATGCATGAAGGAGTAAGTTACTTTTCTATTGTGTTCCTTAGTGCAGGTAGGCCATCTTGAACTTGAACTAAAGACCTCATCTGTGAAGTAAATCATCTCACTTACAATCCAAATAATTGGGAAAGAATCAATAGATTCCTTTTTTAGAGTGATTCATCCTTCTTGGGTGCTAAATGCAGCATATAACTTTTTATTGTACTACAATTTCCAAGTTTGCTTATTTCCCTCTCTCCCTTACCATGGAAAGTATTTATGAAAAAACTCTAATGAGAAAAAAGTGAGGGTGTTAAGAGATCCTCTTAGCCCAACCCTAGACACTTTAAGATCCGTTTTAAACTTACTCCTATTTTGAGTCAATAAATAGACAAATAAGCACGTCCCGTTGCACCGATTAGGGGCATTTATAGTGACTGAGGGAAGTAAAGAGCAAGAAGTGAGTTATTTATCAGCCAAGCATTCTTTTTATAGCTAGTTTTAATCTCTTAGTCCCTGCGAAAAGGAAAAATAATTTCACGTTCTCTCTTTTGGGAGGGAGGAAATGTAACAACCTATTGATTACAACTTTCTTTGAAAAAAAATGGAAAACAAAAGACTCGAGTAATACGATCTCTCGATCATTGCAAAATGAAAGGGGTGATCTTGTAGTTCTTAGTCTGTGGAGATATGTTGTTCGGTGCTCCATTTTATTTTCCCATTGAGGTCAAACCTAAACTTGTACTTGAGAGATAGTTGTCCATACATTAATAAGGGATGTATGGATTATTAAGAAGAGAGGAGCCATGGTGGTCCCCCCCGAATTGAATGGATCCCACGAGTGAGTAAAAAATGAGATCTATATTATATCTCACCTGAATCGCCCCATCTATCCTCCTAAGGAGAAGTTTGGTTTCAAAACTTTATTCAAACAGAAGAAGTATGCCATGCTAATATGCCTTGGATGATCCATATTTTAAGGTCAGGCGCTGATGAACATTAAACTATCCATATGGTTAAGAGCCCTTATAGCTCAGGCACAACTATTCTTTTGATATGCATTTAATCTAATATATTAAATGTACATTTAAAGAATTTGGTGGTTTTTAATAGTTGCCTTTCTTCATCTTATGTCTCTTTATTCTATAAAAGGTTTTATTAAGATTGATTCATGGTTTCATTGAACACTCTTAGTTTCCATTTTCAATAGCAAGTTAGATCCATCATCCATATCGTACAACTACTATCATATGAAAAAAAAAAAAAAAACCTAGATTAGGCATAACTTATACCTAACCTTTCCCTATTTTAATAGCCTTCATATAGCACTTTTTCTTAATGACGAAGCTTACAGCATGTTGGTAGGCGCAGCAAAATAGGTTAGATGTTGCTTTTCAAAGTATACTATTGTTATAGTTGGGATCTATTTTTGTTTAGTTGATTACTCTAGTGGTTGGAATGCTAATGTTCGACACATCTATCCTCTTCAAAATGCGTATGCTAGATACATTATCATCACTAAAGCCTGCAACCAACAAAGCATACTTTTCTATGAACATTCTATGGGATAAAGGCAATCATTACAGTGATCTATCCTTGTGTTTCATATATTCCTCGATGTTAGGAATCATAATGAAGAATGTTTTTAGCTTGTTAACCAGTCACAGAAAATTAAAACTTGATAGGTATGGGTTCCAACTTGACGATAATTGCTTGGCAATGGACCCTCTATCTCTCTACATTTTTCTATTTCTCTATAAACTAAAGATCCACAGGTATAGCTAAGAACTTAGAATATCTCTAATTAGTGCCATCTTGTGCTTACAGTTGGCTACCATCTTAGCTAAGGGTTGTTTCCACCTCATTCCTTTTAAGTAGATCTTCCTAATTCTATTAAACACGCCTGGATTTAGAAAAGTGTTGCAAAACCTGGTACCATCCATCATTATCTTTAGTGCACAAGGACCTACTTTGAAAGCCCCTTTAGCTTTCTTAACTTTAAAGGGTTCTCATGGTATCCTAATCAATCCACCTGATTGAATTTGCTATTAATGGCTGCCATGATGTCAGTATAATTTGAAGGGCTTTGTTAGGCAAGAAAATCACTTCATCCCTAATTTGGACTTTAAGTGAAATGTATCCTATCACTAGTTGGTTTCTAGGATAAAGATCTCCTATCTAGAGCTAGTCATGTTAATTTATCTTTTGGTTTTTTTAGAACAGCAGTTTAAAGCCTTTAACTCAACTAGCAACTTTGGCTATTAAACCTCGACTATATTCCCTTCCTTTTAAGATTGCTATAGATGAGAACTTGTCAATAATCAACACATTTAGACCATTTCCCACCAATAACTTGCTCTCAAAATAACAATGTTTCTCAGACTGTAAGCACTTACTAACTATACACAAAAAAGTGGAGTTAGGCTATTTTAGTAGCTAGTAAAAAAAGACATTAGAACAGGTAACAAAAAGTAGAATATGCTTGCTGCTATCATCTTGCTCGTTATTTCTGTAAGTAATAGAGTCAAGGCTACCTTATTCTTTAATAGCTTTTAGTAGCTTGGTAATTGCACTCTTGGATCATTATTCCTAACATTAAGAATGGCAAGCTGAGGAAGAGAAGAAGGAAAGTTGTGCCATCTTTTAGGTTTAAGCTCTATAAGGTGACTAGAAAGATTTACTTTATACTATAAAATACTATAAATTAGAGAAAGATTAGGTAGAAGGTAATAGCGCCTATCCCAGTGCAATAGAAATAGACTTACTTGGTCACTAGCTCCTAGTTCACGTGATAGAACAAATGCTCATTTGGCTTAAGAAAAGTCTCAGATACAGATGAAGAAGAGGCATCAAGCTTCCTAGCAGGTAGAAGTGCCTCGCATGATAGGAAGCATGCATAAACATATATATATATATATGTACATATAGATGCAACAATCATAAACTGATTGATTCAAGTCCAAGTAGGGTAGTGTAACAACCCTTCGTACAACATAGAAAAGGGCACAAAAACTATTTAACATAAGCAGTGCTTAAGAGCTACTCTGTTTGGTAGTATTTCGATATGAGAAGATTGATCTCATTTTACGAGTTTGATTGCTTATCTCGTTTTTCACTAAGATGGGATTGATGTTGAGTGACAGACCTTTCTATTGCTATTCTAGAGTGCCTACAGCTTAGCATCTTTCTTTCACATAGGCTAGCCTTCCTTGTTTGTATGCCTTGTGAGGAAGTAGTGTCATTACATATATATATATATATAAGTTCCATTCTTGAAACGTCCTTTAAGAAATAAGGTAACACTAATCATTATATCTGCTTTTCGAGAAAAGGTTCCTTCATCAATAAAATTGGGCCTTTTAGTACCTTCTCCACCACTCTTTTTTTATTTTTTCCTCATCTTTGCATTAGTCAACAATCAACCATAATTCACTAAAATTCTTCACTACTAGTACAAGCTAAACTTCGTTAAGCTTTCTGCAAGAAATCGTTTTTCTCAATCAAGCGAGAACGCCTCAACCGGATAAATTGACTTATTTCTCATAACTCTTCTGGTCATGCCTTTCCTCTTTACTTTATATATTCCCATATGCAATGATGGAGATGGAATACTTGGGATTAGCAAAATTCTAAAACAAAGAGCTGTTAGTAGAAAATAATCAATATTCTTAAGAGTAAAAAATACATACTAACATAAATGAAAATATTTTCACTTACATGGACATAAGTTGATCTAGTTCTTGACGGGAACCATGGTTCAAAAGATGAAAATACTGCACACAAAAGTATGTGGTTCAACAACTCCTAACATTTAGTGTTGCCTACATTATTAAAAATAAATGTAAAAAATATTATGAATAAAACTATTAATAATTTCAACTAGTATTAAGATTTACCTCAAGTTATAAGGAAATATCACTATTCCTCCGTCACATGGATCTATCATTCTATTGGCTAAGTGATGGGGTTGGTTGTCTATACTTATAGACATTCCATATGATAATGTTGACAAATCAACAAATACAAAATACTTACCTAAGCCAAGTGTAACTAATTCTATATAAAATAATTGAAATAATAAAGAGTAAGAAAAATATAAATACGATGTAGCCAAACAATAACAAACCAATAAAAATTTAAAAGACAAACATACACAATGTAAGCTTGAATAATGGTGACACGTGACACGTGTAACTCCTTCATGTAACAAAATTGCATGATATTTTCTCGAGCCAGAAATAGATGTCCATTAAAAGCAAAGATTTCAGTAAAAGATGACTAAAGCTTTGATGGGACCAATTATATTTCGCCTTCAAATTGTATAATTTAATTAGAGCAGATAATTTAGTGAACTTCACTGATCCATGATACATAAGTTTCTCATCATCACAAAGTAATCCGTCAAAGTGGTAGGATTACTATCATACTCTGCAAATGCCTCTTGTACCATTTCTACAGTGTTATCAACTTCTTCGATGTGTTCTACCTTCCTAACAACCTTAGCATTCCTACTAATAGAAAACTCAACAATACTAGTTTCTCCATGCCATAACTAGTTTTGATAGTTACTATCAACTCCATATATATATAAATGATTTCATATCACACGTGGAGTATGACAATTCATATTACCACATTTAATACATAGACATCGAACTAATTCTGGGTTATCACTATTTTGAACAGCATAATCCAAAAAGTTATTCATCTCTATATCATATGTCTTTGATCTTCTTTTAGCAAACATCTAAGTTTTATCCATTTTGAAATTGAAATAACATTTAATTATTTACGTTTCAAGCATCTAATATACTAATAAATTTTAAATAAATGATTAGTAATTATTTAATTAATTAATACAAAAAATTAATATTTACTTAACATTTAATTTATTACTATAAAATCATCTAATTAACTAGCTAGTAAATTAATTAAAATTTAAATAATATTTAACTATTTACTTTACAAGTATCTAATTTATTAATTAAAATCTAAATAAATAACTAATAACTATTTAGTTAATTAATACATAGTTAATATTTAATTAACATCTAATTAATTACTATAGACGCATTTAATTAGCTAGTAACCTAATTAAAATTTACATAACATTTAAGTTTTTACTTCACAAGCATCTAATTTATTAATATTACCTAAATAAATGATTAATAACTAATTAGTAAATTAATACATAGTAAATTAATTATCATCCAAATTAATTACAATACAAGCATTTAACAAGCTGGTAATTTGATTAAAATTTAAATAACATTTAATTATTTACTTTACAAGCATATAATTAATTAATCATCTATTTAAAATTTAACTATTTATATTAATTTATGTTAACTACAAAATCAATATAATTAAATTTGACAAAGTATACCTATTAATCTTACCTAAAAATTAATTCAAACATAAATTCATCTATACCTAATATATTATTCATCTACACTAAATATATAATTAGTTTATCATAATATAAATTTATCTAATCAACATCTAATTAATTTATCAATGAATCTAAAAATCTTAATAATTATCAAATAATAAATTCATCAATGTATGCCCATTCATACCAAATGTATTCATTCAAATATACTTACAAAAAACCAAAAAAAAAAAACCCAAAGTTCATCAACAAAAATTCACCAAACACACTTTATAAAGAACTTCTCAAAATAATATATATTCTCAATACATTTTTTAAACCAAAATTAACCAAATTGAAAAAAAATTTGAAATATAAATTTCATAAAAAAATTTGAATCTATACCAAAATACTGACATATGTTTAAATGCCAAAGATGAAAGAATGAAGGGGGAAGGTGTGGCTGCTCATTATGAAGATTGAGACAAATGAGAGAGCAAAGAGCAAGGAGAGAGCAAATAAAAAAAGGTTGAAGAGAGGTAGTGTAGCTGCCAGAAGCTGGCCTAACTATTTCTAGATGGAGAGCAAAGATGAAAAGGTTGGAAGAAAGGTAGTGCGACTGCCATGCCAGCAGCTAGTCTAGTTGCTTCTAGACAAAGACCAAAGAGGAGAGGGTGGAAGAGAAGACGTATGGCTGGCAGCTATTGACCTTGCTGCTTTTAGATGGAGTGCAAAAAGAAAAAGGGCCGAAGAGAGGCAGTGCGGCTGCCAACAGCTGGACTAGCTACTTTTAGACAAAGAGCAAAGAAGAGAAGGATGAAAGAGAGACCAAAAAATGTTCACCTCATTGCTAGTAAGATCTAGAGATGAATTAAGGATCCCTAGCTTTTTAAACCAAGGTTGAATAGCCTTTAATGCCAGTTCTAGTAGAACTGGCATTGAAGGCCACCTTTCACGGGCTAGAACTGGTGTGAAGAGCACGAGATATCCTTTAACACCAGTTCTAGCAAAATTGGCGTTAAAGGACACAACTTTTTACGCAAGTTATGGCAGAACTAGCATGCAAGGATATTGAAGGCTATCCTTTGCATCAGTTGTGAGTTGACAACTTATCTCAGTGTTTCCATTTTTATTGATTGACTTCTAATGAACTTCATTCTCTTTCTTTTCTCCTCATAACTGACATGATTCTTTATTGACTAATGGAAGGGTTCAATTCTCTTTTGGTAGTACTGGACTTCAGTTGGTCACCAATAAATCCCGTTCTTGAACTTTTTGTTCCTAAACTTGATGGTGGGAACCAGTGTGCTAGGGTATGTACTGGTATTTCATTTCAGTAGCTTTATTTTTCTATAAGCTAAGTAATTTGTATTGATGTTCTGTATTTATCCATTTTGAAGGTGAGTCTTGTTTAAATTCCTAATAAAGAGGAGTTGAGACAAAAGAATCTTTTTAGTGTTAGTGATTACAATATGTATTGGCATGTTATATTAAAGTTGCCATGCTATACTGGTTTTAGTATGGTGTTGGGTCATTATACAATTTTATTTTATATGAGCATAAGTAATCCTCTATATGCTAGAGCAATCTACATTGGCATGCCCTGACATTTCATTCTCTAATGATTTGCTGGACTCATTTTCCTATCTTTTGCTGCAGTTTTTCTAGTGCCCAATGCCACTATCTTTCTTGACTCCCAGGAAAGAAGAAGAGATCGCGAAGAACTTGGAGAAATGTAGTAAGAGTACAAGGCCAGGGACCAAGATATGTCCTTGCTGTTGACTGAACAGGATTGTGGGAAGAGGAGAATGTTGAAGGAAAAATGGGATAAGTGGGTCAGCGAGTGGAAACAGTTGCATGAAGATGAAAAACTGGTGATGCAGCTGTTGAAGAATGGAGAAGCCAGTGATGAGGAAGAGGAATATGAGGCTAAAGAAGTCGAACTAGAGGAGTTGTCAGATGTTTCAAAGGAGGTGCTTCCTTTTGAGTATGAGGAAGAATAACCTTCAATGGTGACATTTTCTCCGTAATCAGATTACAGATTGAATCACTGCACAACAGTGTCTGAGGAGATTCTTAACTAGTATTCACTGTTTTGTGCCACCCATGCATGTTGTAGGGAGCTTGCTCAAGAATTTTGGTACAGCTCTGGAAAAAGAGTTAGTAAAGCTTAGCATAAGTAATGCTTCTGAGGGATCCTTGTGTTTTTCTTACATGATGTTTTATGGTTTTTGTTACTTTCTCCAAAAACTTCCTGACTTCCTACTTCCATAACTCATACTATTGAAGTATGTGTAAAGTAAATAATGATAAAAAAACAATAAAAGCGAGACAAATGAAGCTTGAATGGCACTGGCAGAGCTGGCTTGAAGAGCAAAGGCCTTTAACGCCAGTTCTGGCAAAACTGGCCTTGGAGGCCATAGCCTTTCGTGCCAGTTATTGGCAAAATTGGCATGAAAGGCTATTGAAGGTTATCCCTATCCCAGGGCTAGTTATGTGTCTAGAACTAGTGTTAAAAGCCCTAGTACTAGTCTTTTTGATTCAGGCCTTTAACACCAGTTCTTGATGAACTGGCATTAAAGGATCTAGGGATGGTCTTTTAATGCTAGTTCCTATTAAACTTGCATGAAAGAATAATCTTGAATATCAGTTTATTGTTAATTGACGTTAAAGACCCCATTTTTAATGATACTTTTGGAAGAACTATCATTAAAAGTGTCAAGGAACCTTTTAATGACAGTTTTTTGAATAACTATCATTAAATTATTGTCACTTATTACAATTTTCATAGTATTGCTTCCTTCTTAGCTTACTACTATCTTTTTATAAACTTCCTTAAGGTAAGGTTTTTTCTTATTTGAGTGCATGCCAAGAGGTCAACCAAGGACATATGCAAGAAGTGCAACAAGTCTAGTAAAGCAAGAACAGAGATTCCTTAAGCTAATGGAAGACTCCTAAGGCTAGGAAGCACCTTTAAGGTTCTATAAAATTCATCTTCCTAGGCTAAGAAAGGAAGCGCAGGCAAGTGGTAAGAAGGAGGGCATTCCACACATATGAAACAATAATTAATTTTGGTGTGTAACTAATCCCTCTTTGAGTGATTCGATACATAACTATGATAAGCATACCTTTCGAGAGGAACTTGGGTGTACTATGATACTAAGGAATAAGGTTTTAAGTTTATCAATGCAGAGAAAGGTAATTCCTTGCCTGTACATAGGACCAGACCTGAAAGTAAGGGAAAAGTTTGTGCATATCCCTCCTTATAGCCTTGAGAATGGGGACCCTACCACGAAGGAGAAAAATGTCGAAGGCACCTCTAATCAAGAGAATAAAAAAGGATAACGGGCACGAGATGACCCTCTCTACACATATTAGAGGAACGTAGGGATGCTTCACCCAGCTATTACGTGGAGTTTAGGTTTTTGGCTTGCACCTGAGGGTACAGAGGGACACAAGCTACACAATCGAAAAAGGGCACTCAAAATACTCTTTTTTTAGGTTTTTCTGAAAACTAACTCGAAAGGTGGTTGTACTAAGTGCTCTCGTATGACTATCTTACCTTTGGTTTATTAATCCAAAAGTTTCTAAAAAGAGAAAGCAATTCCTATATTCAAGAACCAATGGTCACTTAGACGCTAGCTTATTGTGAATCATTTACAAATAGCATGCCGACATTGACTAGTTGGTACCAAAGCTTGGTCGCTCAAGCGAATGCATATATTTTCCTTTCAGGCTAGTGTTAGTATATAGGCCAGCGATCGAATCCAAAACTAGTTTAAGCATGCTAAGAATAAGAATTTTTTTAGGGAGACATCTTGTTGGTATTTTAGGGAATAAATATTAGAAAGAAGTTGTTTTCTTCTTCTTATAAGGCGTAAGAAGTAAATGTTTGCCTTCACGAAGCTTATACTGTTTATGGGGTTTAGTTTGCTGTCCAAACGAGTTAAAGTTGGCTAAGTAAACTAATAACCAAGCTTCTTATTCCTCAGCCAAAACGAACTTGAAAGAAAGAAATTTCCTAACGCCAAAGCATAGCTGCCTTTCAAAAGGAATATGGCTTATGACATTACACGACTAATAAGTAACATATTCCATAATGTCACGTTTATAGGCTATGCTTATCATAATGTACTAGAATTTGTTGGATATTTTAGGGGATGATGAGTCATCCAAGGAATTTAGCATTTGAACAATAACCTTCAAAATCAATAGTTTTAATTAATAGGAAAGTCGCGCATAGAGGAATAGCGACTGGTTATTCCTCGGCTAAAGCTCTTCACACCTTGAAAAGGAAGAATCTAAGAGCCATGTGCGAGCCAAGGCTCTTATTCAGAAGTAATTTTCCTTGCAATCGACAATAACGAAAAAAACAAGGACAACAAAGGCCCTTAAATGGGGTATGGCTTTGGGTGAAGGACTAGATGTTGGTTCTAGTGGGCATTTAATGAAGTTAATCAACATATGTTAGGATTAAGGTATAAGAGTTTCATTCTCATCCCATTATTTTTGCTAAGAAAATAAAGTAAAGAGACAACCATTTTGCACCTAGTGGAATAAATGCAAGGCTTCTTTTGGGGACTAATAATAAATCAATTTTCCTTTAGCTTCAAGGAGTGGAAGAACCTTTCTTTAAAGAATGAACAAGGAAGGGAATCCATTGCGTCTCTAAGATCCTCAGCTTATGCATTAAATTTTAGCCACACCATACTCTTTAAAGGAGAAGTGAAATCTAAAACTCTTTATCCCACTTGAAACAAAACCAGAATTCCTCAAAGTTAGCCAATTCCCAAGGTTAGGTCAGGTAATAAGACTTCTTTTTAAGAGACAAAGAAAGGAGCAAAGTGATAGATAAGATCTCAAAGAGAAGGCTACAGTCGATGCCTTGGGAGCCTCTTGAATAAGGAGTAGAGGGAAGGCCCCACCCCGATTGATGCTATGTTAGCAGTGAGAAGGTGTGAGTGAGACTATCAATAAGTTAAGTTAACTCTAAGCTCGGAGGTAGGGGAAGGGTGTGGTTTTCCTAGTAGTTATTTATTTTCCAATATGTTAAATCCCCTTATAAATAGTAAATTTTTATAATTGGTATGTTAGTTAAGAAGTGTTCTTGCTTTATCATCCTATTATTCTTCTTAAGAAGTGTTCTTACTTTACCGTCCTATTATTCTTGATGTTATGAAGGAATAGAGTAAAAGACCAACCACTTTGATATATATGCAGCCTTAATTAAATATATCCTTAAGAATTGTCCTTTGATCCTTCAATTATCATAGGTAATTGTTCAAAATTGTTCCTTTAATTTTCGATAACCACTGGTCAATTAACAAAGACGTTGCTAGCGAGACTGGTTGCCTTGAGCATTAGTTTCCTTGATCATTTAAGATTTAAATTCCTCTAAAACTCTATTATTTGCTCATGTTCTCTCTTTTTCTCAAGTTCAAATCGATGCTCTTATAGTGCAAAATTTAGATCATACCTTATCTAGTACCTCATCTAGTCGTAATCTTTTCCCTTATAGCAATCTTTTGTGGTTGAGGTTTATGGGTTGACATTTGAGCAGCTTAACTTTTGCTTTTTTAGGACTTGGACCTGGGTTGCTCAGCAAGTAAGGCACTATGTTGTATTTTTTTTTTTTTTTGCCGTTATAAGTACCATGGCCATTATTATTTTTGGCCTTGGCAAGCTTATGCCGTAAATAAAAGGGACTTCAAGATAAATAAGAGGGAAAAAAGAGCTCATTTACTGCAATCTCCAAATAAACAACCTGAATTCGTAGATGTTAACTAGGGAACCTCTCAAATAAAAGATCATAACTTGGGATAGTTCTTGGTTTCATTGGCTTCTCTTCAGTTATAAAAGATATATGTTTAAAATCTAAAGGGAGATTAGATAAGAACAAGTCAAATACATTATTCCCAGAGGCTAACCTTTCTATTCATTTCTATTGGGAGTCTAGAATTATCTCGAGTATTCTCTCTCTTATCTCTCATTGGGAGAGCCATATTATATTCTATTGTGTCTTCACTATCTATTTCTTTTGTGATCTTTTGCATACACTTCTTCAAAGTTAATAAAAGATGTCTTTCAGTGATGCAACCTCTTTCTTAGGTATTACTTTTAAGTCTTCTACGTGAGACATAGGAATTAAGATAGATCGAGCTTCATCAAAGCTTTCCTTGGCGGTTGTCCTTTCGATAACTATAGTCTGGGTTATGGAAGGTAGTTCAGATGGAATACCTTTATAGCCTGTAAATTTTTAGTTGAGTTAAACATCTGAAAATCATCTTAAGGAAGAAGATCAAAATTTCAAGTAAAGTAAGAGCAAAGGCTTTGCTTTATCTTCTTCAAAGTGGAAACTGGAGAGTTAGTTTAACTTAAAGATCTCTTTCCTTTCCTTGAATGAGTAGTCAGAGGAACTTTTTCCAGCTTTGGCCAAAGCAAAGTTGAGGGAGATTGTGCTTTAGTAATTCTCGCACTAGGTTGAAAATATTGGTTCACAAATTAAATTCCAACAAGCACTTTCTATTTGAGTGACTGTTGCAAAATAATAAAAATCTTCACCCTTTGTCGCTACTTTACACTCTTATGGTCTCGTGTGTCCCTGGATTGGTTAAGTGTATGGCAACATTGAATAAGAATACATTATGTGAGGCCAAATTACCTGGCAAATTAATTTGGTGAATATGGCTTGAGATAGACATTTTGGTCGAAGTATACGGGTTAGTTTCGAGCCACCAGGATAGCCCTTCACATATATGTTCCTCCTTTGAAAGGTAACTCCTTGCTAACTTATGCAACCTGAACGAATTTGCTCCAAGGACTTTGTCATTGAAAGGAGTCCATTTATTCCTTTCTCTTTTTGTCTAAAAATCTACCGAATAATAAAAACATTGCTCAAGTGTTTGTGTCATAGGATGTTAATCAGAGGCATAGACATGATCATAAGAGTCAAGGTGATTATTTTCTAAGGTATAAGGGGTTAGAGGTTCTCCAGTGGTTTTCTCAGGGAAATATAAATATCAAAAAGGGGCAAGGGCCAAAGGGGACCACTTACATTGCGGTTGAATTGAGTTTCTATGATTTGCTTGAGGCATATATAAGCAAGACCTATAAGAAAAGTGTAAAGGCCACTAGATAGCCTATTGTGAATAAAGTTTAAGCAATAAGAATTAAGCTTTTTGGCAGCTGCACAGACTGGTTGCATACGAGGAATTTATAAACATAGTAGAAATAAAAAGACATTTCCTTCCTAGGGATTTATTTCTCTGTGGACCTTTTCTCTTGTTTTATGAATCTGCTATAAGCATTGGGCTAAGCCATTGATATATATTCTTTATGTTACATGGAGAGAATAGGTTTTAAGTATAGGTACTTTATTTCCAATGGGTGAGAAATTAGTGATTAAGACAACATCATCCATTATGATGCCAATTATCCCCTCAAGCAGCATGAAAGCATTGAAGCTCTTATGCCAAAAATAAATAAGAGCAGACATTAACATCCCCTTAAGTAGTATGAAAGCATTGAAGCTCTTATTCCAAAAACAAATAAGAGCAGACATTAAAGGATAATTGAATGATATGTTACAAGTAGAAAATGGAATGGCTTAAAAAATTCTTAGTTATTCCCATTTAGGTTTTAATTTAGGTTTTAAATTTTATGCTTGGCTGCCATCCCTAAGTGGGATTGGGTGTACTAAGTGCCCCAAGAAGTGAGTAGAAAAAGGTTACCTGCTAAGGGGCTCAGTGTTGTTAATGGGTAACCTTCACTGAGTTCCTTAGCTAACCCTTTCATTGCCAAATTGAAATAGGGTCCTAATTTATGTAGACAATCAATTAATTTTAGATCCTTTGAGGATGTAAACAAGCGTATGTAACGATGCTAGAGTTGATGATATACCATGTCAACACATTCAATAAATGCCATCAACTTTCTAGATCGATGAAATCGAGGTTTTTAATGAACTTACCATGGCTTCAATTGGGAACCAAGGGTAGAATAATGATGTGGTTACTAATTAAAAGGGAGAAGAAGAGTGCCTATGTTTGGTGAATAATTAAAGAAAAATTGGTAAAAAATTTTGGGCATTAACGAAAAGTTGTGAAAGTGTAATAGGCGTTCGATAGGAACTATTTTGGTAGTTACATGGCTTTTTTTCTCCTTTAATAATTCTTCATTAGACCTTCATGCCCCTCATTCGAGAGGCACTTCACTATTTTAAGATAGCAAGAATCTTTCTTACTCCTAGACTTTTATTAATGATTTAAGAGTGAAATAAATCGATATTCTAAGAGTCAATGTCGGAGTCTGACTAGTATTTTTCTGTTTTTCAGGTATTTTACTTTATAGCATTAGTATAATTTACTATTAGGATATCTATAATATAATCTTTCCTTACTCTTCACTTTAGTTATTTTAAAAATTGCAATGAAAAAAGAAAAAGCATTGTTGCACATTCACTAGAATTGTAGCTTTCTTTTGCCTATCGGTAATCAGCTTTCAAAAGGCACCTTTAGATGGAGGTTTCTCGATCAACTATCTTACTTATATGCATAAAGAGATAGAAACAACTCTTCTTTATATACGCAATTACCAGTTGTAGGATTAAGACTTTCATTTCTACTTGACTAGTAAAGCAAGGAATTTTTTTTCTTTTTCCTTTTGGTAAGTGGTCTATCTCTACGATGATAGCTCTTTTTTTATTCAAGAATGATCTTCCCCTTTGCCTTTTTCTTCTAGGGCAATCAATTAGTCCATTCATTCCTCCCCTTTATTCAATGATCATTTAGCTCTACTTCTTAAAAAATCCCTTTTGTTCATGGCTTTGAATTTATTGTAATTCTTTTCTTTTCTATAAAGATCTTGATGATTGCTTAATTCATCTTTCCTTTCCTGCTCTGAATGAGAAGTAGTATTTTTTTTATTTTAACAGTCTAGGCCTAAGAAAAGTGATCTCTAAAACTGAAAGCTTTTCGATTGAAAAGTTAACAATAAAATAATTTAGAATAGCTCTTTCCAAATAGTCAAGTAGCCCTTTATAGAAATAGAATTAAAAGGATAGAATTCACATGCACAGCCTTGTCCTATGAGTCTGCTTATACTACGCACCTGCCTTTAAGAGCCGTGCCGCTAGTTCCCTTCATCGGCGTCATTGAACCTCGTTAGCATTTTAAAAAGATTTGGAGGCTCAAAATGAATGGTCAAAGGAATTGATGATTTGTGTTTGGTTTCTGATCTTCACCTAGTCCCAATCCTATAAAGGGATCGGATTACAGAAAGCCGGTTATAGGACTATGTATAGCTCTATAGTTGCCAATTTCATGAAAGGTCAAGTTACCCTTTCAAGATACACCTAGTTAGATGTTAACCTTAATAGTATTGCCATATCTGAGAGACTTACAGAGAAAATATCCCATAAGCCTCAAAAGACCAACTTGTTTATAAAGATATGGTCCTATAAAAGGGTGTGTACCTATCAATCAAATCAAGCAACTTAAGACATAAACTATTAAATAAACTTGAAAAGTTTACCTAATTTGTCTCAGTGACTAGATAAATTTTGGTATTTGTCTTTCTTTACAACCAATATAAGCTTATAGACATTAAACAAAGAATGATAAAACTTAACAAGCATATTCGATCGTTCATATCTACGAGCAATCATCTTTCGATAGAAACACAGAATGCAATGAGGGATTCCTGTCCTCGTGAGAGAGATAGGATAAGGAAGAGAGGAGTGCTTCTCAAAGGCACGAGCATAATATTTATTTCATAAATGAAAGATATGATTATTTCAAGTATAAGCCTAGAGTAAGCCACCTTGTTTTCCTCTTAAACTGCATGATCCATCATGCAAAAAAGAGATATAAGGCAATACACCTTTCCTTAGTTAGGGAACCATAAGCGCATAGTTGGATCTTTGAGAAAAAAACCATTATACGACCTGAGACTTCAAAATCTCAGTGCCACGATCATGTACCTAAGCACTCTATAATATAAAATGGAGTTCACTTAACCAAATTTACCTTTTGGTCCTTAAATGCTTATGTATCTTAAGGCTCAAAGACCAATTCAGACATGTTGGAAACCAAATAGGTACACTAAGATTCTGCCTTACTAGGTGCGCTAAGTTAATAAAGAGCCAACGAAATCTTGGCTACGATCACTTTCGACTCGGTTTCCTCTGGGGTTCTACCCTAGAGAACAGGTGCTTGGTTTACCAGACCAAGATATTCACTCAATCACAGTTGTTAGACACTATTGTTGAAAGCAAGAATATGAGTGCTATATATACAATATCTACTGGACACTATGGCAATGAGGTTGCCTCTTTGGAAACACCTAATCTACAAGCCTCACATTCAAGTGACTATGAAACTGTAATGATAAGGAGCTCAGATGCACGAGAATAGAGTACATCTACCCTTGTTTGCACTGAGCAAAGAGTTAAATGCCAAAGAAAAAAAATTGAAAAGCCAACCGAAGTGCCTAATCTTTATGACTCAAATGAACATCCGAAACAGGCAAGATAGAAGCATTAGCACCCAAACCCATGTCAAAAAAGCCTTAGCTTAGCCATAACGAGATCAATCACTCAATCTTCGTTACAGAAGATGCCTCTAACAAAGAAAGAAACTCAACCTGAGACCTTTAGAGAGTCTCCTTTTAGGTCAATAGAAATCTTATCATAAATGAAGACAAACCAGCCTGAACAGAAAATCATGGCACTTAAGATTTAATATTTGATCCAGCGGACTTCTTCTTTTAGTAGTTGGTAATCTTGGTTAGTGAGCCTGCCTCCTTTCATTCTTTAGTTATTCTAGTAGACACTAGTCAATAGGCCTTTTTATTCCCAAATGGAAAAAGCCCTTTCCATACTTGGTCTCAACGTCTTTTCTAAGGAATTTTCCTAAAAGAAAGAAGAGAAAACATCTCTCAAGACCGATTCTCCCTATTTATGTAGCCCCACTTCCAAATGTGTTCTTCCTATGGCCATTTCCAAGCCTTTTCAAGTCAGTTAACAACCACATTTCAAGGGCTACCGGTGAATGAATTTTCTTTCAAGCTTAAGAGAATGCCTAAGAAAATGCCTTTTAAGCAGTAGTGTTAAAGCCTTTTATTAATGATGTACGAAATATGCCTTACTCTTCTGAAGAGTTTTGACTTCAATTAGACTTTCATTTTGGTGGCATGAACTCTTCGAGCACCACTGAGAGATAAATGAATCTCAAATCTAGGTTTTCCACACTCCTAGTTGTATTATTGTGGAAAGTTGATTCATTTTACAATTAATGGCAATTACCAGCTAATTGGCTAACTAATCAAGGAACAACAGCACATGCCATGCTTTGAAAGAGATTGCTTCCACGATCGATTTTTGACCAGCAAAACTGATGCAAATTTACCCGGACCCTGCCTATGGTAGTTTGGAAATGGGCATTTTATGAACGGAGATCTAACTAATTGTAAAAGTGTCCCCATCTAGTACCCAGTCTCATACCTCTTATGATGGTGGTATATCTCGCATGTACTTTCTTTTTATGTCCCCTGCTGTCCATGCTTGAGGGAAAGATATCAGTTTTGGTCACATACTCGTTTTCACACAAACATTTTGAAAAGTTTTCCTAATAGCATTCGACAAATGACAACTATTGCTCATATAATAGAGGGTATTATAGGTTAAAAGCTTAATCTGCCAAGGAGTATTAGGACAACATCAATATGTGACTAAGATATCAACATTAATGAATCGAACCTATAGTAATGTTTCCCTCCTTGCCCACCTTATCCACTCTTAGTCAGCTTACCAAAAATTACAAGAATTTGCCCTTTCATACTGAATTCCCTTTTGAGATTGGCTTTCCCACCTTGACTCTAGGCTAGATTGATATCTTGGTCCATAGGCCCATTCTCAATTAATTTTCCTAGACCATGTTTTTTACCCATCCCTACTAGCATAAAACCAAGAGCTTTTCGAGCAATAAGTTAGATGTTAGAATGTTAGGATGTGGAATTTAGTTTCTGAGATTAGATTAGTGATTAGTCATACCTACTGTAACCTATATTGGTAAGGTTAAGCCAGCAAGACTAGTCACATAAGCCCCTTTAGAGATAGGGGCAATAAGAGGCACTATCAATCAACATTAGCAAATGCACCTACATAGTCAAGTGATCTCGAAACTTTTATCGTAACAATTTCATTACGTCTGGTTAAACAGCCAAATTTCTTGGCTCCACTAATAGGCAGTATGAACAAGGACCAAAGAAAGTAAGGAAATCAAAAAACAAGTCTAATAGCTATTATAGTAACTAGTGTAAAAGCATACGCACAAGTCAATAACTCAACAAGAGGATCTTCTTGAAAAGGTTGAGTGATGGGAACTAACCAATGATTAGAGCACAATGAAGGACTCATTTCTATAGTAAGCCATATCTGACGAGCTAATAACAAAAGGCGAGCGAGTGGTATCGATATCATCGTTTTCTTATAGATATCGTTAATTTGAAAAAAACCACTAAATGTTCAACTACAAAGAACAAGAAAAGTCTATTGGTTAGGCTTTCTTAGGCTATATCCTTGTCCAATCCCTTTTCAACCCATGATAATTATCATGAAATATTGAAAGGCTCTGTAAAAATGTTCCACCTCGTATGCTAACAATGGTCCTTCCTTATTTTGATTAAACCAATAGATTCACAGAGGACGAAGACGAAGACAAAGCGAGCAATCGACCATGAGGCAATGGAATTGCTTAATTATTTTCTCATACCAGATATCTACTTTTTAAAGCAATTAAATCTTCTTATTATATCGTCTTTGAAACTAGCTTTATGTCTAGTGTTTTAGAGAGTCGGTGAAAAATTCGATTTTCAAATCGAGGGTAGAAGTGAGTGTTATCTCGAACGCTAAGCTTACTCCCTATGTTGGTTCCTTCTATTAAGCCTGCTAATTTAATTACTCCTTACTTCAAGTGGGGGAGGCATCAGTTTCGTTCATGCCTTCGAATAGCTTTGGTAAATTTCACATTTATAAGCCGAGTTTACATGATATTATGATCATTCGATATTATAGGTAAATGCACCCTATATTAAATATGGTAGGTTTATAACTATAGCATAAGTGGGAGACGGTAGCCACTAGGAATTAGGTGAGGAGAGAAATGAAAAATTAAGTACATGTAAGAGGTATGTAACCAAAATAAGGATAGATTTAGTAAAGGAAGGCAGTTCTTATCAATGAAGCAATCTGTCGTGCTGCATTGTGTGAATAAATGGTCCTTGTTGCTCCAACACCATTTCAACTAGGCTAACTTGGGTCAAGATGGGGTGCTAAGAGCAATATTATAAGACTAATCTTTATCCTATCAAATTCCCCCTTCATAGAGAAAGAAATAAAGTAAATCAGCAGTCTTATAGTCTTAGGAACAACATTTTTTTCAATTTTCTTTGTTGTGTGGGTAAGAAAAGGAAATGCATTTAATTGGCATTCTTCTAGGCATTGTCTTGTAAAGACATACTTTTTAAACTTTAGTAGCTCATGATCAGGTCTTAGTAGGTTTTAGGCAAACCGTAGTCATGGGGGTCCTTTTAATGATTTCTTTCAATGGTCGCATTTGCGATGAAGAAAGAAAGTAATCTTTCCATAGTGGTGCTTTTTACTAAGATAAGTTAAACTACCAGCTTCTGCCTATAGTCCTATCCATGCTTTTCTAAGAAGTTACCATCCCCTTGGTCAAGCATAAGATAAGATTTGTATAAAAGACATTTCATTTCACCAATTGACTCTGTTGACTTTGAAGCTTGATTTCACACTGATAGATTTGAAAGAAATTTCACTCGTTACCTCTTTCTTACTCCTACTATTTCATCACCTATGATAGCAAGGATGGATAAGGTACTCGCTTACTTGATTGACTCATAACCTTACCTCGAAATTTGGTGTGAAAATCTATATTTTGTAGTAGGAATTAGAAGCGAAGTTAGTTTGGTGTTAAGGGCTCACCTTCCAATTCATATTACTTTCCCCCCAAGTGGGTTCATTTTTACTTCCTTGCAAGCTGCTTTGTTAATAACATGCGAGACTTTCCTTCTTAAGCCAACTTCATGTTGGGACGAGACTTTCTTTGAGCTATTAGGGAGCTACTTTCTACTTTAGAACTTCTCATTACATTCAAAGGAATGCTTAATCCATCTACAATAGCCTAGAATTCATGAAAAAATGACTTTATTTGCTTATCTAGTTTGCGTTCTACTCTAGCTTTCCTGGCTAACTACTAAGCTTTCCAAGTTCGTTACTCTAGCTGAACTCGAGTTTCCTTATGAAGCCTTTCTTAATTGGCCCTTATTTTCCCATACTATTACTAGCTTGTGCACCATAACCAAATTAATGCTCATTCCATTAGAAATTTCTACCTAAAACTTGAAAGTAATGCGGATTAGCACAGAAATATTAGTAGGAAATATTTTATTTAAAAAAATTGAACAAAACTCAAATTTTTGTAAATCATTAAAACATGACTTTCTTTAAAGAAAAATAGTCTTTCAGGCTAGTTCAAAGCCTTATTTTAGATAAGAAAGATACCATTTCATTCGGGTTTTCTATGCTAAAATTCTTGATCCCCACTAAAGGAAGTAGCTAACCTAACTTCATATGGATTAGTAAGGATCAATTGGGAATAAAACTCATTGTTGCCAGCTCCAACAGTGATCCTAGAAGGGCCACAAGTAAGCAAAGATTCGAATTTGAGATTGGCAAAGAAAGAACCTATACGAGCATAAACCAATGGAAGGTACCAACCTAAACCTTCTTTTTTGATGCAAGCTAATTTCCTTAATTAAATGACATCTTAATTGGGCAAAAAAAATGTCTCACTTATATGCAACAACTTATAAGTCATTTTGAATATGATAAGGATAAGTTTGATCCGATCTTGAGAAATCTGTGATTTATACGACTCAGCTCGAGTACATTTTTCTAAACAGCCACGCCAGACCATAAAGTTAAAAGATCAAGACGAATGTCAAATGAGTGACAAAAGACATGTTGTAGGTGTCATAACGACAGCAATAACGTTAATGTAAAGTTATCACAACTGAAGGTCGACGGTATGAAAAGACAAAAAAAAGTGGGGAAACAATCGATAGGCAATTCAGTATTTCATCTATTAACTCGAGGACAAGTCATATTCATGATGAAATGATAGTAATACCCTCTAACAAGTATATTAGTGCACCCACAGGTATATTCTAAAAAACCTGACCATTTTCACTAACTTAAATCTTACTTCCACCAAGAGCTAACATGATGGTTGATGATATCCTAATCGCCTAGCGATGCCCCTTTGTTTGTGTCTTTATTTTGTAGATTCATCACCAAAATGTTTATATTTTGCACCTACTTAGAGATTTCATTCCCACGTATCAACATCAAGCTACTGGACTTTTTTTAGTTAACATCATTTGGCATCGTCTGTAGGAATCTGTGATTAAAAAGCCATCACCTTTTGCCAATCAATACTAATACTTTAGTCAAATAGGCCTCACAGGAGATGATCATCAAGCCAAGTGGCTGATAACCAAGACATCAATTTTACCTCATCTAACTTGTCGACTGCATAAGTTAGTTAGCTCACCTTGCCACCAATGGTGGCATGATTGATCACGATGTCCACTGCCCCGTTGCTCATGGCTGTAGTCACCACGGCATTATGTCCACCACATGTTGTAGTAATGACAGCAACTTCATACCTTGGCACATCTTCCTAACTGCTCCCCTCACTAGTGGCCTCGTAGGATCGTTTCCTTAGGCTACCCTACCAATAACTATGACATCACTTTATGCTCATATCCCTGCCATTCGAACTTTTCTACCCATAAGTCCTCCCAACCTCCAAACACTTCCTCAAACAGATGTTGGCGACATTGAGCCAATGCATGGACTAAATAATTAGCATATTGAATGTATTTTGTATTAGCAAGTATCATAAGTAGGACAACATCACCCTCAGTGGTCGATCCATCAGTCCTTACGTAGATGCCACATGAAGCTATCAATGAGGTAGCACAAAACCATTATGAGGTAGAAGATGGAGACAAGGAGGAAAAGGCCACCAAACAAGTAAAAAGGAAAAACATGGTGGATGAGTGCTCTTATACATCTCAACATCCAAAAGAGGAAGAGATAGGCAAACTAAAATAGCAAGTGCAATTTCTTATGAACACCCAAATGCAGAAAAATGACATTCATGACATAGGATACCAACAAGTAGCGGGATGTCCATTGGGGATAGAGATTCTTACTGAACCTATGCCATTCAAATTCAAGCCATTCTAAATAGATAATTTTGATGGTTTCATAGATCTGCAGGACTGCATCGAATGGTTTGTGATAATGACAAACCTTTCAGGGTTATCAGATGCCATGAAGTGTAATGTGTTTTTAGTTTCATTGATGAAGGCAACTAAACGATAGTATAACTTATTCCCTCTCGATTCTATTAACTTGTTTGATTCTTTTGGGCAGCTATTCTTACGACGCTTCGTGAGTAGCATGGTCTAAAAACAAGAAACAACTAGTCTATTTCGAGTTAGATAGCAATTAAAGGAGCTGTTACGAGATTATATGAAGAGGTTCACCGTTGCTACCTTAAATGTAAAGGCCTTAGATCAGTTAGTAGTAGTCTCAACCATCAAGGAGGGAATCTTGGAGAATGCACTCAGCAGGAAGATGCCAAAGAATCCTGAAGAATTATTGCTAAAAGTGTAAAAGTACATTAATGAATAAGAGAAAGGTTGAAATCCAACAACAAATGCTAATTGTTGCAAAAGCTAAGGTAAGAAAGACAACGAATGCCCTCGTTTCTTTTTGAAAGGATAGAGAAGGGAAAAAAAAGAAGAGGGACAGAGATTCTGGAGGGAGAAGCCCACAAGAAAATCGCAAGAGTAATGATGATGAGCAAAAAGACACCCTCTTCATAGCCTCAAGGAGGTATATCCTCATGCAAATGGAAAATAACCCCAGGTAAGGTGGCCTAATGCATTTGAACCCCACAAAAAAAAAAAAAAACCATAACAAATACTACTAGTTCCATCGAGACCATAGGCATGATATAAAGAAGTGCCGACAGTTAAAAGAATAGATAGAGGGGTTATTATGAAGAGTGCGATTTTCAAGGAATGTTAATAGACCTAAGAGGAAGAGCCTTAAGCCAGCGCAAAGAAAGAGACAAAGAGAGGAATAAAAGGAAGAGCCCTCAGCGCACTAGTAGCAAAATAAGGATATCTAAGCTATCAATTTAATCATTAGCAAACTGGGCGTAAATGTGATAGCAAGGTGACTGGCATTAGGAGAAGAAACCTTGTAGGGAAGAAAGGCCTACGTGAGAAAAAGAGAAAAGTGCTACGAGATTCAAAAATGATCGTGAATAATGAATGTTATAAGTTTTTTTAATGCGAACTTAGAGAAGGTTATCACCTCACACCAAGGTCCATTACTGGTCACCAAGAGAATGGTTAACAAAAATGTAAAATGCATTTTGGTTAATAATGGAAGTTCAGTAGATATTCTGTATTATCAAGCCTTTAAAAGGGTGGGATTGAGTGAAGAAAGTTTGAGAGATGTACTCGTAAAAAGAGTAATCACTCTGTCAATCACTAGTGGAACAGCATAGATCCAAAAGACTGTGATGATTAATTTCTTGGTGGTAAAGACAATGTCCACATACAACACCATAATCAAGCAATCGTGTTTGAATGCCCTACAAGCTATTACGTCCTCATATCACTTGGTAATGTAATTTCCCACTCTAGGTGGAGTGGTGACGATAAAAGGAGACCAACAGACTACACGTCAATGTTATCTGACTTCCCTAAAAGGCAAGCCTTAACTAACTTATCAGATCACTCTAGATCATAGAGATGAAAAGTTCATAGCTCAAGCTAAGGTAGTAGAGCAACTTGATGAGGTTAGAGAAGACTCTGACTAAATAACGAAGATTGGTACAAAGCATGAAAGCCAAGAATGAAACCAACTAGTAAATTTTTTAAAAGCTAATGTTGATGTTTTTGCTTAGACAATAGTGGACATGCTAGGGATCAACCCTAAAGTACCTATCCAGAACTTGAGTGCTAACCCTACTTGAACTCGTTCGACAAAAAAAGAGGACTTTCTCTATAGAAATTCAGTAGGCAATCAAACGAGAAGTAGAGGTGCTGTTGTAGGCAAGATTCATTAGGGAAGTGTGGTACTCAGAATGGCTGGCCAATGTCATCATGGTCAAAAAGGATAATGGAAAATGGAGGATGTGCGTAGATTTTACAGATCTTAACAAAGCATTTCTACAAGACAACTACTCTTACCGAAGATCGATCAGTTGGTGGATAACACCTCAGGCCATGAAATGTTTAGCTTCATGGATGCATACTCTAGATACAATTAGATCAGGATGAAATCTGAAGATGAAGAGAAAACTTCTTTTATTACTGACCTGGGTACCTATTGTTAAAGGGTAATACCATTCAATTTGAAGAATGTAAGAGCCATGTACCAACATCTTAACAATTAAGTTTTTAACCAACAGTTGTCAAAAAACATCTAGAGGCATACGTGGATGATCTCATTGTTAAGAGCAAGAAAAAGCTTGGCCATACAAAAGATCTAGAGGAAACCTTTACCTATTTACGAAAGTATGACATGACCTGAACCTTGGTAAATGTGCTTTCAAAGTGTCCTCGGGAAAGTACCTAGGGTTCATGGTGACGCAAAGGGGAATTGAGGCAAATCCAAAACGGATCAAAGTAATAATTGACGTGGAAGCACCATGGAATATCATAAAAGTCCAATGGTTGATGAGAAGGCTAATGGCCTTGAATGGTTTCATGTCCAAATCAGTTGAGCGATGCCTTTCCTTTTTCAAAGTTCTTAAGGAGATAAAAGCCTTTCAATGGATGCCTATGTGTTATGAAACATTTAATTAACTCAAAGTCTATCTCTAAACCCATCGTTACTAATCAAGCAAGCAACATAGAGAGTTACACATGTATTTGTCCATTAGTGAAAAGGCAATCGGCACTATGTTTTTAAGGGTAGAAGAAAGAGTCCAAAAGCTAGTGTACTATGTCAAGAAGGTGTTGTAAGGACAAAAGATGAGGTACCGCAAGCTAGAAAAAGTAGCCTTCGCCTTGATCATTGTAGCTAAGAAGTTATAATCATACTTCTAAGCACCTTTATCATCGTTAACCCAGATCAACAACTTTATCAAATCCTCAGTAAGATGGAAACCTTAAGAAGAATAGCGAAGCGATCAATTGAGCTAGGGGAGTTTGATATACATTATCAACCGAGGATAGCCATCAAAGCCCATTGGTGGATTTCATAGTGGAATGCACTTTCACTAATCCATTACTTGATCCTAGGAACTTAGAGACGAAGGACCTTGAGGAAGAAACAAGTGCCTTCGATAAAGAAAAAAGAAAAAATCAAAAGAATGACGAGGAATATGAATGAGAATTAACAGAACCATACTTTAGGCTACGATTAATGCCTCCACGACACTCGCAAACCAACAGCCTAGTAGAGGTCACTAACAAAACCATACTTTAGGCCTTGAAGGCGAGGTTAGACAATGCAAAAGGAGTATGGAGGAAGAGTTATACAACATCTTATTGGTGTATCGAACAACAAACCAAACCACCATAAGGGAGCCACCATTCTCATTGGATTGTAGAACCAAGGCGGTGGTGCTCGTAAAGATAGGCATGACCTTGCATTAAGTGCAAGCATACATGAAAAAGCAAATGATGATGATTTATGGGCTAACTTAGACTTACTAGAAGAACATATAGAATAGGCCAAGATAAAAGTTATAGTCTATCGACAAAGGGTAGCTCGTTATCATAATTGGAGGGTCAAAGAAAAGGCGTTCTTGGAAGGAAACTTGGTCATGTGAAGAATTAGTGTGTCGAACTGCAGGAAAGCTCCCTCACAATTGGGAAGGCTTATATCAGGTGAGAAAGGTGATGGGGATAGGAATTTACAAGTTAGCTACCTTAAATGGTAAGAAGATACCAAGGACCTAGAGTGTAAAAAACTAAAGAATGTACTAATGAAATTTGTGATCCCACCAAGGAACCAATGAGCAAAAAGGTATTTTTCCTAACTTTTCCTCTTAACTCTTCATAGTGGTAATGAAAAAAAGTAGGACATAGGAATTCGACAACCCTAGGTCGCAAAATACCCAAGCCATGGGCCATAAAGTATCAAGGCTGTAAGGTAACTAGCTTGTAAAAAGAACTAGTTTGCAAAAGAGGCTAGTCCACCCGAAAGGGCTAGTTCGCAAAAGGACTACTCCATAGGCTGCAAAATACCCAGGCCATGAGTTGCAAGGTATCTTGGACGCAAGATAACTAGCCTACAAAAAGGACTAGTTCATGAAAAAGGCTAGTCAACAAAGGGCTAGTCCATAAAAGAAGCTAGTCCATAAAAAGGGCTATTTCACAAAAGAAACCAATCTACAGAATGGCTAGTCCACAAAAGGGTGTCCGCAAAAGACTAAACCAAAAAGCACTAACACACAAAACATACTACCCCACAAGAAAACCAGTTTGTTGAGCAAATTGCTTATTCGTCAAATGATCAAGTGGTTATGGAGGATAAATCTATGATAAAAATCGCAAAACTAAACTTGGTGACCAAGGCACTAATGAGAGCGACGGCTTAAGATGAAAGAAAATATCCATTCCATTGAACAAAGTAAAAGAAGACACATTTAAAAATAAATAACGGGGCCTAATCTAGGCAAACTGCATTTGCAGCATCCTTAGGCAACACTGAAGTAGGAAAAGCAAAGGACGGGGGAATGATCGCATAATCCATCTAGTCCACTTAATTGAGGTCCCCATCTGGATGAACTTCAACCAATTGGCACTTCATGTCCTAAAGAGTGATTACATAGGCATTAGAGGAAAATTTTATTTTTTCCTCTAAACACTCATCCAATTCCTTATAGGATTCATGGCCTCATCTTAACCGATAAAAATGCGTGCCTTTGTATTAATTCAAAAAGTAACTAATTGGTCATCCATCTCAGACAATTGTTGACGAGTTACCTTTAACTCTTTAACGTTGGCCTTTAATGTGTCGTCCAAAGCAACAATGCGGTAGGAAAGTTGACCTTTCTTCACTCTGACTTGCTTAAGCTCCTTTAATACAACGATCATCTTGTTCAAGGAAGTCGATGGGCATGCCTCCATATCCTTTGCTTCTTAATTTTACCCAAAGGAGACATTTGATGACAATAGGAAAATTAGAAGCCACCTACCAAGGAAGAGAGAAGTAAGATAAAAAAAAAGAAGAGAAAAAAAGGAAGAGGAATGAAAGATTTAGCTAATCGATATGAACCATGGCATCGCTTGTAACCTCATCTAAGGTTTCGTTATTAAATCGACTAAGGTCAACAGAGAGACTATAGTGGGTGGTCAAAGGCAACTTGGGGGTTTGACATGGAATTTAAGGTGCAAACTGACAACAATGGGATAAACTTTGGCATTAGCGACAATAGGGCTTGAGTTGCTGCAGCAAGCACTAGTGCAACGAGTGGTGGTTGTGAGGAGACCGCCACAATGGTGGAAGATGAAGGCCTGACTATAGTGGTGGTTGGCATGATGGTTAAGACCATGGTTGAGGAAGAAGACCACGTTGCATAGGAGGTCAACAGACCTGATTTAGAGGAATGCCTTTTCTTGTGCCTTGATCCTTCTATGATATTGTAAGCTTTACTTTACGTTTCACGTGCTCATGGATAATGGTAGCCTCAGTAAAAGAAAGTGACATTTCGGCGAAAGCTATGAAGTCAGTAGAGTCAGTGATATTAGAAAATCACATAGTTGGATGCGCTTTTGAAAAAAACAAAAGAGGAGAAAATAGGTTAGAAAAAGTTAAACTGAGTCAGTGGAGGAACCAAGCGATAAACACAGTTTAATACCGCGAAATCATAAACCTCACTTAAAGCAATGGCGAATTTATCATGAAGAGCATCTAAGATCTCTTGGCTTCTCAAATCTGTCAAATATAAAGCTTTTATCTCTAACAAAAAGATCAACTCCCTATGCAGACACAGCCTTCGGGAGCCTGTCCTATGAGATAAAAAAGAATTTTTAGTTCCAATGATCTAGATCATGCTTAGAGGACTAAAAGCCATTAATCCAGTCAAGCAAGGAAAAAATACCACTCGAGGATGATGCTCTAGGGAGAAAGAGCTTAGTGAAGACATCTATAGGGTAGTAATTAAAACCGTTAAAGCAACTACCCTTAAAAAGCTAGCCACGGGACAACGGTGCTTAGAAAATGGTTGAACTCGTGAAGGGACCTAATGCCTTTCAAGTGGGAAGGAGTGATAGTATAAGGAAGAGTAGCGGCAATAAAGGAAGAAACTAGGAGAAGTATGATGGAAAGAAATCTTGAGAAGTCAGGAAGTAACATAATTGTAAGTGCTATTTGTAGTTGAAGACTCCCATCAAGAAAATGGCACTTGGATGAACCCTAACCATGGGAAGATGAAAAGAAAATCATTAGAATTTAGGTGCCCTGGCCTAATGTTTGTAAATAGGGCTAGCCAAGCCAAGGGCGCCCCATGTGAGATAGCCCTTCATCGCTAGGACCCTCGACCGTTTACATAACGAGCGTGCCATAATTATCGCGTTGCCTTAAGCATAGGTATGGGAGCCAAGCCACGACTTCCCCTAGTAGGAATAGAATAGGCACAATGCCTAAAGTATAGCCTCACAAGGTACACTAACCAAGCCAAGGGAGTCTCACCCAAGCTAGCCCCTTATTGCCACATCCCTTGATAGTGTGCCCAGCAAGCATGCCACGAGTACAAGTTGACTGGACCATGGGCATGGGAGGCAAGCTACGGCTGCCCTCAGTAGGCATGACATAGGTGCAAGGCATAACATACGACCGCACGAGGCATGTTGGCCAAACTAAGGGCCCCAAGCGAGCCAGCTACTCATCATTACGTCTCTTGATCGTATGCTTAGTAAGTGTGCCATGAGCATCGCATCGCATCGCCTAAACTACGAGAATGAGAGGCAATGCATGGTTGTCCCCAATAAGCATAGCATGGGTGCAAGGCCTAGCGTGTGGTTGCACAGGGTGCATTACCTGAACCAAGGGCACTACATGGGAGCCAGCCCCTCATTCCTACGTCCTTTGATTGTATGCTTAATGAGTGTGCCATGAGTATCATGTCACCTAGTCAATAGGCATGAGATGTAAGCCACATCTACCTCTAGCAAGCATGGTAAAGGCCAAAGTCCCAACATGCAGTTACATAAAGGGTGTCGCGCAAGCTAAGTTGCCCAGCATGAGCTAGCCCCTTGTCACTATGTCCTTTGATCATGTGCCCAACGAGTGTGCCAGCAGCATCAAGTTGCGTGGACCGTGGGCCTAGGAAGTAAGCCATAACTACCCCTAATAGGTATGACGTGGGAATAAGGCCCAAAGGGCATGCTAGCCAAGCGAAGGTTGGCCCAAGCTAGTAAGGCCCTTGTCTCTATGTCCTACGATTGTGTGTCTAACAAGCGTACCAAGAGTGCCAAGTCGCTAAGACCTTAAGTACGAGAGGTAAGCCACGGCTGCCTTTAGCAAGCCACGCATGGTCGCAAGGCCCAACATGCTATCGCAAAGAGCATGCCAGCGAAGCCAAATGCACCTTATGTTGGCCAGCCCCTCATCATTACATCCCTCAATTGTGTGCCTAGCGAACGTAGCATGAGCACCTCGTCACTTAGAGCAAGGGCAGGATAGGTAAGCCATGAGTGCCCCTAATAGGCATAATATGGCCACATGTCCTAACGTGGGACAAAGTGCATTAGCTAAGCCAAGGGTGTCCCACACGAGCGAGGTAAGACCATGGGAATGAGAGGTAAGCCACGACTACCGCTAGAAACCACGACATGGGTGCAAGGCCCAACATGTGGTCGTACAAGGTGCGTTAGCCAATCTAAAGGCACTGCACTCGTGATAACCTCTCGTCAGTATATCCTTCGATTGTGTGCCCAGAGAGCATGCCATAAGGGTTGCATCCATGGGCACGGGAGGCAAGCCATGGTTGCCCATAACGTGCATAGCAAAAGTGCAAGGCTCAATGGGCCATTTCACAAGGCACCCTAACCATGCCAAGGGCGCCCCATGCAAACTAGTCGCTCATCGCTATGTCCCTCGATGGTGAGCCCACCAAGTGTGCCACGAGCATCATGTCACCTAGTCCATGGACACAGGAGACAAGCCACGGCTGTCCCCAATAGGCATGGCATGGGCGGAAGATGCCCATTGGCTTCACATAATTTATGATTTAAAACAATTCAAGAGTCATAAAATATTTTATTAAAAAATTATTTTTACATTCAATATTTTAAAGTAAAAAGTAATAAAATTACAATAAATCAAACAATAAAAAATACAAATAAAACAAAAATATGAAATGTTTCTAAGAACGGTGTTCCTAATATAATTATTATTGGATATCTCTTACTAATATAAAAAGGATTTCCATGCAATATTCCTCATTGCATATCTTGGCTTTGATTAGCTTATATTGTATTTGGAGCCCGGCTTCACATAATTTTCTAATATTTTTTCATAATATTGGTAGATATTAACCCTTCTTGAATATAGTTTTGGTGTGCTCTTGAATCTATTAGAGCTATGGTTTTGAGATGAAAATCATTATTTATTACTAGGGTTATATTTTTGTACCATTTTTGCAAGTGTATTTTATTTATTATATTAATAAAATCTTCTTCTTCTCCACTTTCTTTTACTAATTCTTTTTCTTTTGGTGGGCATCCCAACTCCTGATCTACTTTGAGGGCCAACACTTCTGTTTTGACTTTTATATTATCCTTTTGTAGCTGGCTAACTTACTTTTTGATTTCATTAATTTCTATTTTTAAATCTTGCATTCTAGCCATTTTTTCCTTTTTCTCTTGTGCTAATATTTCTTGTAAATTGTAAGGTTTAATGTTTTGTTTTCCTTCAAATATAAGGGGTTTTAATTTTAATAAATATTCCTTTTTTATTTTTGGATCATTTATCTCATCAATAATGTCAACCAATAGTTTTTTTTTTTTTTGCTAATCATATTGATCATTTTGCATTCACATATTCCTTCACTACATACTTCATCTAAGGTTTCTGAATCACTTGAATCTTGCTCCTCTATATATTCACTTTCGACTTGGGACATGTCCTCTTTGACTAATATACGAAGTATATTATATTTTATTTCTCCGAGTATTTCTAATTCACAGATTTTTTGATATACTCTACAATTCCTTGCATCATGTCCTGTCTTACCACATTTAAAACATCTAATGATGGGCCATTTCTTTATAGGCTTTTTGGATTCCTTATCCTGTTTACTAGATTGTTTGAAATGCCGATATGTCCTGGGGGCCTATATGGCCTGAACTAGGTCCTTAGCTTCTTTTTGACAAAGGGAGCTCATATTTTTTTGATATCCATATTAGGCACAAGAAGTTCCTATTTCTGCCTTGTTTCAAAACAATTTAAAACTATTCAAAATTATTTTTAAAAAATAATTTTAAATTGCATTGATCTTTTAAAAAAGTGAAATAAAAATACAATAAATCAAACTATAAATAAATAAAAATTAACAAAATACAAAATTATTCAAAACAAATAAATAAAAATACATTTAAAAAATAAAATAAAATTCACAAATGTGATTAAAAAATAAGTAGTAAAAAAAATCTAAAAACTAAACAAAGTAACAAAATTGCAATCAGTTGGAGATGTTTAGTACTTATAATTTTACTGAATTAAAATATAAAATAATTTTTTTAAATATATCAAAAAGTTTATTAAAAATAATAAAATAAATTAAAATTTAATAAAATTACAAAATAAAAATTCATAAAATGTTAAAAATAAAATAAAAGCAAATGAAAAACCGAAATATCAAATAAACTAAAAAAATTCAAGAAAAATAAAGTTATAAAAAAAATAAGTGAAAGAAACAAAAAACACCCCATAAAATAAAAAATGTAAAAAGTTATAAAAAAATTAAGTAATCAAAAAAAAATCAAAAAATCCAGAAACGAAGACAATGTATATTAAAAAAAAGATAATAATAAAGAAACAAAACTCTTTACAGAACAAAAAAAAAAGGATTTTGTTGGAAATAACAGTAGAAAATAAAATAAAATAAAATGTTAATTTGCAAAAAAATACATATAATGCAAAATCATTTAAAAAATTAATTAAAGTAAAAGGTAGTAAAATCTAAAATATTCAAAAAATTAAAAAAATTAAAAAACTTAAAAAATAAAAAATGGAAAAGATAATGTAAAATAATTTATAATTTAAAACAATTCAAAATTCATAAAATATTTTATTAAAAATAATTTTGGTTTAAATTTAATCTTTTAAAGAGAAATGTAATAAAATTACAATAAATCAAACAATAATAAATACAAATACAACAAAAATACAAAATGTATCTAAAATAAATAAATAAATAAATAAAAGTATGTAAAAAATAAAAAAATTTAAAAATTAGATAAATTAAATATAAAATATAATACAAAAATAAAAATCAAATAAACTAATAAAATTGCAACCATTTAGTAGGTCTAATATTTTCTATTATATTGTATTAAAGTAGTCAAAGACGATACAAATTTTAAAAAATTAAGAAATACAAAAAATTTGTAAACAAGGTTGAAAAGTAAAAAGAAATAAAACAACTAAAAAATCAAATAAAATAAAAAATAAGAAAAATAAAGTTACTAAAAAAAGTGCTAGAAAATAAAAATACCCAGCAAAAAAATAAGTGTAAGAGAAAAAAAAATTTAGAAACCTAAAGTAACTAGAAAAAAATAAGAAAAAATAGTAGAAAAATCCAATAAAATCAAGAAAATACATAAAAAATCGTAAAAAAACAAAACTCTTTACAAAGCAAGAAAATAGACACTTTTTATAATTTTATTTTATTTCATTGATATTTTTTGTAATTTATAATTTTTTTAATTTTTTGTCATCTTTGACTACTTTAATTCAACAAAATGACAAATTTTAAACATCGCCATGTGATTGCAATTTTGTTAGTTTATTTACTTTCTAGATATTTTTTACTTGTTACTTTTTACTTTTTATTCATCTAAGCTTTAAATGTTATTTTAATTTTTATACTTTTATTTATTTATTTAGATATTTTTATATTTTTTATTATATTTTTATTTTTTTACTATTTAATTTACTTTTATTTTATTACATTTTCTTTAAAAGATCAATGCAAATGTAATTTTAAATATTTTATAGAATATTTTGTGATTCTTTAATTATTTTAAATTATAAATTATAAATTATTTTACATTTTTTCTCATTTTTTATTTTTTATTTTTTTGTTTTTTCAATTTTTAGATTTTATTATTTTTAATTTTAATTTTTTTTAATGATTTTGTATGATATATTTTTTTGAAAATTTGAAAATTTATTTTTCACTATTTTTTCAAAGATATATTATGTTGCTTTGTAAAGAGTTTATTTGATTTTTTAGCCTTTTTTTACTGCCTTTTTTTTATTTTTATTGAATTATTAAATTTATTTTTCTTATTTTTATTTATTTATTTTAAATACTTTTATATTTTGTTATATTTTTTATTTTTTATATATTTGATGTTTGTATTTTTATTACATACTTCTTTAAAACATAAATGTAAATTTTTTTAATTATATATAAATGTATTGATAAGAGACCTTACATGTCACTTGAATCTTGGACCTCTTACTAGATAATGCAAATAATAAAGAGAAAATTGTCAAAATTGGCATCCCGTCGAGTTTTTGTAAAAGAAGCTTTTTTTTACTAAGTTTGATTTTTTTAGCACTTAAATATATAAAAAAGATAAAAGTACCGTTACAAAAGACAATGAACTCAAAAATTCATAAGATTTGTCTTTCTTCGCTCTTCCTTTGAGTTTTTTTCTTCCAACCTTTGTATCCAAGATCTATCAAATCAAGATCCCAAGAAGGAATCGAAGGCTAGTTATCCTACGTAGAGAAGGAAGCTCGTGTTTTTGATAATATATTTTTCTTCAAAATCAGAACGTGCTTGAATAGGTAAAGAGGGTTATTACAAGAAAACAGCAAAATTCTTAAGGAAAATTCCCACATAAATAAAAATCATGGGAATTTTTGAAATCTATTACAGCAATTGATACAAAAAAGTTATGTAAAGAGAAATTATTATTCCAACGAAAATTTTATCAAAATTTCTAACATATATTTTTTTATGAATATTGTCGTTATAAAATTCGTAAAAATTTTGATAAAAAATATTCATTTATATTTTTGTTTTTAATGTTAAGAAATTTCTAACGAAAAACTATCGTGATAGTTTTTATATAATTTTATTAATATTAAAAAAATAATTTAATTTCTTCAAATATTATCGTGGTAATTATTTTAACTATATATTTAAATTTTTAAATTTAATTAAATAAAATTTATAACATAATTATCACGATATATTATCGTGAAAATTAATTGTTAACTTTGCCACGAAAGACAAAATCATGGCAATCCATTGAAAAAAATATAATTCAATTTTTTAATTATTTTAAGTGATAATATTACCAAAGAATAAATCGTGGCAATGTTTACATCATTTGCCACGAAAATTTCGGTGTCAATTTTGTTAAAATAATTTTTAATTTAATGTATTAAAATAATTTTTTGTTGTTTTAATCAATTACCACGGTGGTTTTGCATTGCAATATTTTTTAAGTGTTTGCCACGATTTTTTTGTGAGAATTTTGAAAAAACTTCTTATTATTTGATATAACATTTAAATATTTAAATAATTAACATAAAAATAATTTATAATAATTTGTCACAGATATTATCCATGACGGTTTTCTTATTTGTCACAATTTTTTTTCGTAGGAATCATCAATTGAATTAAAATTTTTAATTAATTTTTTAAAATTTTATAAAATATTTTTTTCATGTACTTTGATAATATCTGAGAAGGTAAATTTTTTTAAAATAATTCAGTATTATTTTTATTATTAATTTATCATAATTAAAATTTTAATCATAATTATTATTTTAATTATATAATTATTATAATTAAAAAGAGATGAGTAATCAAATATATTTTTTTTTAATTTTTGACAAATTTAGTTAATTGTTTAACGTATAATTAAGTATTGTTATATATTTTTGTTGTAATCACAAATTTAATATATATAAAAAATTTATTTTCAATTTGATAATATATTATTTCCAACAAAAGTAAAATTCAACTACTTGAATTAATAATTATATTTACTAAAAAGTAAATAATAATCTAATTTGCCTTTGAAAACAATACTACATTTGGTTGTTTGTTTTCAATGGTGAAGGTCTTATATTTAAAATGCAAGAAAGCAAACTTGAAGTTATAATATATAATATTATAACTTTTAAGTATATAATATATAATATTTTTTAACAATTTAATTTAATTTATTATTAGGAATATATCATGTCATATATTTTTTTAATGTATTATAAAATGTGTAAAATATAGTAGTGCATTTAATAAATAAATTTAAACACTTGTAGATTATAATATATAGTAATATATACAAGAAAATCTCATGGTATATATATATATATACACATCATGATTAGTACATATAACCCAATTTAAAACCATGAATTTAATTATCTTGTATTTTCATAATATATTAGATATCATGTAGTGAACTACGTTATATTAATTATAATAAATTGTAAAATATATAATATATTAATTTGTTCAATAAATATAAGTACCAATTATACTGATGAGCCATGAGTTGTAATTAAACAACTTGAAAGTTATAAATAATTTAGGATTGAAACATTGGTACATATAACTATGATTAGCTATCAATTTTGAAACAATTACTTGTTTCTAATTCCATTGTTTAGTGAAAAATATGTATGATTAGGCATCAATTGATAAATAATTGCTTGTTAATATAAACTATAATTATTAATCTAAATTGCAATACATGTGTTGCTAATTAATATTGATTAATTTAAATTTTAATTAATACATATAATGATTAAATGATTTAATTAAAATGCATAAATTAAAAAACAAAATACTACATCGAAACAACGTCGTTTTGATGTAGTATAAATACTTACTTAAAAACCTAACACTAACTTAGTTATCCTCTTTATCGTCGCATACCCTTTTCTTCCTTCAATGTCTGCAATATTTCTACTCTCTGTTATTTTCATTTCTCTGCAATTTCTCCACTTTTCTTGCTACTTGGTCTTTACGGGAAGATCAAATCTAAGCATTTGGTGAATTATCACTAGATTTTGAGAAGATAAACTTGGATTTTGCCCACCCGATATGCTTAAAGTTAAGCAGCTGTGGAAAACTCTTTCTCTTATTTTTCTCTCTGCTTAAAGTTAAGTACCACCTCCATCGAACCTGACTGAAAATTCATTCCTCTAAATTGACTTTGCAGTGAAAATTTTAAAGCTTCTCTAACTACCTAGGCCTCTACTTCTTTGGCTTTATATTCCCTTCTGTGGACTTATATATTACCATGAAACTTTTGACAAAAGCACCGTGGTCATCTTTGATTACCAGTGCCATGCTTACTAGATTTAAGTGATCAAAAAGCAAGGCTCTCCCTTTAGGAGCGACTATAACAAGCTCTCTACAGTAATAGAAAGAAACAGTGAGCTCTCTGCTTCCTTTGGCTTCACATTCCCTTCCGTGGACTTAAACTACACTTTTGACAAAAGCACCCTGCTCATCTCTAATTACCAGTGCCATGTTTACCAGATTTAAGTCGTGAAACATATGGCTTTCTGTAAGAATTGATTACAGTGAGCTCGTCACTATAATAGAAAGAGACGATAAGCTCTCTACTTCCTTTACCTTCATATTCCTTTTCGTGGTCTTCACCTATACTTTTGACAAAAGCACCCTGCTCATCTTTGATTACCAGTGCCATGCCTACTAGATTTAAATCGTGAAAAAATAAGGTTCTCCCTTTAGGACTGACTACAACAAATTCGCCACTGTAATAGAAAGAAACAATAAGCTTTCTTCTGCTTTATTTGCTCGCAATGCTATACCTATCAAAGTTGGCAAACGTTGCAGCATCCACACTCTCTTTCAACTATCCAGTACCAGGTATTGTCCATTTTTCGAGTATCTTAGATCTTTCTCTACTTCTTGGTGCACCAATTAGAAAATTAACAAAGTTCCTCGTGTAGTCTTTCTTCATGCCTCATTTCGACATAGCTATCCATAAACTAAACAAGATTCCTCCCTTCTGTCGAACATAAAAGGAATTAAAGGTAGCATTCCATCGACGTTAAGCCATGGAGTGGCTGTTTCATCCTTTTTGTATGTGTTGGTGTTTTATATAACTGACATAAGATTCCACTTGTTAGATATTAATTATGGAGGTTTAGTGAGCAACATGCTGAATCTCTCCGCCATTTCCTTTTCTTTTACTTTAGCCAATATGAGTTCACCTTGTAATAGCAGCTTTATCGGGCAATTTCCCATCTCAGTAGAGCTTTCCAAAGAAATAACTTAGTAGCTACATTAGCCTCGCTTTTCTAATAATAAAGAGTAGCCTTCATCTTTATCATCTTCTACTGATGACCAGTTGCTTGAGAAAAAACACACACAATGGACTGGACACAAACAAAAGATAGAAGAAAAAGGCCATACATCCATACCAAAACATAAGGCAAAGAGGAAAGTGGGTCACCCTGCCAAAGTCCTTTCGGACTCTTGATGCCAGCGTGATTCTAAGTGAATGAAATCTAGTTAAAGAGGTATTGATAGGGGCATTTAACTTGGAAGTAAGGTTTCTGGGAAACAACAGTTTTATTTAAGGAAATAATACTATAAAAATTGGCTCTAAAATGAACCTTAAAATATTTTGTTAGTATTTTAACTCTTTGGTTTTTTTTTGGTTTTTTTTTTGTAGGCTGTAGATTTTGCAGAGGAATAGAATCCAAAAACTATTGTTGTCATTCAGTGGTGAGAATACATTCCAAAGGCAGTGTAAGTAGATGCTTAACCATGTTGCTGACACATGACTAAAATGTTTTAGAGTAATGCAAATATTTCACATGCACATATGTGGATTGAGGTAGCTAAAGCACACATTAAGATGTTCATATCAGAAATAAAACAAGTAATATAATACATTTTGTTATTGCGACATTCCAAGTGAACATCTCTATTAGATTTTCTTTTTTTAGAATTAATAAAAATCTTGATTCCACTGTTTGTTATTATTTTATATGCTAATAGGAATAACAAGGAAGAAAATTAATCTGAACTTGATTGTAATTGCAATGTGATTGTGCATTCTGCATTCAATACTTAACATTAGTGTTTTAAGAGTGAACATTGCCACTTTAGTGGTGCAAAGATGTACATTGGTGAGGGTGTTAGATTTATGAGATTGAATTCTGATGTAAACTTGATTTCTTTTGAGAAAAGGTTTGGATGGTAAAAATTTTTATTTGGGTGAGTTCAAGGGTATATATATATATATATATATGATTTCATACGAAAGGAATTTTTATATTATGTTATATAGCATTACCACTTATATGGTGACTATTTTTTTCTTTTTACTAGTATATCTTAAAATGTTCGATAATTGTACAACTATGAATTTGATTTCACATATATGAAAAGTGGTTTCATGTATTACAAATGAATTGTCTCATATATAATATCTAAATATAAAGTAAATAAAATTGTAATGTTTTCATATAACTCATTCAAATTATTAATTATAATTTATTTATAATATTTTCATTTTCATTACACTATATATCACTCTTAACAAATAGAATGATATTTGATTTTATACGTATGTTCATTATCATATTACAGTTAATATAATAAATTAATTATAAAGCATTTATTTTTAATTATTTAATTTATTTTTAAAATAAGATAAATAATTAGAAAATTAATTTTTTAATAACCTTTTTACTAGATTTTATTGTCCACTTCTTGTTTGTTTGAAAATAAATTTAAATAAAATAATTTAATTAAAAATATTTTTTCAAATATTTAATTAATATTTTCAAAAAATCTCAATCCCATGAAAAAAAAAACAAGCACTTTTTTTCTCAGTTAATTAAATAGAGAAAAACATGGTTGAAAAAAAAAATGAAATCACAATTATTTGTTAGAAACATTGATTAGTTTTGCTATTAATCTATTAATTAATTGAAAATATTCAAAAATAAAGATACGTTATTCAGCAAAATTCGTTCAACATATATATTTTGAGAATTTTATTGCCAACATATTTTTTATTTCAAATTTAATTAAAATAAAATATTTAATAATATAAAATAAGTTCATTTAATTAATTAATTTTAAAATATTTTATTACAAATATATTTATTTGGCAATATAATATAAATCATATTATATAATTTTTAATTATTTTTTAATGGTTAATAAAATGAAAACAAAGTGTATAAATTATAAAAACTAGTCATTGTTATTTATTATAAATAGTTACTAATTTTACTATTATTTTATTAAGTAAATATGTATTTATAAAATTAAATATATTTTATTCTATAAAATTTGTATGTGATAAAAAATATAAGGATTTCATCACTTGTATCTTAATTGGTTTCTCTTTTTCAGCTTGGGCCACGTGACAAAACTCTTCATTGCATCGTAAAACAAGAGCAATCTGTCTTAAAATATCACTTGTTTGCTCGTGTAACTGATAGTAAGATGTCACTAACTTTTTTATTCATTTATTAAAGTATGTTAATATTATTTTATTAATTAAAAATAATTTATAATTAATTTTACTTTTTAATTACAACAAATAACATTAGTTATATAAGAATGGGATATCAATTGATGAACCTATAGTCAGTAGCTAAAGTTTATTGTATTAGTTACAACTTTCAAGTGTATTGACTAAATTGAAATGAATAATGTTTGACTTTTAATTTATATTTTCACATGTATTTAATGTCACTTGATTTTCATGATGTAGTTAATTAACATAAATATTTATTTATTTAGATAATGCAATACTTATAGTTTATAATATCTCTAATGTAGGATAAAATAATTACTTTAAAAAAGTTAACTTTTTACTGGTTAATTTTATCAAAATTGATATAGTTATTCAGAAAATGGTTATTTCAATTATGCATGCAAGTTTTTCTTGCATTGCCTTTCATAATCCACTTTAAGTGTCTCTTTAGAACTCATGCAAGGGTTAACTTTATCTAATTACCTTTTCAATAGTCCTTAATTCAGATTGTTCATGAAAAGGAGTCTATTTCAAGTGCTGTTGAAATATTTATGAACTAGTTGCTTGTTTGAACTTGTTATGGTGAAAAGCCAATTTGATAATGAGATAGAAGCAATACATGTTCATCTTATCAATATCATCAGTTTTTCTTTAAAAAAAAAAACTAATGTTTTACTTATATCAATAGTTTATTAAGAATGGGATGATTGGTTTTTTGATCTGACTTTTTTTAGATGAAAATTCCTGAGCATCGTCACTAGATGTATAATAGGAGAACTTTGACGAATGATTTGTCATAGGAATTTATGTTGGGGGTTAAAGAATTTATATTAGTTGCATGTCAAGCTGCTTGTGTACCAAGCAAATCGATTAATCAGGTGTCCTTGCGCGAAATGTAAGTATCTACGCTTTTACGAGCCAAATATAGTAAGACTACATATGTATAGAAAAGGTTTTCAACCTGACTATTACCGTTGGCATAACCACGGTGAGGCTCCTACTCCATTCGTTCCAAGTCATTATGAACCTACTTCAGTCCATGAGGATATCAACAGTTATGAAAAAATGGTCATGCATGCTGCGGGGCCATCCTTTGTTCTGAATGTCGAGCTAGAATTACTGAATTCGGAGTCATCAAAATTTTTATGATATGTTAAATGCTGCCAAGTCGCCCGATGTCAGAGCCACTCAGTCTTATCAGTTTTTGTGAGATTGATGAGTATCCAATTTGATTATAATGTAACTATGGCATGCATCGATGAATAATCACCATATTTAAAGAAGTACTACCAATAAGTAATAAGATGCCAGATTATTTCTATCAGACTAAAAATTGATCTCTTAGCTTGGATGTGGTTGCAAGAAAATTGATTGTTGTCCTGCTAGTTGCATGTCATATTATGGTGACAGTGCTGTAAAATAAGAATGTAGATTTTGTGGTCAAGGTCATTTTCGAAATCGATGAAGAGTAAAGAATCGAAGTAAGAATGTAGCAAAGAAACAAATGTGGTACTATTTACTGATAGTTCCACGGTTGCAAAGATTATTTACTTCAAATGCTATTGCAGAGTATATAAGATGGTATCATGAGAATAAACGCGAAGACAAAATATTTGCACACCCCTCAAATGGGAAAGCTTGGAAGCATTTTGATTTTACTCATCTGGAGTTTGCATCAGAACCAAGGAATGTACGATTAGGATTATGTTCTGATGGCTTCAGTCCTTTTAATATGACCTTCAACATATATTCATGTTGGTCTGTCATTCTAACCCCATATAATCTTCTACCAAGGATGTGCATGAACAGAGAATATATGTTTTTAACAGCAATCATTCCTAATCCAAACAATTCGAAGGCCCTAATAGATGTGTTTTTACAGCCCTTAATTGAAGATTTGAAACTATCATGGGATTATGGTGTGGAAACTTATGATATCTCACTAAAGCAAAACTTTTGTATGAAAGCTGCACTATTATGGACTATAAATGACTTCCCTGCATAAGATATGTTATCGGGCTGGCAAAGAGCAAGTCGATTAGGTTGTCCAGTTTGTATGATCAAAAGCTTTTTACTTGAAACATGGTCGAAAGATATGTTATTTTGATTGTCATCGACAATTCCTCCCAATGGCCCACCCATTTAGATGAAACAAAAAGAATTTTATCAAGAGTCGAACTGAACAGGGTGAACCACCAATGAGACTCTCTAATGCAAAACTATATCATGTAGCTATGCAGTTTCCTAAAATAATTGACACGGGAGACCAGCACTGAACACATGGGTATAGAGAGTTGCACAATTTCACTAAATGCAGCATCTTTTGGGATTTACTATATTGGCATGATTTATTGAACCCTTATAATATAGATGTCATGCATACCAAAGCCAATGTTTTCAAGAATGTTTTTCATACTGTGATGGACGTTAATGGAAAAACTAAGGACAATGTCAAGGCAAGGTTAGATCTACCTTTATATTGTCATCGAAATGACTTGCATCTTAAAGATAGAGGTAATGGAAGCTTCATAAAACCAAAAGCTCAGTATACACTAGATATGGACCACAAGAGGGCTATATGTGAGTGGATAAAAGAGTTGAAACTTCCTGATGGATATGCATCAAACTTGGGCAGATGTGTTAACATTCGAACATGTACATTACAACATATGAAAAGCCATGATTGTCATGTGGTGATGGAGAGATTATTGCCAATTGCATTTAGTTGCCTACCTACGCCTATTTGGGAAGCTATCATTGAATTGAGTCTATTCTTTCGAGATTTATGTTGTCCAAAATTGGAGGAGAATAACTTAGATGTGATGGACAATAATATTGTCGTAATTTTATGTAAGTTGAAAAAGATATTTCCTCCTGCATTTTTTGTTGTCATGGAACACTTGCCTGTGCACTTAGTGTATTAAGCGCGAGTTGAAAGACCAGTACAATACAGATGGATGTATCCATTTGAGAGATATGAATTATTTTGTTAAAATTTTATTTACATTTAAATGGATTGAGCTTATGTGATTGTCCCAATGCATGTGAAAATGTTATTTTGTAGATTTTTACACAATTTGAAAAAGAAGGTTAGGAATAAAGCTCATGTGGAAGGTTCCATCTGTGAAGCTTACATATTAAAGAACACATCATCTTTTTGTTCTCATTACTTTGAGGCATATGTCCAAGCTAGAAATCAAAGAGTGCCATGAAATGATAATGGTGGCATTCTCAATTATCTATCTTCAATTATGTTGGCCGAATTGAGGGGTTGTGTAAGGCTCATTATTTCACACAAGAGGAAACATTTGAGATAAGCAAATATGTGCTTATGAATTGTCCTAAAGTTGAACTCTTTGTGCAGTAAGCTCTGTTGTGTATATTGGTAACATTTTACATCAATTGTATTAGATATAATTTGACACGTATGTTATTTATCCTTGCAGAATATTCATTCAGACATTAACCACATCCTTACCAAATCTACGCGAAGTCGATATAACAAAACGTATACAATCAGACTTTGTTGATTGGTTCAAGGAATACGTAAGTAATTTCATGGTAATTCTCATTGCAATTATGAAATAATGTAACTTTCGATAGCATTTATGTTGAAAAAGTTTTGTTTCTATCGATATGTTATTAGGTGCACAATCCTATCAATGGGATGAATGATGCATTTTTGCATGATTTAGCATGGGGACCTATAAATAAGGTCAACACTTATCCAATTCACTATGTCAATGGTTACTGTTTTTATACTTCCACTTGGACTAATAATTAAAGTTCAAACAACTCTGGAGTAGCTTTGACAAGTAAAGACTTTATGTACCATGGAATCATTGAAGAAATTATAGAGATCGAGTATCCTGGTATGCTTGTGAAATAACTAACATTATTCAATTATAGATGGTTTGAGCCTTCTAATATCGGCATAAGGATCCGCCCCAAGTATGGGACCATTGATATTAAAACCAATAAGAGATATAAAGGAAAAGATACATTTATTTTTACATATCAAGTAGAACAAATATATTTTACACTGTATCCTAATACCACTCCATAAAAGAGAGACTAGAGCGTGGTCATCAAAACTAAAGCAAGAAATCGAATTGAATCTCTGAATGATCCATTCCAAGATGATATGATGCAATAATTACATCTTACCTCTTTTGACGATCAAATCATAAATAATTTGAGAGATATCAATTATCAAGGTCGAGAGATATCAATTATGAAGATCAAGAGATTCAAGTTGAGGAAGATCCAGTTTAATTGGTAGATGAAAAAGAAGTATCATTTAACAGTGAGGAGTCTGATAGTGAAGACGAAACTTCTGTGATTGACATTGTTTATGGTGATTGATTATAAAGGTCTATGATTGAATACGTTACAAATTAGATTTATGCTCATTTTATAATTTTCTCACTAAACATACTTTGTTTGTTACTCACAGATGTCAAAAAGAGGGGTCGTGGTTCTTGTGGTGTTAGAGGTAAGGGCAAATGGTCCTACACATTGGACACATCTTCTACAGCTCAAGTATCATCACCTTTTGCTCAGACACAATCACATTTAGTTGATGCGGCATCATTCCCAGGTCATAGAATGTCTTCCTTGGTTGATACTCCATCGCTTCCAGTTCATACACCATTACCTGCATGTCATACACCATCATCTCGACCATCATCATCTGACCATACGCCATCACCCGAAGATACTGCAGTTCACACACCATCGACTGAGCTAGCATATGCAGTAGGAGACATTAGGCTATATATTCAGCCCTTGGGAAAATAGTATGATAACTTATTTTTTTTTTATTATGCTGTGCTTATCTTAGAATTACGTATTGTGTTCTAATTCTTATATGATACATTTTATATTTTTAATTATTTTTTTATAGGTTATTGCCTACATCTAGGACAGTTGCTATTATTTCTAGAATCATCAAGTCAAACTTTGATAAGCCATGGACTGGATGGCATGAAGTTCTAACTGACGTTCAAGATTTATGATAGGTCGAATTTCAGGTCATATTATAACATGTTGTTCAATTTACAAAATTAATTTTCTTATAGTTATAGTTAGTTTACATGCTTAACTAACTAATCTAAGGTCAATATTGTTGTAGAAAAAATGTAGATAAGATCCACTTATGAATGGTGTAGTTAGACAGATATGGTGGTCTAAATCTATAGAGGTCCTCCGATCGAGTCTTGCATCAATCCGAACTAAGAAGTCAATGGGAATGTGAATGCAACCATCCATTCGAGAAACATTGTTTGCTACGTGGACGACGGACCTGGCCTTTCAAGCTGCATCACAAAGGAATAAAAATAATAGATCTCCTAGTGAAGCCATTGTGCATCGAGGAGGTTCTATTTTCATTTTTGAGCATAAAAGACGAATGGTAATTTTTCAATTTAATTAATTATTTTCATGTCATTATCATATATTTAGTTACACTTGACAGATTTTTATTTTTCATTTGTTAACTGTTAGGCTAAGGAGCTTGGGAGGGATCCTAGCATGCCAGAACTGTTTTGAAAGTTAAATCATAATGAAGAGACTGGTACATGGGTCACAAAAAGAGTTGCACGAATTTATGTGAGTAGTTAAAGTAGAATATATTTGTCTTTAGTTAATTATGCGTTGAATGGAATAAATTAATTAATGTTTTTTTTTTGTTTCTATTGAGGTTTTGGGTTGGTTATCAAAATAACAATTTTTGGTTTTAGCTTTTTGTATGGAGGATGTATGTCTTCATGTTGTGTTTAAATTATTTGATAAGAAACTACCTTATATTGATCTACTTGAGGCCTTTTTTGTTACTTTACAAATGAATGCTTATGTTTTTCTACTTTTTGTTGTCATTGGGATATACTTTCTCTGTTGCATTTTCTTGTCAGTTTGTTTATTGTATTTTTTAGAAGCATACCTTATAAGTTTAACACCACTCCATTATTTTTGTTGGCAACAAGCAGGATCACTTTTATAGGTCATCTTCTTATTAAATTAGGCCAAATTATTTTCTTATTGTAGATATCACTATATTTTATGCATATATTGTGACCTTACTATTAGTTGTATGTAGTGGTGTTAAATATGATACGTGCTACTAGTTCATTAGATGGAACAACCACATATGCCGAGTATTTGAGTTAAATTTTTTTCACTTTTTTTAAAAATTTTTTATTTAGATTTCTTTATTTTTGTTAATAATTTTTTTCCTTGGGTTTTTAAAAATTTTCAATGCATTTTGATTAATTAATTTACTGTTTGTGATTTTATTAATACATAAGAGTTTGTTTTTCTTACTTTAATATTTTTTTAAATAATTATGTGTAGGCTAGTGATAAGAAATTGAGAGAGGACACCATCACCTTAGGATCATCTGTTGATGATTCCACCATCTTTTTTAAAGTTGCAGGTGAAAAGAATAAGAGAGGTAGGGCATTTGGATTTGGATCAGAGGTAGCCTTTTATGAAGCATCAAACTTTGGTTCTCAATCTTCACATGCCCCATCTAGTGTTACAAAGCAACAAATGATGTTTCATTTTCAAGATATGCAAGGACAATTAGATAAAGAACATGAAGAAATGGAAGAACGACTGGCAAGAGAACGTGTAGAGATTAAGATAGATTGCAAAGAGAACATGCTATGAGAGATGCGAGGGAAAAAAAGATGGAAGAACGACTACAGAAAGAACGTGATCTGATGGAGACACAATAAAGAGATTTAAGAGAAGAGATGAAAAGACAAATGGAAATAAGAGATCGAAGAGAAAATAAACTCAGAAAAGAAATGGCCTCGACGAAGAAGCTTCTAAATAGACTTGTTAGACAAATAAGTTTGTAGCAAGGTACTTTAGGTCAGCGGGTTGCTTCCTCTAGTCTAGTTGATGATGATGGCATTGGTGATGACAATGATGATGGTGATGGTGATGGTGATGGCGTTGATCTTATAGAGGATGATTAGATTTTTTAAAAAAATTTTCATTAATCAGTATGATTGAATATTTAATTTAAGCATGTTCTGTATTTAACATTATATATGATAATTTCACTGTTACTGTGACTTTTACATCCTTTTATTTGTTTTATCAATTTTATTTTATGAAAATATGTATTTATTAATTTAATTAATTTATAAAAATATGTATCTATTGATTTTTGTGAATCATATTGAATATATATTTTGATACGAATTAAACAACATAAAAAATTATTTATTTATTTGATTATTAAATAAAATAAAATTCAATAAATTTATTAGTTAAAAATTTTGTGGAAAAAAATGTTATCATGGATTTCTTCCGTTGCAACTATGGATCAATTGCCACACATTTCTGCTGTAGTAATAAGAGATTAATTGTCACAGAAGATATTCTGTGGCAAAAGAAAACTATTGCCACGGAAGATATTTCGTGGCAAAAGAAACCTATTGCCACGGAAGACATTCCGTGGCAAACGTAACCAATTGCCACGGAAGACATTCCGTGGCAAAAGTAACCTATTGCCACGAAATATCTTCCATGGCCACATAAATCAATGTCAGTCAAAGATATGGATTGCCATGAAAATAATTCCGTGGTAAACGATATGGATCATCCTGGAAACTATTTCGTGCCTAAATATACAAATTGCTACAGAATATCTTTCGTGTTACAAATTATTAATCCGGAAACTAGGGCTCACATATGTATCGAAGATAAAACTAATCGATTTAAGTATTTATTTGTGGCTCTTGGATAATCATTAAGGGGGTTTCATTCAGTAATTAGACTGATCATTGCTATCGATGCTGCTCGATCACCTAAAAGGAAGGTTCCACGGTCTCATGTTTATAGTGGCGTGCAAAGATGGGAATGAACAGATATATCCAGTAGCCTTCGGTTGTGGTGATTTGGAGAACTATGAAGCATGGGAATGGCTCTTAGGGCACCTAAAAGAAGCATTTGGTTTGGTTAAAGACTTGATTATTATATTAGATCGTCATGCCAGTATTGCAAAGGTCATCGCAAAGCTCTTTCCCAATTATTGTCATGGTTTATGGTCTTGACATATGGCTTCAAATATAAAAAATAAATTTAAGAGAGAAGATGTATCTAAGATATTTTATAGTACGGCTAAGGCACATCGAGATTCTGAATTTAATAAATTAATGACTGAGTTACAAGCTAATCATCCTAAATCTTTCGGATATATCATGAAAGAAGATCCAAAAAAATGATCACGTGTGTATTGCCCTCGGAGACGATATCAACTCATGACCATTAACATTGCCGAAAGTTTGAATTTGTGTCTTTGATTTGCTCTTGAGTTGCCGATTATGGCTTTATTGGAATTCGTTCAAGATATGATGCAACGTTGGTTTTATGATCAACTCAAAAAAGCTAAGGCTTGGAGGTCATAACTCACAAAATGAGTTCACTCATTGATGATTCTATTACAAATGATGACTTTCAATGTTGATCGGAACATATTTTTGGTTAAGCACAAGGGTAAAAAGGCAGTTGTGAACCTTATTAAATGTATTTGCACTTGTAATGAGTTTCAAGTTGATCTGTTGCCATGTCCAGATGCACTAGCAGCTTCAGGTGATATTGATGGTTTTGTTAATTTCATTATTCATTGTTACTTTTTGCATCAACTTCATAAATTATATACTTTTACAGGGAACGTAATATTGATTTCATAACTCTTTGCTCTAACTACTACAAACAAGATCAATTAATAGCAACATATGCTGAGCTGGTATATCCAATTGGTGACAAGTTTGATTGGAATGTATCTAAAAAAGTCAGCACAGTTATGATATTACTACCGAATAATGGTGAGTCACTAGGGCATCCGAAAAAGTAGAGAATATCCTCTGGTGGGGATAGGACGTGCCAAAAAAATTTTTCTAGATGCGATCAATATGGACACAATCGATTAACATGCTTGAATTCACAGTATTTTGATGGAATAAGCCACTCTCAAGCGTCAAATATGCTTGATCAATTGCATTGTAAATGCCGTAATTGTGGTGGAGTTGGTCATAATTCACAAACTTGTCAAATGCCTCTCAATTCAACTTTATTAGATGATTGTACAATTGACTTATGATAAATCATAATATTTTGATGATATTGTTGATTTTTAACTTCTATATCACTACAGATTCAGATTTTAAGTTTTATATGGCCTTAATTGTTACATGTAGATCAACTGACACTTTGAAAATGTTTTCATCACAAATCATAACTTGATTAGCAAATCGTATAATAAATTATCTCATATTTTATAAATTGTATGATCATCATAATGTGAGTGTACCTCATTTTCGTACAATAAATTCATAACTCATTAGAAAAATCATGCACACTTACAATGAAATCGTGACTAATATTCATCACTTGATTAGTAAATCATGCACACTCATAATGAATACGTGACTAAAATTCGTAACTTGATAAGTAAATTGTGCAAACTTATATAATAAAATCGTGACTAAAATCCGTAACTTGATTAGTAAATCCTACACAATTATAATGAAATCATGACTAAAATTCGTAACTTGATTGATAATTTGGCAAACTTATAATGGAGTCGTGACTAAAATTCATAACTTTATTAGTAAATCCTACATACTCAATGAATACGTGACCAAAATTCATAACATGATTAGTACATCTTATACATTGTTTATGTAAATATCATTTCTATTGATAAAAAGAAAATGTTATATACAATTTTTAAATGTATATACAAAATAAATACATTTTGTAATTTTTATTGGCCAAAAAAATGTTATATAAAATTTTCAAATGTATATACAAAATAAATACATTGTATAATTTCTAATGAATTAAAACAATGTTATATACAATTTTCAAATATATATACAAAATAAATATATTTTGTAAAATAAAAAAAAATCGATGATTATTATCTACAGTGGAGTTGGCAAATACATATATTACCATGTGATTTCTAATCTCTAAAATATCCTTGTCAGTGTATTTTAAATACTTCTTAAGTAGTAAATGTTTCATAATATATAGCATGTGAGGATAATAATTGCCACTGTCAAAAAATAAACATAATTAAAATTAAAAAAAGACATTTAACAAAAATTTTTAGATAATAACACAAACTTGAAAAAAGACTTACCTTCTTCTTTGTTGGGGGACCTTGTTCTTCGGCTTTAATGTGCATGAAAATGAAAGATTCGGCATTTTAGCATCTGGTTTTCGCATGAAATAGCTGCCACTTGCCATATGACTGGTTAGCATAAATTTGAATGGGTTTTGCTATTGAATGCGCACCTCAGTTGGTATCTCTTAACGGAAGGAGTCAAAATTACGCAAAGAGTATTTTGCTAAGTCTATAACGCCTAGGAGCCATTGAGATCCCCCAACTTGGCATAGAATGACCAGCTACAGTAAATGTTGTTTAAATGTCATTACTGAGTACTCATAATATTGAAAAAAAAATTTAATAAAGCAAAACCTATGAAGATAATTTACCTTATTTATAGTAAATTAAGCAGGACAATCATTTGAAAATTACCCTCGCACATGATCTAGGAAATCTTCTTCCCATTTATGCGCTTCAAAGAGTAAGCGTGGCGGAAGACAATCAGCATCTGGATCCTTTTGATATTTGTTATAAATATAATAAAATGCTATCTATAAATTTAAATAATAAAACAAGGTCAACAAACAAATTGAATAAGAAGTCAGATAAATCATCTTAATGATCAATGAACTTACAGAGAGCCAAGGATCATAAATGCAGATATCTTGTGCATATTACTCAAGAAGCTCCCTTTGCCTTCTTCGAAGGATATGCAAATATGTATCAATGCATTGGTGGAGACATAAGAAAAGTGATAATATAATTAAGATATGAAATATTAAATCAATATGCGAAATTGAGACATGAATTATAATTTGGATACGAAATGAAGGAATATAGGTATGAAATGAAGACACGAATTATAACTTGGGTACAAAATGAAGACATGAATTATAATTTGGTTATGAAATAAAGATATGAATTATAATTTGGTTATGAAATGAAGACATGAATTATAATTTGGTTATGAAATCAGGGAATAAGGGTATGAAATGAAAACACAAATCCTAATTTGGTTACAAAACTAAGAATTGTGGTACGAAATGAAGATATGAATTCTAATTTGGTATTAAAACTAGGAATCAGGGTACGAAATGAAAACATAATTTCTAAGTAACATATGAATTAGTGTAAAAAATTAAAAACTTACAGAGTCATTGATCCACTCATTATTGTTAATTAAGACTCTGAACCAGTCGACGCTGACTGAATGACCAATACCTACGTCACGACTAAAGGAAATAAAAAGCAAGTGTGAGAAAGAAGTGCAAAAAATGAAATTCAAATGAATAGTACACAACATATATGTAAATTACTTACTAAGATTGGCCCTTCGTAAACTCATTGAATGTAGTGATGATCTTGTCTGAGATTTTAAGCTTTGCACTCACCATGTAAGTGGACTTGGCTTTCTTATGTCTAGTGTTAAGGTTGACATATGGGTTGCATAGTTGTCTTGACCATTTATGAGTCTTGACAACCGGCATCACATTGTTGGTGGCCTTAACTAGGACAAGAGCCAAGCCCCTCACTGAACTCCCCTTGGGTGAACCTATAGATGGTAATTCATCATATAGCCCAACAAGAGCCCTAACGTCATCATTGCATGGCCTGCAGTGAGAACTTCTTCCATTGGCCCTGCAGTGTTTCATGGTATTGCCCTACAAGAGCAAAACCCTTTTCAGTTGAGTCTACATCAACAACCTAAAAAATAATGTACTGAATTAGAACATCACATTTAAAATAATAATATAAGAAATAAAAATACAATTACTAACAATATAAGAAACAAAAAATACAGTTGAAATAGATTGGTAACAAGACATATGTACATAACTACCTCATTGGGAACTGGATTTGACATAGCTCGAGATGTCTTGGCCACCAAATTCATATCCTTGTAGAGAGACTTGGATGGATTTCAGGATAACCATTTGCTCCTAATGGTGTCTTTTGTTGTCTGAATCCATGCGATTTACCTTTACCTCGGGAAGATCAAATTTCGTCTCCATAGTAGTGAGGCGCTGATAAACATCTAGATTCCCTACAATCTTTTCAGCGCCAGGTGCCTCCCTCTCAACATTCCTTTCCCTTAGGTTCAGCTTTGACTCATCAACAATTCGTTCTTCTTCACCTGCAATCCTTTCACTTACCTCGTACGTTTTGCGCAAAGAAGATGACAAATTCGTAGCCTTGTTCTGATTGGGAGACTCCATGGTCTCGTCATCCTGAATCGATTGTGGAACAAGCACATTGGCCTCAACAGCTTGCAATGACACCACAGTGTCTTCAACCCCAACGTAGTATGGGGCTTGGCAGTCAGCAGTAGTTGGCTCCAAATTTAGCTTAGCCCTCATCTCAAAATACAAATAAAGGTATGAAATTAATAATGAAGATATGAAAATGAAAAATTAAGGTATGAAATTAATAATGAAGATACGAATTGAAAAATTAAGTCACGAAATGAAAATGTAGACATGAAATTGAAAAACTAAGGCATGAAATAAAAATAAAGTCATGAAATAAAAATGAAGTCATGAAATGAAAATAAATAAATGAAGTCATAAAATAAAAAAATGAAAGTATAAAAATGGATATAGAAGGCACAAAATAAGGAATGAATGCATGAAATGGAAAAGGAAGGCACGAAATGGAAAATGAAGGCACGAAATTACTTACACTATTTATGAAGATCTTCTTGCAATCTCCATTATGGGGCCTGCGATGGAACCTTCATCGACAAATTCCTAGTAATGGCAGGTTAGATCCTAACAACCTACCGTCATACATGTTAGTAGCAGGAATCACTTCGAAGGAAAAAATCTTTGGAAAAGAAAAATGAAGTTATAGTTGATTAATATAAAATTCAATGAAACTTAAAATAATAATAATAATAAAATCCTTACATGTAGTGCCCATACAAAGCTGTAAGCATTGTGGCATTATTTAATGTGCAACTACCTTCTTGAAATGCAACAAGTAGTTACAGTAGACCCATGTGCCCTATGAAAAGCTATTGAAAGCTTCTAAATTGTCTACCAAATGAAACTGCCATGTCAGGACCTGCTGCCACTCGTCATGGCCTTTAATGAACCCATTTAACAAATACAACAACCCCAACTTCAGTTTATCATCTTCCTCCTCAAAGTCTCCTTGTAGAAACCTCGTCTTAAGGCTACTAGCACTAGCCTTATCCCTCCTCTAGAAGTATTTGGCTAGGATACCAAATGGATTAGGTTTAATATTGTCTGTGTCCGGTAGCTCGCCAAACTTCAATCTAGTGATTGGCCAGAATTCCACTTTGCTGAAAAGAACTTTATTTTGCCCAAGTCTAAACCATATTTCATCCTCGCAGTTTTGTTAAATCTTTCGAAGTAGAAGATTATGGACAATGATCTTAGAGAAGTTAAAATCTGTGTGCAAATGTAGGAAATGCCATAAGCAGGTCCCTATAAACTTCTCCTTCTGAAAGTCATGCAAAATTTCCCTTAGAGTGAGGATGATGTCATTGTTACAGTGTTTGACTATCTTCCTCGTTTTTCATGACTCTTTAGGGGTCACATATGGCTTATGAGAAATAGAGCTACTTGCCATCTGCATTTGACAAAAAAAAAAAAAAGAAATACATGTCAAAAATTATGTAAACAATTTACAATTCTTAAAAAAAAATAGTTTATGATTTCAAGATTATGATACGATTGTTTAAACAAGGTACGATTTAAGCAAACAAGGTATGATTTAAGCAACCAAGGTACGATTACTTAAAAAAATAGTACGATTACCAAAATAGGTTACGATTTAAGCTAATATGTTACGATTTCATTAATTAGATATGATTCTTATTAAGAGGTCACGAATGTGATGAACCGTTGCACATAAATGCACCTAAATCAAGAAATTGAAGCCAACAAACCAAAAAATGAAGACCTAAACATGCGATACCTATACGTATACCCAGAGAAATTTTTTGGTTTTAATGTATCAAAAGAAAAATGAAAAATAATACACAATGATATACCCAAATATCGCAGATTCAAAAACCAATACCAAATCCAAAGAAAATGATTCAAAAACTATTAGAGAAGCTTTCAAACCCATAGAGTAAACTCAAATAATATTAAAAACTGATGAATCGAATATGAGGGGAGAATTTCATCCATGGGTATTCGATAAGCAACAAACCTAGAGAAATTTGAGCAGCATATATGTTTGAAACTATACCCTTATTGATTTTTTAGTGATTTAGTAGCTTGCGGATATTTTTCAAAGGTTGGTTTACAACGAAAGCAAAGAAATCAACAGATATCAAATGAAAAGGACTGAGCTGAATGAGTAAGTGCTAAAGTTTAGCGCCAAAATTAGGAGAGAGGGAAAGAGAGACGTTTGAGATGTTTAACTTTTCATATTCTATAATTAGACAAGTAAGTAGTTGCACATATTCTATAAAGGGTAATTTTGTCTCAAAGTGTCTAAAAGTATTAAAAATAAATGCATCACTAATGTTGGTTATTTACATAAATACCCTTGCACGGACGACTAAAAAAGAAATTTTCTCATTAATAAATCTCTTATATCACTACACCAATAGGTGATTTGCTTTACAAAATATTTTATTATTGTTGAATTATTTTAAATTATTTTAAATTTTTTATGTTTTCTAATTATTTTTTAGTTTCTTTGAATTTTTTTGAATTTTATTAGATTTTAATTTTTCTTATTTTATTTGATATATTTTATTTTTTACATTATATTATTTATAAATTTGCCATACATATTTGATATCACAAACAATCTCATGCACTACGTTATAGGAGTTCATAGCTAACATAAATAAGTTTTTCATTCTTATTATTTTTCAACAATATATTTTATTTATTTTTTAAATTTTGTTTTCACATTAATTTAAATTATAGATACACATATTCAAATATATGAAAAGAAGAAAGATTTTGAGTTAGAAATAAGGCCCGTTAAGATTCTTAAGATCAGCCCATTTTGACTTTTTAGACCCAAGAAGCACCAGGAAGAAACCCAATAGAGGTCTACCTTCATTGCTATTTATCCAGCTAATATTAGCACTTGCTTGGGCATGCTATCAGTGGCTTCAAAGTTTGAGAGTTGGTAAATGTGGATTAGACCAGCTTTCTCCTCAAATTGTTATCTTGCTCGACCACAACCATTGTTATAGTTCTTGGTTCACTTGTGAGTATTGGCAATGATATTTGCAAAGTTTTGGATGGTTGAAAAAGAGAGAAATTAGGTTTGTTTGTTACCGGGAGGGAATCAAATGTGAGGACTTATGTAGTTGAGCCAAAAGATAGAGTATCATCCTTGCAAACCCACGAGGTATTTTTGGAAGATCTCGATGATGGAAGTGGCGGTGAATATGATGAAGAAGATGAGGAAGAGGCAATAAATGACATGGATTTCTAAAGTGATTGGGAGGAAGATGAGGAATAGATGCTTCACTATGGCCATTAGTGTCAAAGAGCGAACCGTAAACCAGTGTGAGGAAGAGCTTGCACAAGGTTTTTATATCTTATATTCTTTTCTTATGTCACATTTTAATCTTTCTAATAGACGTTGGCATGATGAAATGAATATTAACTTGAATTCTATCATTTCAAAATGAAAGGTTCATTGTTCACCATCTAACATGGAAAAGAAAGATTGATTTTTTTTTTGCTTTAAAGAAGATTATGAAGCCTTCTATTTATGGGTTTGCTCATACTCAACTTATTCCTTTACTTTAATTTGTAAGGGATTAGTATTTTAATTATTTTATTGATCTTCATAGAACTTACCTCTGGCCATGACCAAGTGTGTTTAAGATCTATAACAAACTGCACTGTCTACCATACACTTCATAATTACAACTATGTTGCTAACTTTAATTCATTTGTTAAGTTGTTTATCTTTAGTTCATGTTTTGATGAACCAGTTTTTTATGCATTCATTGAGTTGTTTCTCTCTTTTGTTCACTCTGTCCTAGATAAAAATCAACCCAAGGTATTTGTGTTCTTTGATCATTGCAGAGATTGAGCAGCTTTCGGGGCCAAAAGAAAGAGCAATTCTATAATAGAATGCACTCCCGATGTAGATAAGATATCAACAGTGAGAATACTTTTAAGAGTGTATTGTTCATATAAAAGCTTTTTTTAGTATGCAACATGGGACTTTTTAGCCTGTTATTGCTTCTAGTCTTTTATACTCGCTAAGAACATGAACAAAACTATTTCTATTCATTGCAGCCATTCAAAACCTTATAAATCATAGATATTCTTGCAATTGAGGGATTCTCATTTTTGCCTTTTGATTAATTTCAACTTTAATATTCAGGCAAAATGGAAGCACTTCAGATTATTGCACTATTATGAGAGATTCCTTTCATGGACAAGCTACTTGAAAGTGGACTTGACATTGATGCGATTGATAAGGTTATTTCTCTTTATATTGAAACTTGATGTCTGATGTTATATTTGCTAGTTTCACTTGGATTATCGTCTACTCTTTAATATGGTGAAACAGGATGGTTTCACAGCTCTTCATAAAGCAATTGTTGTCAAAAAGAGGCTGTAATAAGTCATCTTTTAAGAAAAGGCGCAAGTCCACATGTCAAGGATCAAGTAATGTTACTTTATTTATTATTATAAATCTGTCCCAGCTTCCAAAATCCCTTTCTCTAAGCTGATTTTTCTAATGTACTTCCTTTTATTTATGTATCTTGATAAAAGGATGGAGCTAGTTCACTTCATTATGCTGTTCTAGTTGGTGCTATGCAGGCCGTGAAATTATTGATCAAATACAAAGTTGATGTCAATGTTGTTGCTAATGTAAGTGACCTTTTTAATTTTCTTGATTTTATAGTTCATATAGTTTTGATTCTCAGTAAGTCTTCTATCCCTTCCTTATTACAAGAAGGATGGACCCCATTGCATGCTGCTGTACAAAGTAGAAACAAGCATATAACTAAAGTCTTATTAATTAATAGCGTAGATAAGACTAGAAAAAACAAGGTAATGGCATTTCAAAGCAAAATTGTAAACATACCAAGCTCTCTTATCCTTTCATAGTTTATAAAATCTATGTAGTAATGATTTTATTATTTCATTTGTAGCAATAATTTCATTCATATTTATTATCTTCCTTTAGCACTGGTAACTCCAATGGTTACTACTCATCTTCTGTTTGAGCTATGCTCTCCATTTAGCACATGTGAGATAGATAATAGTCATCATACTTCTTTCTTATTCATAGATACACTATCTGTTGCGTTTTAATAATCCCTTCCTCAATCAAAGAAGAAAAAATAATAGTAATAAAAAAAGAGAAAACCCTCTTTCCAAATATATGTTTCGCTAGCCATAAGTTGACAAGGTGTATTTACAAAAACATGAAGCAAGGACACGACTACTTTTCTCACCTAAATTTGAAAATGTTTTTGCATTCAAAAGCTATACTCTTAGTGAAGGCGAGAGAGAATTGAAGTAGACTATCTTTCGGTAAATTTTAGTTAGAATCTGATAGTGATCTGCTTGCTATGTTTCAGGATGGGAAAACAACCTTGGATTTGAGCTTGTATTATGGGAGAGACTTCAAGTCTTTTGACCTTATAAAATTGTTAAAGATTGTACCAGCTAATAGAGATTTGCATGAGCAATGACCCCACCAAATTTGGCACATATTCTAGTGATGTTCTCTTCGTACATGCCTCGGTCACATCATCATATCATTGAACATGAAGTTTTAAGGGTAACTATTTCATTCTTTCAAAAAGAAGAATTCCACCATTTAACCCCATTTTCTGCAAAGAAGGATTTTCAAAAAATTAGAATGCATACACATGATATGAGAGCAAGTTACCTAAGGAGTAAACAACACCACAGTACAGATTCACTAATACATATATTAGCTTTTCCATCGTGTTGGGTGCTTACCTTATAACATGTCACCAGTACTAATACATGTATTAGCTTTTTCATCCTCCATTGGGTGCTTGCCTGATAAGATGCCACTGCCACTGTTGGTCATGATCATTGGGTAGTGTTAACAAAAGAATTTATATCTTCAAAATGTAATGTCTCTTAGTTACAAATATGATGTTTGGTTCAATTTGTCCATTCATAATTTTACTTAGATAGCATAAAAGAGGCTATATACTCGTCTAGTTTAAAGGATTAATGGAATGTGAAGAGAATATTCTTCATTTCTGATGGATTCAAAATTTTTTCGTTAACCTTTTCAACTTGAAAAGGATCCACTATTAAACTTATGCTTATTTTTAAAAAAAGAAATTATAGATTTTCTTCGTAATTTATTATATTAATATAATAAAAAGAAATATATAAAATTTTAATCACTAATTTTATTAAATTATCACTTATTAGTATATATTGTAAAATCAATAATATCTTAATTCCCTTTGAATAGTTGCCTCTAAGTAACCATTGTCATCATTTTTTTCATAAACTCATCATAACTGAAATTCTTAAGAGGATTTTTATTTCTATATTTGGCTTTGAAACAAAGAATAAAAGCCTTAAGTACTTTGTCGTATTCCAATTATTACACACAAAAAGAGAATTAAAAATCTTAATGTTTCACTAAGAGTGGATGAGAAATTTGTGCTTACCCAGCTAAATAGGCTTTGTCACGTAACCAAAAGAAATGGATCTTTTGCTCACCTATATTCTAATAAAAATTTTAAAATTATACTTTTATAATTTATTAAATTAATAATAAATTAAAAATAAAAAATCAAATTAAAATAAAATCGATTGCGATTTGTTCAAGTCCAAAAAATTTTAGAATCGGTCCATTTTGGAAGTAAGCTATATAACTAATGACAAACAGCCCTAGGATCTATCCTTTCCATTTCGCCTTTCCCGCCAAAGCCCTCATATTTGTGTCTTGTCTCTTCAATCACTCATGGTGATAATCGTACATCAACAGGGAAGTGGCTGAATACTAGCAGAGACTTCTCCCCCTTTTTATTTCTCTTTCTCTCATACTTTAGTCACTCACTTCTCTTTCTTTCAGATATAGTAACTTGCTTGAACTTCCCTATTTAGTTTCTCTTCGCCACTATTTCAATTTTTTCATTTTATGTTATTGGGTTTTTGTGGTCATCATCTCTAATTTTGCTATATATAGAGTTAGGTTATGACATTGAAATTCTGTACCTTTAATGGAGGAAGAGAAAGATGCATTTTATTTTGTTAAGAAGGGAGATATTATAGCATATACAAGAGCTTAAGCGATTGCTAAGCATAAGCGGATCATCTGTAATCCTTTTTTTGACTTTTTTCTTTCAAAAGAGAAATATTTATGATGCTAATACTTTCATGAGTTTACTTTTTATCTTTAGCAACTGTTTCCATACGGGATTTCTATTGCATTTTTTCTTCTTTTTTTTGTGTGGGTTTGTGTGACTTAAGTCAGGATAAAATATGGCTTTAATTATTGCGTTGGCAATGCATATAGGTAAAACATCTAAGAGATGTATATTAATAGAATTCTTATTAGTTTATATCTTTTTTCTACTGAATGCGAATGTCTTTTGCCGATATAGGTGTCTAATCCTTCTACAAGTGTATACAAGGGGTATGATTTGCCTTTAGAGGCTGAGGAGTTCCTTCCCTTTCATGGGCTTAAGAATGCTGCCTATTTTATCAATGCCAGTTATGTTAAAGATGATGTGTTTGGCAAACCTGTTCCTTGCCCATTTTAGGTTAAACGTAGTTCATCCATTCCTTATAGGAAAAGAAATAAAAAACTTGAGAAGATTGATCTCCTAGGTTGAATATTGATTTTTCAGTGCTCAAGAGCAGTTGCTAACAAATCGCTAGATTCTTTCCTTCCGACCTACATCTTGGCTTGAAATTTTGCCTCCATTGATATTTTCTTTTTAATAATTAAAATTTTAAAGTACATATGTTTTTGACATATAGCCTATGATATTGTAGAGTTTTTAGCATTTCCCAACTATTTATTCATTGAGCATGATGTTGAATCATTTGGTTATTTATTTTCCTTCAACAACATAGATTATTTTAGGAGTTCAAGCAACCAATGTATGATAAAAGAATTATCTTTTATATCGATTGTGTTTCTTTTTTGTTTTGTTTTGGTCAGCAACTATCTTCCTTGAAGGGAAAAATGTTTAATAAAGATTCTCCTAAGAGATCGCATGAAATGATTGAACCAAATTTTTTTATGAGTTGAGAATCATAGTAAATGTGTGTACATACACAACACTTTATGAACACATTGGATTTATGAACTTTCCTTCAAATGAATAACTTGCAGTCCCGTCAAATACCAATCTTGATATGTTTATCCTGTTCTACCCATGTATTAATTAGTTTGAAACTAGATAAACATTTTTAAAATTATTGTGAAGTAATCTTCTTTTAACTGGAGTAGTAAACTTTTGTTGTGATTATCTCATTAGCTAAATAACTTGTAATATTAGGATTATACCATTGCATCTTAATTTTTAAACAACATGGATTATATTAACTGGCTTATTTGCTTTTTCCATTTCCTTTCTACCTGGGCAACTAATTAAATAACTATATTGTTTTTAGCAGTAATTTCTCACTTATGTCTGCTATTTTACGAGGTGTTGGTGGATCAACTTTCATTTTCAACAAATTCTTTAAAGAAATATTCAAAAGTAGGTAATTCAATTTGGCCTGAAGTAGTTTCTTCCAATTATGTGAGTTTACATCATTGATACTAACCATTTTTCATGGCAATGTCACCTCGAGTACTACTATTGGATTTAGCTGCTATCATTGTTAAATAACGTCTATCTATGTGTATCTGCTATCATAAAACCCTAGTACCTATTTTTATTCTAATTACTCATTAAAATAATGTATCCATTGGATTTTTTTTCTTTTTTATGGTAATTACTATCATTTCAATAGAAGTTGATGAATTAAAATATTTTATCTGTATCTCACAAATTCAGGTTTCTTATATTGGATTGTGGTGTAAACTTTTGGATTTTCATACCTCGATGCTAGCTTTTCTACTTGTAAATGTTTTATAGTGTGTGTGTTGATATTCCCGATCTTTTTTTGCAAGCAAACATCGTATGGCATGATATAATATGTAGATTAAGTTAATTGTGATATAAATTAAAATGATTTTATGTCTATTCACATCAATCCTGTATTCTTGTGTATGATGGTGCCTCAAAAGGGAATCCTGGACAAGCTGGTGTAGGAGCTATTCTATGGGTCGAAGATGGAAGTATTGTATGAAGTTGCTTTAGGTGCACTCTTAGGTTATAATGTCCTTTGATAAATGAAGCTTTATCTGACATTAGGTGTTGATAAGTCTATCGATTGCGTGAAGAGTGGGCATCATAACAAATAATGTTATTGAATTTCAAGCTGTCATTTTAGGAACGAAGTATACTATTAAGAAAGGATTTAAACACATTCGTGCGCAAAAAGACTCTAAATTTATTTGTATGCAGGTTGGGTACTTTTATCTTGTGACACCTGTTCATCTTACTTTTAATATTTTTTTGTTTTAATGTTGAAAAAAGAAAAGCAAAGTTGAGCACGCAAAAGTGACTTTGCCCTAAGCAAGTTTAAGGCAAAATGAGGAAAAAGAAGTACAGTGAAACGAAGAAGTGAAAAAAAAAATAAAAGCCAAAAAAAAAAAAGAATTGAGAAACTGAAAAATAAGATAAAAAATCAAACTTATTTGTGCCAAACCTAGGTGTCATCACATGCTGAATATGCATATGAGAAGATTTTAGAGGGAGAAGGGCATTTCATCTTTTATGTCTTTTTTGGTTCACAGTAATTATAGATTCAAAGATGCATATAAGACACAAACATGCATCTAAATATCAGAAGTTCCATTTATTATGGATGGATGGTGTTGAATTTTTAGCTCTTAATTGTAGTCCCTATTTTAATTTGTAAAAATTATCTTTGCATGTTCTTTTTATTCTGTTGTATTACTATTTTGTCCTGGGTATTCCTTGTGGAACAGATCTAGGGGCTATATGGAAGACCAAGGACTAGAATATGGCTGACTTGTGTAAAGAAGCAAAGGAGCTCAAGGACAAGTTTGTATCCTTCCAAATCAAATGTGTTGAGAGGGTAAATGCAAATTATAATCATTTACAAAATATTTATGAACATTTTCTTCTAATTTTATTTGCATATCATTATGCTTTGTGGGCCTGAATTATTTTATAGATGACTGAACTAATCACTTTGTAGTTTATAATTTTGTAACTAAGAGTGTGCATCCACACAAATTTTATGGTTGCAAGTAACACGTGCTTGTTTGTTTTCAAGGAGTGGAACTCTAATGTTGATGCTCAAGAAAATCTAGCTATCAATCTTAAGGGTGAAGACCTTTAATGTTCGTTTAATTGTTTAGTTTTCATGGTTTATGGTGTTTCTTATCTGCTGATGCAGATGTAGATGGTCAAGTTGAAGAGGTTTGTGACAGGAAGCATAGTGTCATAGGGCACCACATTCCTTCTGTTGATATCATATGGTAATAGTGGTTTTTAGGAATGCTTGGATGTTATTTTGTTAAGCTAAGAGCTCTTAGGAACCTGGGAACAAGCTCTAACTAAAACTTATTTAAACATAGGTAAGCAATATTCTACATGGCTTGCATATATGGATTTTGTTGTAACATGTACTCGGTTGAGTCTTTACATTGCAAGTTTTAGGATATGATTTTGATAAAATATTTGTAATCTCCATTCTAAAAAGTTTGGTACTCAGAATTTTTAGTTGATTGACAATCTTTTGATTCTGCCTAAGAAGTATTAATCTTTCTATACGGATTGCATTTTACATTTTTTTAAATGATTCAAATCCAAATCATGAGGATTGAAGGGCAATTTATTAACAATTTAAAGATTCAAGATCTTATTATTAATGAACAATTGATTTTTTTATCTTCTATTGAGGAGGAAGCTGATTTTGGTAAGCAAAGTGTGCTCAATTCCAAGGCTTGACCTCACCTGCTTTTAATTTTATATCGATCACTTCTCAAAAAAAAAAAAAGATTTTTCTCTTTTGTCTTTGGAACATAGTCAGTATATCTAGTTCTCATGCATTCTAGGGTAAGTTGTGTGCTAAGACACCTATTTTCTTTGCTTAACATAATCTATCTAATTTTCTATATATCAAGCTTGAATAGGTCATCTTCAGGGCAAGTCCTTGCTCGGTTGTAAGGTCAACCAAGACAGATAGCTACGCCCAGGAGTTCGTTAGATTAGGAAGCCTTAATGGGGAAGATGACTTAGTCTCAATCATCTTTTTTTCTTTGATTAAAACAAGGAAAGAAAAAAAAATAGCTCATGTGATGGGGTCAACTCCCATAAGAGCACACATGAATTACTAATCAGCTGCTTTCAAAAATAAACTAAAAAAGAAAAAATAAATTCCATGAATTAGAAGACCTAATCCCCAAACCCGTCTCTCATTAACGAAAGCTGCCTATCTCGTTTCGTTGAACCTCTGCTAGTATAGCACGAATTCCATGAATTAAAGACCTAATTCCCAAACCTATCTCTTAGTAGCAAAAGCTAACTATCTTGTTTTGTTGAAACTTTGCTAGTATAACACAGTAGGTCTATGCCATATCCTGATTTTTGGATAGTTTAGTTTGAAATCTTTCCTTGTTTCTCTGTTTTTTCTTCAAATATGAAGGTTTTTATTCGATCTGCTTTCTGAAGAAAGAAGCAGTTTGAGAGAGAAGGGACAGAAAGAAGAGGATGAGGAAGAAAGTGCTAAAGGCATGAACTTTATTGTTTGAATAGCTATCAACGGTCGTATTTTGAAAACATGCATAAAATATGTATGGTTTTTCATTCAAATAAAAATAATAATTTATTAATTAATTTTATTATTATTATTTAAAATTAACATAACTTTTAATTTTAAAATATAAAAATTATAAAATAATTAATTTAATAAAAAAATAAATAATTTAAAACTCAAAAATTATTTACAAATAAAAAGTTTCACAAAAAAATTTGAAAATTAAAAACACAAGTGAAAATCACAAAGTTACAAAAATATTTAAAAATAATATTGATTAATATAATTTAATAATTAATTTATATTAAATAATTTTTTAAAAAATTATTTATAAAAAAGTATTATTACATAACAAAATATTCACAAAAAGATCAAAATTAACAATAATATCTAATAATCATAGTAGACAAATTTTAACCAAAATTTTTAAATGTTACCAACAAAAAAAATTAATAATAAATCATAATTTAATGAAATATCGAATGAAAACTCATATAAATACTTATTCCAAATCAAAGAAAACGTAATAAAAACAATGACAAAATTGTAACTCAATATAATTTTTAATTAAAAATAAAATTACTAAAAAAATAAGTAAAAAATTAAAAATACCTGACAAAATAAAAATAAATTTAAAAATCCAAAGTAACTACAAAAGATAAAAAATAAAATAAAACATAAAATATATCAAAGAAAATCATAAAAAATAAAAAAATAATATAAAATAAAAATAAAAAAATTAAAATATAATAATTCGAAAAAAATAAAAAAGTAACTACAAGCACGTCAACCAAGGTAAAGGTGCCTACACCAGCCAAACTCTCGTTGTTGTCCTTATATTGTGTGCCTAGTGAGCGTGCCACGAGCGTCATTTTGCTTAGGCCCATGGCCACAGGAGGTGAGCCACGGCTACCCCCAACAGGCACGCATGGGCGGAAGGTGCTGCGTGCTAGAGTACAAGGTGCACCAGCCAGGGCAAGCTGGACCCTCATCGCTGTCCCTCGATAGTGTGCCAAGCCAGCGTGCCATAAGCGTAGCGTTGCTTGGACGATAGGCATAGCAGGTGAGCCATAGTTGCCTTCACCAGGCATGACATGGGCATAAGGCATAGCGTGTAGCCACACAGGATGCGCTAACTAATACAAGGGTGCCTCACATAAGTCAGACCCTCATCGTAGTCTCTCGGTAGTGTGCCAAGCGAGCGTGCCATGAGTGTCGTGTCTCATGGACCATGGCCGCAGACAGAGAGCCACGATTGCCTTCAACAGGCAAGACATGGGCGAATGGCCCAACATGCAGCCGCATAAGGCGCCATGCGAGCCCGACCCTCATCACTATTTTGTAATAGTGAACCCACCGAGTATGCCACAAGAGTCACGTTGCTTGGACCATAAGGACAGGAGGCGAGCCTCGACTGCCCAGAGTAGGAAAGGCATGGGTGAAAGGCCCAGCGTGTGGCCGCATGGGGAGCGCCAGCTTTGCCATAGACACCTCATATAAGCCAAACTCTCGTCATTGTCCCTCGATCGTGTGCCCAGCAAATGTGTCACGAGGGCCACGTAGCCTCAACCATAAGCACGGAAGGTAACCTACTGTTGTCCCTTACAAGTTTAACATGGGTAAAAGACTTAATGTGCGATCGTATAGTGCACGCCAGCCAAGCCAATAGCACTCACAGGAGCTTGACCCTCGTCGTTGTCCTTAGAAATTATGCTTGGCAAGCATGCCTCGCATCGCCTAGACCATCATATGCCTTGCATGCATGCCTTGTGCCATGTGATGTGGCACTCATTACACACTCGTTAGCCCACGATCGAAGGACAACGATAAAGATCTTGCTTGTATTTTGTGATCTAGGCTTGGCTGGTGTGATCAGTGCGGTCGCACACTAGGCCTTCTACCCATGCCGTACCAGTTGGCGATAGTCGTGGCTTACCTCTTGTGTCCATGGCCTAAGGGATGTGATGCTCGTGGCATGCTCACTAGGCACACGATATAGGGACAATGGGTTTGGCTTAGGTAGGGTGCCTTTAGCTTGGCTAGTGCGCACTATACAGCCACATGTTAGGTCTTCTGCCCATACTGTACCTGCTGAGGGTTACCATGGCTTATTTGTCGTGCCCATGGTCTAAGCAACGCAAAGCTCATGGTTGTTCGCTAGGCACACGATCAAAGCATAGTGATAAAGGGCTTGCTCTCATAGGGTGCCTTTGGATTAGTTGGTGTGCCCTGTGCAACCACACGACGGGCTTCTAGCCATACTGAGCCTATTAGAGGCAAACATGGCTTAATTGTCATGCTGATGGTCTAGGCGATGCGATGTTCATGGCATACTTGCTGGCAATAAGTTTTAAGGTCAACGATGAGGGTCAAGCCGCATGGGGTGCCACTGGCTTGGCTGGCGTGCCTTGTGTGACCACACATTAAGTCTTTTGCCCATGTTGAACTTACAAGAGGCAGTAGTAGGTTACCTTCCATGCCCATGGTTGAGTCGACGTGGCCCTCATGACACACTTGCTGGGCACACAATCGAGGGATAACGACAAAGGTTTGGCTTACATGAGGTATTTATGGCTTAGCCTTTTTCCCTTGCTGCCACACGCTGGGCCTTTCACCCATGCCTTTCCTACTGTGGGCTGCCAAGGCTTGCCTTTTGCCCCTATGGTTCAAGCGATGCGACTCTCTTGGCGCACTCGATGGGCTCACTATCAAAGGATAGTGATGAGGGTCAAGTTCGCATGGGCACCTTATGCGGCTGTACGTTGGGCCATTTGCCCATGTCTTGCCTATTAAAGGCAATTGTGGCTCTCCGTCAGTGACCATGGTCCACGCGACATGACACTTGTGGCACACTCGCTTGGCACACTACCGAGAGACTACGATGAGGGTCTGACTTATATAAGGCACCCTTGTATTAGCTAGCGCATCCTATGCGGCTGCTCGCTATGCCTGCGATTGATGTCATGTTTGCTGAGGGCAACTATGGCTCACCTCCTGTGCTTATCATCCAATCTGCATTGTGCTTATGGCATGCTCACTTGGCACACTATCGAGGGATAGCGATGAGGGTCCAGCTCTCTTGGGGTGCCTTTGGCTGATGCACCTTGTATGCCCACACACAAGGCATTCCGCCCATGCGTGCCTGTTTGGGGGTAGCCATGGCTCACCTCCCGTGCCAATGGCCTAAGCGAAATGGCGCTCGTGGCACGCTCACTAAGCATATAATATAAGGACAACAACGAGGGTCTAGCTCGCGTAGGCGCTTTTACCTTGGTTGAAGTGCTTGTAGTTACTTTTTTAATTTTTTTGATTTTATAATATTTTAATTTTTCGTTTTTATTTTGTCTAATTTTTTCTCTTTTTTGATTTTCTTTGATATATTTTATATTTTATTTCATTTTTCTTATCATTTATAGTTACTTTGGATTTTTAAATTTTTTATATTTATTTTGATTTTATTAGGTATTTTTAATTTTTTACTTATTTTTTAATAATTTTATTTTTAATTAAAAATTGCATTGAGTTACGATTTTATCATTGTTTTTATACCTTTTCTTTAGTTTGGTGTAAGTATTTGTATGAGTTTTCATTCAATATTTCATTAAATTATAGTTTTTTATTACTTTTTTTTTTCATCGGTAACTTTTAAAAATTTTGGTTAAAATTTGTCTACTATGATTATTAGATATTATTGTTAATTTTGATCTTTTTGCGAATATTTTGTTATGTAACAATAATTTTTTATAAATAATTTTTTAAAAATTATTTAATATAAATTAATTTTTAAATTATAATAATCAATATTATTTTTAAATATTCTTGTAACTTTGTGATTTTCACTTGTGTTTTTAATTTTAAAATTTTTGTGAAACTTTTTATTTGTGAATAATTTTTGAGTTTTAAATTATTTATATTTTTATTAAATTAAATATTTTAAAATGACATATTTTAAAATAAAAAATTATTTTAATATTAAATAATAATAAAATTAATTAATAAATTATTATTTTTATTTGAATGAAAAACTATACATGTTTTATGCATGTTTTCAAAATATGACCATTGGTAGCTATTTAAACAATAAAGTTTATGCCTTTAGCACTTTCTTCCTCCTCTTACTCTTTCTCTCCTTTCTCTCTCAAAACCTCCTCTTTCTTGAGAAAGCGGATCAAATAAAAACCTTCATATTCGAAGAAGAAATATAGAAACAAGGAAAGATCTCAAACTAGACTACCCGAAACCTAGGATATGGCACATAGCTACCATGTTATACTGGCAAAGCTTCAAAAAAACGAGTTAGTTAGCTTTCGCTACTGAGAGATGGGTTTGGGGATTAGGTCTCTTAATTTATGGATTCATGCTACACTAGCAGAGGTTCAATAAAATGAGATAGGTAGCTTTCACTAATGGGAGATGGGTTTAGGGATTAGGTCTTCTAATTCATGGAATTTATTTTTTCTTTATAGTTTCTTTTTGAAAGCAGCTAATTAGTAATTCATGTGCACTCTTGTAGGAGTCGACCAGACCATATATGCTTTTTTTCTTTCCTTATTTTAATCAAACAGAGAAAGATGATTGAGACTAAGTCAGCTTCCTTGTTAAGGCTCCCTAATCTAACGATCTCCTGGGCTTAGCTTTCTGTCTTGGTTGAACTTACAACCGAGCTAAGAATTGCCCTAAAGATGACCCATTCGAACTTCATATATAAAATATTAGATAGATTGTAAGTAAAGAAAATAGGTATCTTAGCACACAACTTACCCTAGGGTGCATGAGAACTAGATATACTGACTATGTTTCAAAGACAGAAGAGAAAGATCTTTTTTCTAATAAGTGATCGATACAAAATTAAAACCGGGTGAGGTCAGGCCTTGGAATTGGGCACTCTTTGCTTACCAAAATCAGTCCCCTCCTCAATAGAAGAGAGAAAAAAGTCAATTGTTAGTTAATATTGAGATCATGAATCTTTATGTTGTCAATAAATTGCCATTCAATCCTCGTGATTTAGATTTGAATCATTTAAAAAAATGTAAAATGCAATCCCTATATACAGACCAATACTTCTTAGGCAGAATCAAAAGACTGTCAACCAACTAAAAACTCTGAGTACCAAACTTTTTAGAATGGAGATTACAAATATTTTATTAGAATCATATCGTAAAACTTGCAACGAAAAGACTCAACCGGGTACATGCTGCAACAAAATCCATATATGCAGGCCATGTAGAATATTGCTTACTTAAATTTAAACAAGTTTTAGTTAGAGCTTTTTCCTAGGTTCCCAAGAGCTATTAGCTTAACAAAATAACATCCAAGCATTCTTGAAACCACTATTACCATATCATATCAACAAAAGGAACGTGGTGCCCTATAACACTGTGCTTCTTATCATGGACCGCTTCAACTTGACCATCTACATACGCATCAACAAATAAGAAACACCATAAACCATGAAAACTGTAACAATTAAATGAACATTAAAGGTTTTTACCCCCAAGATTGATAGCTAGATTTGCTTGAGCATCAACATCAGAGTTCCACTCCTTGAAAACAAACAAACACGTGTTACTTGTAACCATAAAATTTGTGTGGATACATACTCGTAGTTACAGATTATAAACTGCAAAATGATTAGTTGATACATCCATAAAATAATTCAGGCCCATAGCCATAATGATAAGTAAATAAAATTAGAAGAAAATGATCACAAATATTTTGTAAATGATTATAATTTGCATGTACCCTCTCAACCATGCAGGGATCATTTCTACAAATTAAAATAGGGACTACAATTAAGAGCTAAAAATTCAATACCATCAATCCATAATAAATGGCAGTTTGAATATTTATATGTGTGTTTGTGTCTTTTATGCATCTTTGAATCTATAATTATTGTGAACTAAAAAGGGTATAAAAGATGAAATGCATGCCCCTGCTCCCCTTAAAATCTTCTCATGTGCATATTCAACATTTGATGACACCCAGGTTTGGCATAAATAAGTCTGATTTTCTATCTTATTTTTCAGTTTCTCAATTCTTCTTTTTTGGCTTTTAGTTTATTTCTCTTCCTCCTTTCACTATACTTTTTTTTCCTCATTTCTCCTTTAAACTCGCTCAGGGCAAAGTCATTTTTACGTGCTTAACTTTGCTTTTCTTTTTTCAGCATTAAAATAAAGAAATATTAGAAGAAAGATGAATAGGCATCACAAGACCTGCATAGTCTTCATAGGCACAAATGTGTTTAAATCCTTTCTTAATAGCATACTTCATTCCTAAAATGACAGCTTGATATTTAACAACTTATTTATTGTGACGCTCATCCTTCATACAATTGATAGACCTATCAACACTCAATGTCAAACAAAGCTTCATTTATCAGAGGACATTATAACTTAAGAGTGCACTTGAAGCAACTTCATACAACACTTCCATCTTCGGCACATAGAACAGCTCCTACACTAGCTTGTCCAAGATTCCCTTTTGAGGCACCGTCAAACACAAGAATATAGGATTGTTGTGAATGGACACAAAATCATTGTAATTTATATCCCAATTAATTTAATCTACTTATTACATCATGCCATACGATGTTTGCTTGCAAAAAAAATACCAAAAAAATCAACACACTTATTATAAAACAGTTGTAAGTAGAAAAGCTAGCATCGAGGTATGAAAATCTAGAAACTCGCACCACAAGGCAATATAGGAAACCTGAATTTATTAGTTACAGATAAAATATTTTAATTCATCAAATTCCATTAAAACGATATTAATTGCCATAAAAAAGAAAAAAAAATCCAATGGATACATATTTGTAATGAGTAATTAGAATAAAAACAGGTACTAGGGTTTTATGATATGAGATACACATAGATAGACATTATTTAACAATGATTGCAGCTACATCCAATAGTAGTACTCGAGATGACAATGCCATGAAAAATGGTTAGTATCAACGATATAAACTCACACAATTAGAAGAAACTACTTTAGGCCAAACAGAATTACCTACTTTTGAATATTTCTTTAAAGAATTTGTTGAAAATGAAGTTGATCCACCAGCACCTCACAAAACAAAAGACATAAGTGAGAAATTATTGCTAGAAACAATATAGTTGTTTAATTAGTGACCCAGGCAGAGAGGGAGTAAGGGAAAGCAAATAAGCAGGTCAATATAATCCATGTTGTTTAAAAGTTGAGATGCAATGGTACAATGCTAATATCACAATTTCTTTAGCTAATTAGATAATCACAACAAAAATTTTGCTGCTCTAGTTAAAAGAAGATTACTTCATAATCATTTCAAAAATGTTTATCTAGTTTCAAATCTGATTAGTACATGGGTGGAATAGGAGAAACATATCAAGATTGGTATTTGGCATGGCTGCAAGTTCTTCATTTAAAGGAAACTTCATAAATCCAATGTGATCACAAAGTGTTCTGTATGCACACACATTTACTATGATTCTCTACTCACAAAAAAATTTTGGTTCAAGAATTTCACGCAATCTCTTAGGAGAATCTTCATCAAACATTTTTCCCTTCGAGGAAGATGGTTGTTAAAAAAAAAAACACGATCAATATAAAAGATAATTATTTTATCATACATTGGCTGCTTGAACACCTAACATAATCTATACTGTTGAAGGAATATAAATGACCAAATGATTCAACATCATGTTCAACGAATAAATAGTTGGGAAACGCTAAAAGCTCTACAATATCATAAGCTATATGTCAAAAATAGATGCACTTTAAAATTTTCATTATTAAAAAAAATGTCAATGGAGACAAAATTTCAAGCCAAGATGTAGGTCGAAAGGAAAAAATCTAGCCATTTGTTAGCAACTGCTCTTGAGCATTGAAAAATTGGTGTTCAACCTAGAAGATCAATCTTCTCAAGTTTTTTGTTTCTTTTCCTATAAGGATTGGATGAACTATGTTTAACCTAAAATAGGCAAGGAACAAGTTTGCCAAACACATATCTTTAACATAATCGACATGGAAAAAATAGGCAGCATTGCCCATGAAAAACAAGGAACTCTTCAGCCTTTGAAGGCAAACCATACCCTTTCGTATAAACCTGTAAAAGGACTAGACACCTATGTCGAAAAAAAGGCATTTACATTCTATAGAAAAAAGAGGTAAACTAATAAGAATTCTATTAATGTAGATCTCTGAGATGTTTTACCTATATGCATTACCAATTCAATAATTAATACCATATTTTATCCTGAAAAAGCAGTTGTGCTAAAGAAATGAAGGATCAACATCATTCACGTCCAAAGAAACACATACAACTGACTTAAGTCACACAAACCCACACAAAAAAAAAAAAACCAAGAAGAAGAAGAAAAGCAATAAAAATCCCATATGAAAACAGTTGCTGAAGATAAAACATGACAATGGCTACTTAGAGGCAAGGGAATCAAGATCCTGCTGATTTTACAGATATACCAATAAGTGATAATTTAATAAAATTAATGGTTAAAATTTTATATATTTATTTTTATTATATTAATATAATAAATTTTGAAAATAATCGATGATTTCTTTTTTTTAAAAAAAAAAGCATAAGTAGGATCCTTTTCATGTTGAAAAGATTAATGGAAAAATTTTGAATCCATTGGAAATAAAGAACAATCTCTTCACATTCCATTAATACTTTAAACTAGACAAGTATATAGCCTGTTTTATGCTATCTAAGTAAAATTATGAATGGACATACTGAACCAAACATCATATTTGTAACTAAAGTACATTACATTTTGAATTACATTTTGAAGATACAAATTCTTTTACTAGCACTGCACAATGATCATGACTAACAGTGGCAGTGCCAGTGGCAGTGCCAGTGGCATCTTATCAGGCAAGCACCTAATAGAGGATGAAAGAGCTAATACACGTATTAGTACCAGTGACATGTTATAAGGTGAGCCTAACAAGATGGAAAAGCTAATATATGTATTAGTGAATTTACACAATGGTGTTGTTTGCTCCCTAAGTAACTTGCTCTTATATCATGTATATGCATTCTCATTTTTTTAAAATCTTTTTTTTTTGTAGAAAATGGGGCTAAATGGTGGTGAATTAAGATTCATGAGAATTCTTCTTTTTGAGAGAGTGAAATAGCCATCCCTGAAACTTCATGTTCAATAATATGATGATGTGACTAAGGCATGTAAGAAGAAAACATCACCAGAATCTGTGCCAACATTGATGGGGTCATTGACTCATACAAATCTCTATTGGCTCGTACAATCTTCAAGAATTTTGTGAGGTCATAAGACTTGAAGTGTCTCCCATAATACAAGCTTAAATCCAGAGGTGTTTTTTCATCCTAAAACACAGCAAGCAAATCACTATTACATTCTAACTATATATTCTAACTAAAAATTACAAAAAGATAGTCTACTTTAATTCTCCTCTGCCTTCATTAAGAGTATAGCTTCTGCATGCAAAAACCTCTTCAAATTTAGGTGAGAAAAGTAGTCATGTTCCTGCTTCATGTTTTCGTACATGCACCTTGTCAACTTATGGGTTAGCGAAACATATATTTGGAAAGAGGGTTTTCTCTCCTTTTATTATTATTTTTTTCCTTCTTTAGTTAGGGAAGGGATTACTAAAATGCAACAGATAGTGTATCTACGAACAGAAAAGAAGTGTGATGACTATTATCTATCTGACATGTGGTAAATAGAGAGCACAGCTCAAACAAGAGATGAAGAGTAATTGAAAAAAATAAAGTGATTAAAAGAAAATAAGTTAAAGAAACTAAAAACATTGAATAAAATAAAAACTAAATGCATGAAAAAATATAAAAAATTAAAGTAACAAAAAAATAGAGAAATCCAAAAAAATCAAGACAATACATATTTAAAAAATGCAATAGTAAAGAAACAAAACTCTTTACAAAGCAACAAAATATTTATTTGAAAAAAATTATAAAAATAAATTTTTAAATTTTCAAAAAAATATATCATGCAAAATCATTGAAACAAAAAATAATAATAATAATAAAATCTAATAAAATCTAAAACTTAAAAAATTTCAAAAAATTGAAAAAACACAAAAAACTTTAAAATGAAAAATGAGAAATGAGAAAAAAAATGACAAAATAATTTATAATTCAAATTTAAAATAATTCAAAAATCATAAAATATTCTATAAAAAAATTTAAAATTATATTTCCATTAATCTTTGAAAGAAAATGTAATAAAATTATAATAAATTAAAAAGTAAAAAATTAAAAATATAATAAAGAATATAAAAATGTCTAAATAAATAAATAAAAGTATTAAAAATTAAAATAAAATTTAAAGCTTAGATGAATAAAAAATAAAAAGTAAAAAATATCTAAAAAATAAGTAAATTAACAAAATTGCAATCGCTTGGCGAGGTTTAAAATTTGCCATTTTGTTGAATTAAAGTAGTCAAAAATTAAAATAAAATTCAAAGCTTAGTAAATTTATTTTTCTTATTTTTTATTTTATTTGATTTTTTAGTTTTTTATTTGTTTTTACTTATCAATGTTGCTCATAAAATTTTTATATTTTTTAATCTTTTTAAAATTTGTATCGTCTTTGACTATTTTAATACAATATAATAGAAAACATTAAACCAATAAAGTAGTTGTAATTTTATTAGTTTATTTATTTTTTTAGTTTTTTATTATATTTTACATTTTATTTATCTAATTTTTAAATTTTATTTTATTTTTTACATTTATTTATTTATTTATTTTAGATACATTTTATATTTTTGTTGTATTTGTATTTATTATTGTTGGATTTATTGTAATTTTATTATATTTTTCTTTAAAAGATTAAATGTAAACAAAAATTATTTTTAATAAAATATTCTATGATTCTTGAATTGTTTTTCTGTTTTACAATATTTTTCTATTTTTTGTACTTTTCCGGTTTTTTATTTTTTGTGTTTTTTCTTTATGTGTTTTTTATTTTTTAATATTTTAGATTTTACTACCTTTTATTTTTTATTTTAATTAATTTTTTAATGATTTTGTATGATATGTATTTCTTTCCAAATTAATATTTTATTTTATTTTATTTTCTACTATTATTTCCAACAAAATCTATTTTTTTGTTTTCCAAAGAGTTTTATTTATTTATTATTATTTTTTTAAATATAAATTTTCTTTGTTTTTAGATTTTTGGATTCTTTTTTTTTGGTTATTTGATTTTTTTAAAAAAATTTTGCTTTTTTTATTTTATAGAGCGTTTTTAGTTTCTTTAACTTATTTTTTTAATAACTTTATTTCTCTTGAATTTTTTTAGTTTATTTTTAATATTTTATGAAATTTTATTTTGTAATTTTTATACTTTTTATACTTTTTAATTTTAATTTAATTTTATTATTTTTAATAAATTTTTGATATATTTTAAAAAAATTATTTTATATTTTAATTTAGTAAAATTATAAATACTAGACATCTCCAATTAGTTGCAATTTTGTCACTTTGTTTAGTTTTTAAATTTTTTTTACTACTTATTTTTTATTACATTTGTGAATTTTATTTTATTTTTTAAACTTATGTTTATTTATTTGTTGTAAATAATTTTATATTTTGTTATATGTTTATTTTATTTATAGTTTGATTTATTGTATTTTTATTACATACTTCTTTAAAAGATCAATGCCATTTAAATTTAATTTTTAAAAATAGTTTTGAATTGTTTTAAATTATTTTAAAATAAGGCAGAAATTGGAACTTTTTGTGCCCAATATGGACATCAAAAAACATGAGCTCCCTCCACCAAAAAGAAAGTAATGACCCAGTTCATGCCTTATAGGCCCCTTAAGACATATCGACCTTTCAAAAAATCTAGTAAACAGGATAAGAAATCCAAAAAGCCTATAAATAAATGGCCAATCATTAGATGTTTTAAATGTGGTAAGATAAGACATTATGTAAGGAATTGTAGAGTATGTCAAAAAATCAGTGAATTAGAAATACAAGAAGAAATAAAAGATAACATACTTCGTATATTAGCCAAAGAGGACATGTCCCAAGGCAAAAGTGAAAATATAGAGGAACAAGATTCAAGCGGTTCAGAAATCTTAGATGAAGTATGTAGTGAAGGCATCTGTGAATGCAAAATGATCAATATGGTTAGAAAAAAAGAACTGTTAGTTGACATTATTGATAAGATAGAAGATCCAAAAGATAAAAAAAGAATATTTATTAAAATTAAAACCCCTTGACTTAGCTGGCACGCTTTATGCAGTCGAATGTTGGACCTTTTACCCATGTCGAGCATATTGTGGGTAATAGTGACTCACTTCCTCCTATGGCCTAAGCGATGTGGCCTTCGTGGCATGCTCGCTCGGCACACAATCGAGGGATAGTGACGAGGGTTTGGTTCACATAGCGTACTACGTGAAGGATAGTGACGAGGGTTTGGCTCACGTGGAGCGCTGTTGGCTTGGCTGGTGCACCTTGTATGGCTGTACACTAGGCCTTCTGCCCATGCGTACCTACTAGGGCAATTATGGCTCACCTCCCATGGCCATGGCTCAAGTGACGTGGCTCTCAAGGCACACTCACTGGGCATATGATTTTTGGACAGTGACGAGGCTTTAACTCACGTTTCTGCAGCCGCATGCTAAGCCTTTTGCCCATGCTGTGCTTAGTAGCGATAGTTGAGACTTGTCTCCCATGACTTTGGCTTGGTTGGCACACCCATCGCGATTGCACACTATGCAATTCGCCCATACCATATCGACTAGAGGCAAACTAGGCTTGTCGTCCGTGCCCATGGTCCAAGTAACACAATGCTTATGGCATGTTCACTGGGCACATGACCTAAGGATAGCAACAAGGGTTTGGCTCACGTGACGCATCATTGGCTTGGCCGGCGTGGCATATGCGGCCACAAGCTGCTTTTTTTGCTGATACTATGCCTTCTAGTGATAGCCGTGGCTTACCTCTCGTGCCTATGGTCTAGGCAATGAGGCACTCATGGCACGCTCTCTAGGCACACGACCAAGGGACCATGATAAGTGTTTGGCTAGGGTGATGATCCCTTAGCTTGGTTGGCGTGCTTTATGAGGTCGAACGCTAGGCCTTCTACCCATGCCAAGCTAGTAAGGGGCAGATCTGGCTTACCTCTCATGCACATGGTGTAGGTGACGTAGCATTCATGGCATGCTAGCTGGGAACACATTTTTGGGATATCAATGAGAATTTGGCTCACATGGGTGCCTTTGGCGTGGCTGGCATGCCTTACATAGTTGCATGATGGGCCTTGTTCCCATGTCTACCCTTTTAGGGGCAATCGTGGCATGCCTTATGTGCGCATGTGATGCAACGCTCGTTACACACTCATTAGGCCCACGATCAAAAGACAACGACGAGGTCTGGCTCGCATGGTGGACCTTTAGCTTGGCTGGTATGCTTAGTGCGACTACATTAGCGTTTGGCCCATGCTAAGCCTATTAGAGGCAGTCGTGGCTTACCTCATGTGCTCATGTACCATGCGACGAGGTGTTTATTGCACATTTGCTGAGCCCACAATCAACAAACAATGACGAAGGTCTGGTTTACCTTGGGCACCTTTTGATTAGTTGGTGCGCTCAGTGCGGTTGCACTTGGGCCTTTCACCCATGCCATGCTATTGGGGGCAATCGCGGCTTGGTTCCGTGTCCATTGTCCATGCCCTATGATGCTCATGGCATGCTCGCTGGGCACATGATATTGGGACAATAATGAGGGTTTGGCTTAAGTAACTGAGGCTTGCCTTTCATGCCTATGGTCTAGGTGATGTGATGCTTGTGGCACATTGACTAGGCATACGATTTAGGGACAACGACGAGGGTCTAGCTCACGTGGGACGCCTTTGGCTTGGCTAGTGTGCCATATGCTGTCACATGCTAGGTCTTTCACCTATATTGTGCATGCTAACGATAGTCGAGCTCATCGCCTATGTCTATGGTCCAAGCGATGGGCACTCATGGCAAGCTCGCTAGGCACACGATTGAGGCACATTGACTAGGGTTTGTCTCGAATATGGTGCCATTGGCTTGGTTGGCATGCCCAGTGTGATCAAATGCTAAGGATTCTCCCCATGCCAAGCCGATAAGTGGCAGACGTGGCTCACCTCTCATGCCCATGGTCTACGAGATGTAAAGTTCATGGCACACATTTTTAGGATAATGACGAGGTCCTTGGTCACATGGAATGCCCTTAGCGTGGCTCGCACGCCCTATGCGATCAGACACTAGGCTTTTTATCCATGCCAAGACTCCTATAGGCAACCATCACATGCCTTACGTGCCTTGTGCCATGCAATGTGATGCTCATTGCACACTAGTTAGGTCCACGATCGAGTGACAGTGACAAGGGTCTCGCTTGCATTCTACGCCCTAGGCTTAGTTGGTGTGATTAATGTGATCACACTAGGCCTTCCACCCATGTTGCACCAGTTGCCGACAGTCTTGGCTTGTTTCTTGTGCCCATGGTCCAAGTGACGTGATGCTTCTGGCATACTAATTAGGCACACGATATAGGGACAGCAAGTTTGGCTTAGGTAGGATGCCTTTAACTTGGCTAATGTGCACTATATAGCCAAGCGTTAGGTTTTCTGCCTATGCTGTGCTTGCTAAGGGCTACCATGGCTTTCCTCCCATGCCTATGGTCTAAGCAACGCAAAGCTCATCGTCATTCGCTAGGCAGACAATCGAAGGATAACGATGAAGGTCTCACTCTCGTAAGGTGCCTTTAGATTGGTTGGCGTGCCCTATGCGATCACACGATGGGCTTCTGCCTATACTAAGCCTGTTAGGGGCAAACATGGCTTAGCTCTCTCACCAATGGTCTAGGCGATGTGACGCTTATGGCATGCTTGCTAGGTATAAGTTTTAAGGACAACGATGAGGGTTAGGCTCGCATGGGGTGCCGTTGGCTTGGCTGGTGTGCCCTGTGCGACTGCATGCTGAGTCTTTTGCCTATGTGGAACTTACAAGTGGCAGTAGTAGGTTACCTTCTGTGCCCATGGTTAAGGCAATGTGGCCCTCGTGACACACTCGCTAGGCACACGATTGAGGGATAAGGACAAGGGTTTGGCTTACATGAGGTGTCTATTGCTTAGCCGGGGCGCCCTGTGTTGCCACATGCTGGGCCACCTATGCCTTTCCTACTATGGACCATCAAGGCTCGTCTCCTATCCTCATGGTCAAAGTGACACAACTCTCATGGCATACTCAATGGGCTCACTACCAAAGGATAGTGATGAGGGTCGGGCTCGCATGGGCACCTTATGCGGTTGCACATTGGGCCATCTGCCCATGTCTTGCCTATTGGAGGCAATCGTGGTTCTTTGACCATTCCCATGGTCCATGCAACACGACACTCCTGGCACACTCGCTTGGCACACTATCGAAGACTACGATGAGGGTCTGACTTATGTGGGGCACCCTTGTATTAGTTAGCGCATCTTGTGTGGCTGCACACTATGCCTTCTACCCATGTCATGCTTGCTGAGGGCAACTGTGGCTCAACCCATGTGCCTATCGTCCAAGCTATGCTACGCTTGTGGCATGCTCGCTTGGCACTCTATTGAGGACAACAATGAGGGTCCAGCTCACTTGAAATGCCCTTGACTTGGCTGGTGTGCCTTGTACACCCACATACAAGGCCTTCTGCCCATGCATGCCTGTTGGGGTAGCCATGGCTAGCCTCTTGCCCATGACCTAAGCAAAATGGCGCTCGTGGCACGCTCACTAGGCACACAATATAAGGACAATAATGAAGGTTTGGCTCGCGTAGGTGGCTTTACCTTCATTAACACGCTTGTAGTTACTTTTTTAAATTTTTTTGATTTAATTATATTTTAATTTTTTATGATGTTTTTGATATATTTTATATTATATTATTTTTTTATCTTTTATAGTCACTTTGGATTTTTAAGTTTTTTATATTTATTTTTATTTTGTGAGGTATTTTTAGTTTTTTTACTTGCTTTTTTAGTAATTTTATTTTTAATTAAAAATTACATTGAATTACCATTTTGTCATTGTTTTTATTACCTTTTCTTTAGTTTGCTGTAAGTATTTGTATGAGTTTTCATTCAATATTTCATTAAATTATAGTTTTTTGTTACTTTTTTTTTTCATCGGTAACTTTTAAAAATTTTGGTTAAAATTTGTCTACTATGATTATTAGATATTATTGTTAATTTTGATCTTTTTGCGAACATTTTGTTATGTAACAATATTTTTTTATAAATAATTTTTTTAAAAATTATTCAATATAAATTAATTATTAAATTATAATAATCAATATTATTTTTAAATATATTTGTAACTTTGTTATTTTCATTTTTGTTTTTAATTTTCAAATTTTTTGTGAAACTTTTTATTTGTAAATAATTTTTGAGTTTTAAATTATTATTATTTTTGTTAAATTAAATATTTTAAAATAAAAAGTTATTTTAATTTTAAATAATAATAATAAAATTAATTAATAAATTATTAGTTTTATCTGAATGAAAAACCATACATGTTTTAAGCATGTTTTCAAAATATGACCGTTGATGGCTATTTAAACAATAATGTTCATGCCTTTAGCACTTTCTTCTTCCCCATTTTCTTTCTTTCCCTTCTCTCTCAAAACCTTCTCTTTCTTGAGAAAAAAGATCGAATAAAAACCTTTATATTCAAAGAAAAAACATAGAAACAAGGAAAGATCTCAAATTAGACTATTCGAAAATCAAGATATGGCATAGAGCTACTATGGCATACTGGCAAAGCTTCAACAAAACGAGATAGTTAGCTTTTCCTATTAAGAGATAGGCTCGAGGATTAGTTCTCTTAATTCATGAAATTCGGGCTATGCTAGTAAAGGTTCAATGAAACAAGATAGTAGCTTTCGCTAATAAGAGACAGGTTTAGGGATTAGGTCTTCTAATTCATGGAATTTGTTTTTTCTTTATTAGTTTCTTTTTGAAAGCAGCTTGTTAGTAATTCATGTGCGCTCGTGGGGGAGTTAACCCACCGCATGAGCTTTTTTTTTTCTTTCTTTGTTTTAATCAAACAAAAAAAGATGATTGAGACTAAGTCAGCTTCCCTATTAAGGCTTTCAAATCTAACGATCTCTTGGGCTTAGTTGTCTGTCTTGGTTGACCTTACAACCGAGCTAGGACTTGCCTTAAAGACAACCTATTCGAACTTGATATATATAGAAAATTAGATGGATTGTGTTAAGCAAAAAAAAATAGGTGTCTTAGCACATAACTTACCCTAGGATGCATGAGAACTAGATATACTGACTATGTTTCAAAAATGGAAGAGAAAGATCTCTTTTTTGAGAAGTGATCGATATAAAATTAAAAGCAAGTGAGGTTAGGCCTTAGAAGTGGGCACTCTTTGCTTACTAAAATCAGCCCCCTCCTTAATAGAAGAGAAAAAAATCAATTGTTAGTTAATACTTAGATCTTGAATCTTTAAATTGTCAATAAATTGCCCTTCAATCCTCATGATTTGGATTTGAATCATTTAAAAAAATGTAAAATGCAATCCCTATAAAGACCAACACTTTTCAGGCAGAATCAAAAGACTATCAACCAACTAAAAATTCTGAGTACCAAACCTTTCAGAATGGAGATTACAAATATTCTATTAGAATCATATCCTAAAACTTGCGACGAAAAGACTTAACGGAGTATATGCTGCAACAAAATCCATTTATGCAGGCCAGGTAGAATATTACTTACTTAAATTTAAACAAGTATTAGTTAAAGCTTTTTCCCAGGTTCCCAAGAGCTATTAGCTTAACAAAATAACATCCAAGCATTCCCAAAAACCACTATTACCATATGATATCAACAAAAGCAATATGGTGCCCCACAACACTGTGCTTCCTCTTATAGACCTCTTCAACTTGACCATCTACATACACATCAACATATAAGAAACACCATAAACCATGAAAACCATAACAATTAAATGAACATTAAAGGTCTTAACCCTTAAGATTGATAGCTAGATTTGCTTGAGCATTAATACCAGAGTTCCACTCCTTGAAAACAAACAAGCACGTGCTACTTGCAACCATAAAATTTGTGTGCATACATACTCTTAGTTACAGAACTATAAACTATAAAGTGATTAGTTGAATCATCCATAAAATAATTCAGGCCCACAAGCATAATGACATGTAAATAAAATTAGAAGAAAATGTTCACAAATATTTTATAAATGATTATAATTTGCATTTACCCTCTCAATACGTTTGATTTCGAAGGATACAAACTTGTCCTTGAGCTCCTTTGCCTCTTTACACAAGTCAGCCATATTCTAGTTCTTGGTCTTCCATAGCCCCTAGATCTATTCCACAAGGAATATTGTTGAAAAATAGTAATGCAACAGCATAGAAAGAACATGCAGAGATAATTTCTACAAATTGAAATAGAGACTACAATTAAGAGCTAAAAATTCAACACCATCCATCCATAATAAATGGCACTTCTGATATTTATATGCATGTTCGTGTCTTTTATGCATATTTGAATCTATAATTACTGTGAACCACAAAGGGCATAAAAGATGAACTGCATGTCCCTTCTCCCTCTAAAATCTTCTCATGTGCATATTCAGCATGTGATGGCATCTAGGTTTAGCACAAATAAGTCTAACTTTCTATCTTATTTTTCAGTTTCTTAATTCGTCTTTTTTGGCTTTTAGTTTATTTCACTTCCTCCTTTCACTATATTCTTTTTCCTCATTTTGATCTTAAACTTGCTTAGGCAAAAGTCACTTTTGTGTACTCAACTTTGCTTTTCTTTTTTCAGCTTGAAAACAAAGAAATACGAAAAGCAAGATGAACATTCGTCACAAGGTAAAAGTACCCAACTTGCTTACAAATAAGTTTAGAGTCTTCTTGCGCATGAATGTGTTTAAATCCTTTCTTAATAGCATACTTCATTCCTAAAATGATAGCTTGATATTCAACAACATTATTTGTTGCGATGCCCACCCTTCACGCAATCGATAGACCTATCAACACCTAATGTCAGATAAAGCTTCATTAATCAAAGGACATTATAATCTAAGAGTGCACCTGAAGCAACTTCATATAATACTTCCATTTTTGGCACATAGAACAGCTCCTACACTAGCTTGTCCAGGATTCTCTTTTGAGGCACCGTCAAACACAAGAATACAAGATTGCTGTGAATAAACATAAAATCATTTTAATTTATATCATAATTAATTTAATCTACATATCATATCATGCCATACGATGTTTGCTTGTAAAAAAACAAGCCAGGAATATCAACACAGAAAAGCTAGCATTGAGGTATGAAAATCCAGAAATTGACACCATAATCCAATATAGGAAACCTGAATTTGTTAGATACAAAGAAAATATTTTAATTCATCAACTTCCATTGAAACGATAGTAATTGCCATAAAAAAGAAAAAAATTCCAATGGATACATATTTGTAATGAACAATTAGAATAAAAATAGATACTAGAGTTTTATGATAGCAAATACACACAGATAGACATTATTTAATAATGATAGCAGCTAAATCTAATAGTAGTACTCAAGATGACACTACCATGAAAAATGGTTAGTATTAATGATATAAACTCACATAATTGGAAGAAACTACTTCAGGCCAAATAGAATTACCTACTTTTAAATATTTCTTTAAAGAATTTGTTGAAAATGAAGTTTATCCACCAGTACCTCATAAAATAGAAGATATAAGTGAGAAATTACTACTAGAAACAATGTAGTTGTTTAATTAGTGACCCAGGAAAAGAGGGAGCGAGTGAAAGCAAATAAGCCATTCAATATAATCCATGTTGTTTAAAAGTTAAGATGCAATGGTACAATGCTAATATTACAATTTCTTTAGCTAATCAGATAATCACAACAAAAGTTTACTACTCTAGTTAAAAGAAAATTATTTCACAATCATTTCAAAAATGTTTATCTAGTTTCAAAACTGATTAATACATGGGTAGAATAGGAAAACATATCAAGAATGGTATTTGGCAGGGCTACAAGTTCTTCATTTGAAGGAAACTTCATAAATCCAATGTGTTCACAAAGTGTTGTGTATGTACACGCATTTACTATGATTCTCAAATCACAAAAAAATTTGGTTCTAGTATTTCATGCGATCTCTTAGGTGAATTTTTTTAATCATTTTTCCCTTCGAGGAAGATGGTTACTGACCAAAAAAAAATGAAGAAAAAGAAATACAATCAATATCGTCGCCTAGTCCCTAGCAAGATAAAATGGCCTTAAATAGGCTTAATAGGTGCAAGGCCTAGCTAGTTGTCGCACAAGGCACACCAACTAATCGAAAGGATCCTTGTGCGACCTAGACCTTCGTCGCTATGTCCCTCGATTGTGTTGCAAACTAGTGTGCCACAAGCATCATGTAGCCTTGTCCTTATGCATGGGAGGCAAGCTATAATTGCCCCAATAGGTAAGGCATCGATGCAAGGCCCTACATGAGCCAGCCCCTCGTTGCTACATCATTCGAAAGAATGCCTAAAAAGCATGCCATGAGTATTGTTCGCCTTGACCATGGGCATAAGAGAAAAGCCTTGGTTACCCCACGCACGTATGACATGGGCATACGGCTTAATGGTTTGCCAGACAGGGGTAGCTAAACCAAGCCAAGGGTGCCTCATGTGAGCCAACCCCTTGTTGTTATGACCTTTGATCATATACCCAATAAGCATGCTAGAGCATTGTGCCGCCTTGACCATGGGCACGAGAGGCAAGCCATGGGTGCCCTTACCAAGAATAACATGTATACTAGGCCTAGACTATCGCCGCGTAGGGCATGTTAGCGAAGCCAAAGGGGCCCTACCTAAGCTAAACCCTCATCACTACATCCTTCGATGATGTGCCCAGCGAGTGGGCCACGAGCGCTGAGTCGGTTAGAGCATGGGCAAGGGAAGTAAGCCACGGTATCCCTCAGCAGGCATGACATAGGCGTAAGGCACCATGTACAGCTACATAAGGCATGCCAGCCAAGCCAAGGGCTCTCCAAGTGAGCCAGCCACTTGTCGCTACATCCATCAATTATATGCTTAACGAGCGTGCCACGAGGGTCGCGTTCCCATGATAGTCAGAACAAAAGGCAAGCCATGACTGCCCCTAATAGGTGTATCATAGGTGAAAGGCCTAGCATGCGATTGCACATGGCACATTAGCGAAGCCAAGGATGCCCATCAGAGTCAGCCTCTCATTGCTACATCCCTTGATTATGTGCCCAGTGAGCGTGCCACTAATGTCACATCACCTAGTCAATAAGCATAAAGGGCAAGCCACCGCTATCTCTTGCAATAATGGCATAAGCGCAAAACCCAGCGAGCGGATGCATAAGGCACCCTAGCCAAGCTAAGGTCACCCTACGTGGCACGCCCCTCATCACTATGTCCCTCGATCATGTGCTTAGCTAGCGTGCCATGAGCATCTAGTCGCATGGACCATAGGCCCAGGAAGCAAGCCTCATTTACCCCTAACAGTTATGCATAGGCGTAAAGCCTAGAGGGCGCGCTTGCCAAGCGAAGGGTGTGCCATGCTTGCGAGCCCATTGTCATTATGTCCCTCGATCGTGTGTCAATCGAGCATGCCATGAATGCAAAGTCACCTGGACCCTAGGCACAAGAGGTAAGCCATGACTACCTTTAATGGGCAAGGTATCGCTAAAAGGCGCAACACACAGCTGCAAAAGGTACACTAGCCAAGCCAAAGGCACCTTATGCTAGTTAACCCTTTGTCGTTCTGTCCCTTAATTATGTGCCTAGTGAGCGTACCATGAGCACAATGTTGCTTGGACCGAAGGCATGATAGGCAAGCCATGAGAGCCCCTAACGTCAATTCACATAGAGTGTACTAGAGAAGGCAAAGACACCCTACGCAAGTGAATCCTTCATCGGAATGTTCTTCGATAGTGTGGCTAACAAGCGTGCCATGCGCGTCATGTTGCCTAGACCATTAGCTCAAAAGGCAAGCCATAATAGCCTTAAGCATGCATGGCATGGGCATAAGGCCTAACGTGTGCCAAGGGAACACCACATGAGCCAACCCCCCGTCGATACATCCCTTTATCGTGCACTTAGTGAGCATGTCATGTGCACCCAACGACCATGCCACATGCGTAATGTCAATAGGACTATAAGTGTGAGATGCAAGCCACAACTACCCTTAATAGGCATGATATAGGCACATGGCCCATTGTGCGATCGCATAGGGTGCGCCAGCCAAGCCAAAGGCGCCCCATATGAGCCAACCTCAAGTCGCTATGTCCCTCGATTTTGTGCCTAACAAGCGTGCCACGAGCACCTTGTCGCCTGATCGATGGAACCCATAAGCAAGCCATGGCTATTCTAAGCAGGCACAGCATATGCACAAGGCCTAGCGTTCAGTTGCACAAGACGCACTAGGCAAGCCAAAGGCGCCCTACACTTGCTAGCCCTTCGTCTATGTCCTTCAATCGTGCACCCAGCAAGCACGCCACGAGAGCCGTGTCCTCTAGTCCATGAACATAAGAAGCAAACCATGGCTACCCTTAGAAGGAACAACATGGGCGCAAAACCTACGCATGGCAGCACAAGGCACGTTAGGCAACCCAAGGGCGTCCCATGCAAGCTTGCCCTCATCGTTATCTCCCTCGATTATGTGCCTAGTAAGCATGCCATAGCGTCATGATAGCTAGACGTTATTCACGAAAGGCAAGCCATAATTGTCCCTGATAGGTATGGCATGGACACAAGGCCCTTCAAGTGCTAGCATAAGGCAGCTAACCAAACTAGGGGGCCCCACGTGAGCTAGCCCCTCATCATTACTTCCTCGATCATATGCCCAGTGAGCATAACATGAATGCTGTGTCACTGGGTCCATGGGCATTACATATAAGCCATGGCTACCTCTATAGGCACAACATAGGTCCAAGGCCCTGCGGGCGACAGCATATGACACTCCGGCCAAGCCAATGGTACCCTAACACAAGCCAACCCCTCGTCAATACGTATGTTATTCATGTGCTCAATGAGCACCACGTTGCTAGGTCCATCAGCATGGGTGGCAAGCCATGGTTGGCTGTAGTAAGTATAGCATAAGGTGCAAGTCCTAGCATGTGGCAGCACAGGGCTTGCAAGTCCCACAATGTCACAGCATAGGGCATGCCAGGCAAGCAAAGGGCACCCTACGTGAGCTAGCCCCTCATCGTTATGTCCCTTGATCATGTGCCCAGTGAGCATGCCACGAGCATCACGTTGCTTGGACCATGGACATAAAAGGCAAGCCAGAAAAGCCCTTAGTAGGTGCAACATTGGCGCAACCCCCAAAAAGCAATCATGTAGTATTCGTTAACCAAGCCAAGGGTGCCTTATGAGCACTATGTCATTGGTCCATAAGCACAAGAGGCAAGTCATTACTGCCTCTAGCAGGCACTACATAGGCGTAAGGACTAGCGTGAGGTCACATTGGGCGCACTAATCAAGCCAAAAGCACTACATAGGAGCAAACCATTCATCTTTATGTCCTTCGATCGTGTTTACCATAGGCAGAAAAGGCAAGTCACAGCTGCCACCAACATGCACAACATGGGCATAAGGCCTAGAATGCAACTGCATAGGCCGCATAAGCCAAGCCAAGGGCACCTCACATGGGCCTACCTTTCGTTACTACGTTCAATAATCGTGTGCCCAATAACTGTGCCATGATCGTCATGCCACCTGTTCAATAAACACTAAAGGTAAGCCATAACTCCTTTCAGTAGGCTTAAAATAAGTGTAAGGCCCACCTTCTTGTTGCACAGGCTGCACTAGCCAATAGAAGGGCGCCTCACGCAAGCTCTACCCTTCATCGCTATGTCAGTTAATCATGTGCCAAATGAGGATGCCATGAGCATTACTCGCCTGGACTATAGGCACAAGAGGCAAGCAAAGGTTATCCCACCAAGTATGACATTGATGTAAGGCCCAATGTGTTGTAGATAAGGCTAACCAAGCCAAAGGCACCCCTTGTGAGATAAAGCTTCATCGCTAGGACCCTCGATCGTGTACATAATGAGCATGCCATAATTATCGCGTTGCCTTAACCATAGGCATGAGAGCTAATCAACGACTTCCCCTGGTAGGAATAAAATGGGCGTAAGGCCTAGAGTGTAGCCTCACAAGGTATACCAGCCAAGCCAAGGGAGTCTCACCCAAGCCAGTCCCTCATTGCTACATTCCTTGATAGTGTGCCCAACAAGCATGCCATGAGTACAAGTCGGCTAGACTATGGGCATGGGAGGCAAGCTACAGCTGCCTTCAGTAGGCACGACATAGGTGCAAGGCATAACATGCGATTGCACGAGGCGTGCTGGCCAAGCTAAGGGTGCCTTAAGTGAGCCAGCTGCTCGTCGTTTTGTCCCTTGATCGTGTGCTTAGCAAGCGTGCCATAAGCGTCACATCGCGTAAATTACAAGAATGAGAAGCAAAGCATGGCTGCCCTCAATAAGCACAGCATGGGTGCAAGGCCTAGCGTTTGGCTACACAGGGTGCATTACCTGAACCAAGGGCACTACATGGTAGTCAGCCCCTCGTTCCTACGTCCTTTGATTGTATGCCTAACGAGCATGCCATAAGCATCATGTCACTTAGTCAATAGGCACGAGAGGTAAGCCATATCTACCTTTAGCAAGCATGGTAAAAGTCGAAGTCCCAACGTGCAGTTGCAGAAAGTGCGTTATGCAAGCTAAGTTGCCCAACATGAGCTAGCCCTTCGTCACTATGCCCTTTGATCATGTGCTTAACGAGCGTGCCCGCAGCGTCAAGTTACGTGGACCATGGGCCTAAGAAGTAAGCCATAACTGCCCCTAATAGGTATAACGTGGGAATAAGGCCCAAAGGGCATGTTAGCCAAGCGAAGGTTGGCCCAAGCTAGTAAGGCCCTCATCTCTATTCGATCGTGTGTCTAACAAGCATACTAAGAGTGCCAAGTCACCAAGACCTTAGCCACAGGATTTAAGCCATGGCTGCCTATAGCAAGCAAGGCATGGCCGCAAGACCCAACATGCTATCGCAAAGAGCATGCCAGCAAAGCCAAATACACCTTATGTCGGCCAGCTCCTCATCATTACATCCCTGAATTGTGTGCCTAGCGAATGTAGCATGAGCACCTTATCACTTGGACCAACGACATGATAGGTAAGCCATGAGTGCCCTCGATAGGCACAACATGGGCGCAAGTCCCAACATGGAACAAAGCGCATTAATTAAGCCAAAGGTGCCCCAAGCGAGCAAGGTAAGACCACGAGAATGAGAGGTAAGCCACGACTACCCCTAGAAAGCATGACATGGGTGCAAGGCCTAACATTTGGTCATACAAGGTGCGCCAGCCAATCTAAAGGCACTACATGCATGATAACCTCTCGTCAGTACATCCCTCGATTATGTGCCCAGAGAACATGCCATAAGGGTCACATCCATGGGCATGGGAGGCAAGCCACGGTTGTCCATAGCATGCATAGCAAGGGTACAAGGCTCAATGGGCCATTTCACAAGGCACCACAACCATACCAAGGGCGCCCCACGTAAACCTGCCCCTCGTCGCTATGTCCCTCGATGGTGAGCCACTAAGTGTGCCACGAGCATTACGTCGCCTAATACATGGCCACAGGAGACAAGCCACAGCTATCCCCAATACGCATGGCATGGGTGGAAGGTGCCCATTGGCTTCACATAATTTATGATTTAAAACAATTCAAGAATCATAAAATATTTTATTAAAAAATTATTTTGGCGTTAGATTTAATATTTCAAAGAAAAATGTAATAAAATTACAATAAATCAAACAATAAAAATACAAATAAAACAAAAATATAAAATGTCTCTAAGAACGGTGTTCCTAATATAATTATTGTTGGATATCTCTTACTAATATAAAAAGGGTTTCTATGCAATATTCCTCATTACATATCTTGGCTTTGATTAGCTTATTTTGTATTTGGAGCCTAGCTCCATTGGCTTCATATAATTTTTCTAATGTTTTTTTCATAATATTGGTAGATATTAACCCTTCTTGAATATAGTTCTGGTGTGCTCCTGAATCTATTAGAGCTATAATTTTGAGATGAAAATCATTATTTATTACTAAGGTTATATTTACGTACCATTTTTGCAAGTGTATTTTATTTATTATATTAATAAAATCTTCTTCTTCTCCACTTTCTTTTACTAATTCTTTTTCTTTTGGTGGGCATCTCAACTCCTAATGTACTTTGAGGGCTAACACTTCTGTTTTGACTTCTATATTATCCTTTTATAGCTGGCTAACTTACTTTTTAAGTTCATTAATTTCGATTTGCAAATCTTGGATTCCAGCCGTTTCTACCTTTTTCTCTTGTGCTAACATTTCTTGTAAATCGTAAGGTTTAATGTTTTGTTTTTCTTTTCCTTCAAATAAAAGGGGTTTTAACTTTAATAAATATTCTTTTTTTATTTTTTCTATCTCATCAATAATGTTAACTAACAGTTCTTTTTTGCCAATCATATTGATCATTTTGCATTCACATATTCGTTCACTACATCATCTAAGGTTTCTGAATCACTTGAATCTTTGTTCCTCTATATACTCACTTTCGGCTTGGGACATGTCCTCTTTGGCTAATATACAAAGTATATTATCTTCTATTTTTCCCAGTATTTCTAATTCATAGATTTTGACATACTCTACAATTCCTTGCATCATGTCCTATCTTAGCACATTTAAAACATCTAATGATGGGCCATTTCTTTATAAGCTTTTTGGATTCCTTATCCTTTTTACTAGATTGTTTGAAAGGCCGATATGTCCTAGGGGCCTATATGGCCTAAACTAAGTCCTTACATTCTTTTTGACAGATGGAGCTCGTATTTTTTGATGTCCATATTAGGCATAGAAAGTTCATATTTCTACCTTGTTTTAAAACAACTTAAAACAATTCAAATATATTTTTTAAAAAACAATTTTAAACTACATTGATCTTTTAAAGAAGTGTAATAAAAATATAATAAATCAAACTATAAATAAAATAAAAATATAACAAAATATAAAATTATTTAAAACAAATAAATAAAAATCATTTAAAATATAAAATAAAATTCACGAATGTGATTAAAAAATAAGTAGTCAAAAAAATCTAAAAACTAAACAAAGTAAGAAAATTGCAACCAATTGGAGATGTCTAGTATTTATAATTTTATTGAATTAAAATATATAATAAATTTTTTAAATATATCAAAAAATTTATTAAAAATAATAAAATAAAAATAAAATTTAATAAAACTAAAAATTTTAATGAAATTACAAAATAAAAATTCATAAAATATTAAAAATAAAATGAAAGCAAATAAAAAACCAAAATATCAAATAAACTAAAAAAATTCAAGAAAAATAAAGTTATAAAAAAAATAAGCGAAAGAAACTAAAAACACCCCCATAAACTAAAAAATGAAAAAGTTATAAAAAATTAAGTAACCAAAAAAAAAATCCAAAAATCCAAAAACAAAAGACATTGCATATTAAAAAAAGATTATAATAAAAAAACAAAACTCTTTGCAAAACAAAAAAAAATAGATTTTGTTGGAAATAATAGTAGAAAATAAAATAAAATAAAATAAAATATTAATTTGAAAAGAAATACATATAATGCAAAATCATTAAAAATTTAATTAAAATAAAAAAAATCCATTAAAAAATCATAAAAAAACAAAACTCTTTGCAAAGCAAGAAAATAGATACTTTTTATAATTTTATTTTATTTCATTGATATTTTTTGTAATTTATAATTTTTTTAATTCTTTGTCATCTTGACTACTTATTTGCTTTTTAGATATTTTTAAACATCACCATGTGATTGCAATTTTGTTAGCTTATTTGCTTTTTAGATATTTTTTACTTTTTATTTTTTATTCATCTAAGCTTTGAATGTTGTTTTAATTTTTATACTTTTATTTATTTATTTAGATATTTTTATATTTTTATTATATTTTTATTTTTTACTATTTAATTTACTATAATTTTACTACATTTTCTTTAAAAGATCAATGCAAGTGTAATTTTAAATATTTTATAGAATATGTTGTGATTCCTGAATTATTATAAATTATAAATTATTTTACATTATTTTTTCTCATTTCCCATTTTTAATTTTTTTGTTTTTTCTTTTTTTTTGAATTTTTAGATTTTATTACATTTTATTATTTTTATTTTTAATTTTTACTTTAATGATTTTGTATGATATTTTTTTTTGAAAATTTGAAAATTTAATTCTTATTATTTTTTTCAAAGATACATTTTGTTGCTTTGTAAAGAGTTTATTTAATTTTTTAGCCTTTTTCACTACCGTTTTTATTTTTATTGAATTTTATTTTTCTTATATTTATTTATTTATTTTAAATACTTTTATATTTTGTTATATTTTTTGTTTTTAATATTTTGATTTTTTGTATTTTTATTATGTACTTCTTGAAAACATAAATATAAATTTTTTAATTATATATATATATTAATCAGCGACCTTACATGTCACTTGAATCTTGGATCTCTTACTAGATAATGCAAATTAATAAAGAGAAAATTACCAAAATTGACATCCCGTCACCGAGTTTTTATAAAAGAAACTTTTTTTACTAAGTTTTATTTTTTTAGCACTTAAATATATTGAAAAGATAAAAATACTCTTACAGAAGATAATGATACCCTTAAAAATTAAATGAACTCAAAAATTTATGAGATTTCTCTAAATACATTACATTTTTTAAATTTTTCTATGTTTCAACCTCTATCTTTTCTCGAGCTCTGTCTTTCTTCACTTGTCCTTTGAGTTTTTTTTTTCCGACTTTTGTATTCAAGATCTATCAAATCAAGATCCCAAGAAGCAATTAAAGGGTAGTTATCCTGCGCAGAGAAGGAAGCTCGTGTTTTTGATAATATATTTCTCTTCAAAATCAAAACGTGCTCAAATGGGTAAACAAGGTCACTACAAGAAAACAGCAAAATTCTTAAGGAAAATTCCCATGAAAATAAAAATTATGAGAAATTTTGAAATTTATTACGGCAATTGACACGAAAAATTTATATAATGAAAATCATTATTCCAACGAAAATTCCATCAAAATTTCTAACATATTATTTCTTATGAATATTGTCGTAATAAAATCCGTAAGAAATTTGATAAAAATATTCATTTATATTTTTATTTTTTAATGTTAAGGAATTTCTAATGAAAAATTACCGTGGTAGTTTTTATATAATTTTATTAATATTAAGAAAATAATTAATAAAATTACATAATTTTAATTACCATGAATATTACCGCGATAATTGTTTTAACTATATATTTAAATTTTTTAAATTAATTAAATAAAATTTATAATGCAATTATTACAGTATATTATCATGGGAATTAATTTTTAACTTTGTCACGGAAGACAAAACCGTGGCAATCCATTGAAAAAATATATAATTTACTTTTTTAATTATTTTAAGTGATAATATTACCATGGAATAAACCGTGGCAATATTTACATCATTTGCCACAGAAATTTTTGTCTCAATGTTGTTAAAATAATTTTTAATTTAACATATTGAAATAATTTTTTGTTGTTTTAATCAATTGCCACGGTAGTTTTTCGTTGCAATATTTTTTGAGTGTTTGCCATGATTTTTTTCCGTGAGAATTTTGAAAAAAACTTCTTAATATTTGATATAATATTTAAATATTTAAATAATTAGCGTAAAAATAATTTATAATAATCGTTTATAATAATTTATCACAGATATTATTCGTGATGATTTTCTTATTTGCCATGTTTTTTTTGTAGGAATCATCAATTGAATTAAAATTTTTAATTAATTTTTTAAAATTTTATAAAATATTTTTTTGATGTACTTTGATAATATTTTTAGTATTATTTTTATTATTAATTTATCATAATTAAATTTTTAATCATAATTATTTTAATTATATAATTATTATAACTAAAAAGAAATGAGTAATCAAATATTTTTTAATGTGTCACAAATTTAGTTAATTGTTTAACGCATAATTAAGTATTGTTTTATATATTTTTGTTGTAATCACAAATTTGATACATAAAAAATTTATTTTCAATTTGATAATATATTATTGCCAACAAAAGTGAAATTCAACTACTTGAATTAATAATTATATTTATTAAAAAGTAAATAGTAATTTAATTTGTATTTGAAAAAAATACTACATTTGGTTGTTTGTTTCAATGGTCAAGGTCTTATACTTAAAATGCAAGAAAGCAAACTTAAAGTTATAATATATAATATTATAACTTTTAAGTATATAATATATAATATATTTTAACAATTTAATTTAATTTAATTTATTATTAAAAATATATCATGTCATATATTTTTTAATGTATTATAAAATGTGTAAAATATAGTAATGCATTTAATAAATTAATTTAAACGCTTGTAGATTATAATATACAGTAATATATAACAAAAAAATCTCATGGTATATATATGCACATCATGATTAGTACATATAACCCAATTTAAAATCATGAATTTAATTATCTTGTATTTTCATAATATATTAGATATCATGTAGTGAACTACATTATATTAATTATAATACATTGTAAAATATATAATATATTAATTTGTTCAATAAATATAAGTACCAATTATAATGATGAGCCATTAGTTGTAATTAAACAACTTAAAAGTAATAAATAATTTAGGATTGAAACATTGGTACATATAACTATGATTACCTATCAATTTTGAAACAATTACTTGTTTCTAATTGCATTGTTTAGTGAAAAATATGTATGATTAGGCATCAATTGATAAATAATTGCTTGTTAATATAAATTGTAATTATTAGTCTAAATTGCAATATATGTATTGCTAATTAATATTGATTAATTTAAATTTTAATTAATATATATAATGATTAAATGATTTAATTAAAATGAATAAATTAAAAAACAAAACACTACATCAAAACGACGTCGTTTTGATGTAGTACAAATACTCATTTAAAAACCTAACCCTAACTTAGTTATCTTCTTTATCGCCGCGTACCCTTTTCTCCTTTCAATGTTTGCAATCTTTCTACTCTCTGTAATCTCCATTTCTCTGCAATTTCTCCACTCTTCTTGCTACTTGGTCTTTACAGAAAGATCAAATTTAAGCATTTGGTGAATCATCACTAGATTTTAAGAAGGTAAACTTGGATTTTGCCCACCCGATATGCTTAAAGTTAAGCAGCTATGAAAAACTCTTCTTCTTCTTTTCCTCTCTGTTTAAAGTTAAGCACCACCTCCATCGAATTTGACTGAAAATCCATTTCTCTAAACTGACTTTGCAGCGAAAATTTCAAAGCTTCTCTAACTACCTAGGCCTTTGCTTCCTTTGGCTTCATATTCCTTTTTGTGGACTTATATATTACCACGAAACTTTTGACAAAAGCACCATGCTCATCTCTAATTACTAGTGCCATGCCTACCAGATTTAAGTCCTGAAACATGTGATTCTCTGTAAGAATTGACTACAATGAGATCGTCACTATAATAGAAAGAGACAGTAAGCTCTCTGCTTCCTTTGCCT
>JAJFZO010000521.1:0-243028 GCA_021397835.1 Moringa oleifera
TTGTTAGGCATTCCACACAGGCCAAGCCTGTGGGGGTAGCCATGGCTTCCCTCATGTGCCCACGTAGCGTGTGATGCGACGCTCGTTACACTCTCCTTGGGCCCATGAATGATCACAACGAAGAAGGTCTAGCTTGCATAAGGTATGCTTGGCATTACTGGTTCACTCAATATGGTCGCACACTAGGCCATCCACCCATGCCATGTCGACTCGGGGCAATCGTGGCTCACCTCTCGTGACCATGGTCCAAGCAACGCAATGCTCATGGCTACGCTTACTTATAACACTACATTGGGATCACGATGAGGGTCTAGCTTAAGTAAGGTGCCCTTAGCTTGGCTAACGCACCCTACTGGGGGTAGCCATGGCTTACTTCCCAGCTTATGGTCTAAGTGACAAGACGCTTATGACACGTTAGCTAGGCACACGATTGAGGACAGTAACAAAGATTTAGCTAACGTGGGGCACCTTTGGATTGGCTAGCATGCCCTATGTTATCACACGATGGGCAATCTACCTATGTTATGCCAGTTAGGGACAGCAAAGAGGTTCAAGCTCGTGGTGGCTGCCCTTGGCTTAGCTAGTGCACACTGTGCAGTTGCACACTGTGCAGTCGCACACTGGGCCTTTTAGCTATGTCGAGCCTACTAGGGGTAGCCATGCTCAACTTTCGTGCCCATGACTCAAGCGATGTGACCTTTGTGGCATGCTCGCTGGGCACACAATCGAGGGACATGTGGCATGGTCATTGTGCCATGCTGTTTGGCTCACTATCAAGGGATAATGACGAGGGTATGGCTTACATGTGATGCCTTTGGCTTGGCTGCCATGCCTTATGCAGCTGCACATTAGATCATTCGCCCATGTCATGCCTATAAGGGGCAACCATGGCTCTTCCCCGTGGCCATGGTCCATGCGATGTAGCACCCCGCGGCACAATCGCTTGGTACACTATCAAGGGATAGTGATGACGGCTTAGCTACCGTAAGGCGCCTTTGCATTAGCTGGCGCTCCCTGTGCGGCCGCACGCAGTGCCTTCTGGCCATGTCTTGCTTGCAGGGGCAGCTATGCCTCATTACCTATATCGATCATCCAGGGACATATAGTGCTCATGGCATACTATCGAGGCACAATGATGAGGGTCTGGCTTGTATGGGAAGCCTTGTACTTCACTAATGCACCTTGTGTGGGGCCTTCCACCCAAACATGCCTTGCTAAGGGTAGTTGTTGCTCACCTCCCATGCTATGATCTAAACAGCTTTGCCCTTATGGCATGCTTGTTGGGCACATAATTTGGGGATAACGATGAGGGTCTCGCTCATGTTGGGCATCTTTATCCTAGCTAGCGCGCCTTGTGCAGCTGCACGATAGGCCTTCTCCCTATGTTGTGCTTTCCAAGGGCAACCAAAACTTTCCTCTTATGTCCATGCTCCATGCATCGCGATACTCGTGGCACACTCACTGGGCACATGATCGAAGGATAACAACAAGAGTCTGGGTCGAGGGGGCACCGTTGGCTTGGCTGGCATACTTATTGCGGCCACGCACGAGGCCTTTTACTCATGCCATGCCTGTTGGGGGTAACACGACACTTATGGCACATTCATTGGGTTCACAATTTAGGGACAACGATGAGCGTTTGGCTCGTGACAGGCGCCCTTGGCTTGGCTGGCAGGCCTTGTGCAGCCACATGCTAGGTCTTCCACCCATGCCGTGCTTACTAATAGTAGTCGTGGCTCACCACTTGTGCCCCATAGGGTTTCGTTGGCTTGGTTTGCTTGCCTTGTGCAATAGTATGCTGAGCCTTTTGCCTATATCAAGCTTGTAAGGGGAAGACATGACTTACCTCTCATACCCATGGTCTAGGTGACATAGCGCTCATGGTGCACTTGCTGGGCACACATTTTTTAGGACAGCGACAAGGTTTTGGCTTGCATGAGGTGCCATTGGCTTAGCTTGAAGGCCTTGCGCCATTGCATGCTAGGCCTTCTTCCCATGCTGAGCCTCTTGGGGAAATCGTGGCTTACCTTGCGTGCCCATGTACCATGCAATGCTTGCTTATTAGGCCCATGGCCATGGGACAGCCATGAGGGTCTAGCTTTGATAGGTCACCTTTGGCTTGGTTGGCACACCTTGTGTCTTCTGCCTATGTCGTGCCTACTGGGGGTAATCGTGGCTCGCCCTTGTGCCCATGGCCCAAGCAATGCAACGCTCATGGCATAATCGCTAAGTGCACGATGGAAGGACAATGACGAAGGTCTAACTCGCTTCAGGTGCCTTTGGATTGGCTCGCATGCCTTATACCACCCTACGACATGCCTTCTATGCAAGCCATGCCTCTTAGGCATAAACATGATTCAGCTCTCGAGCCCATGATCCAGGTGATGCAGTGTTGGCGGCATGCTCGGTAAGCACAAGTTTTAGGGACAACAACAATGGTCATACTGACGTGCAGTGCCTTTGGCTTAGCTAATGCACCTTGTGCGACAACACACTCAGCCTTTTGCCCTTGTAAAGTGTGTTAGGGACAACCATGGCTCGCATCCCGTGCCCATGGTCCAAGTGATGTGGCCCTTATAGTACGTTGGCTGGGCCCATAATTGAGGGTTTGGCTCACACGAGGGCCCCGTGGCTTGGCTAGCATGCTTAGTGCGACCACACACTAAGCCTTTTACCATCCTGCAATGACTAAGGGCAATTGTGGCTCACCTTCTGTGGTCGTGGTCTAGGCGACACAATGTCACATCCATGGCACACTCACTGGGCACATGACATAAGGACAACGACGAGGGTCTAGCTTAGGTTGGGCACCCTTGGCTTGGCTGGCACCCTAATGCAACCACACACTAGGTCTTTTGCTAATGCCATTGCCTATTGGGGTCGTGGCTCACTTCCCATGCCCATGGTTTAAGTAGCACAACACTTATGGCATACTCGCTTGGTAACGATCAAGGGACAACAATGAGCGTCAGCTCACATGGGGTGCCTTTTACTTGGTTGGCATGCCTATTAAGGGTAGACATAGTTCAACTCTAGTGCTAATTCTCCAAGCGATGCAACGCTCATGGCACGCTTGCTAGACATATGTTTGAGGGATGGCAATAAGGGTCAGACTCGCGTGGGTTGCCCTTAACTTGGCTGGCACACTCTGTACGATCGCATGTTGGGCCTTTTAACCATGTCGAGCATATTGGGGGTAGTAGCAGCTTATGTCTTGTGACTATGGCTCAAGTGACGTGGCCCTCATGGCACGCTCGCTAGGCACATGATCGAGGGAAAACAACGAAGGTTTTATTGGCATAGTGTACCTTTGGTTTTGTTGACATGCCCTACGCGACCACACGTTGGGTCTCCTGTCCATGTCATTCTTGTTAGGGGTTTCGTGGCTCACCATCATCCCATGGTCCATGTGACACGACGCTCATGGCACACTCATGAGGCTAATTATCGAGGGATTTCGACGAGGGTCTACCTCATGTAAGGTGCCCTTTGCTTGGCTGGTGCTCCTTAGGCGCTGCATGTTAGATCTTTCGCCCATGCCATGCTTGCCAGCAATAATTGTGGCATTTTTCTTGTGCCTATTGTCTAGGCAACGAGGCGCTTGTGGCACGCACATTGGGCACATAATTGAGGGATAACAACAAAGGTCTTACTTGAGTGGTTCCCTTTAGCCTGCTTTATGTGCCCAATAGGACCTCACGCTGGGCCTTCTTCCCATGCTGAGCCTATAAAAGGCAGATGTGCTCACCTCTCATGCCCATAGTTCAAGTGACACAACGCTCGTGGCATGCTCATTGGGCACATGTTTTTGGGATGATAACAACGTTTTATCTTAACTTAGCTAGCACCCCCCGTGCAGTCTCACATTAGGCCTTTCTCCCATGCCGAGCCTAGTGGGGGCAGCCATGGCTTGCTTCATGTGCTAATGTGCCTTGCAAGGCGATGCTCATTGCACCCTCACTAGGCCTATGATCGATGACAACAATGAGGGTCTAGCTTTGTGTTACGCTCTTGGCTTGACTGGTACGCTCAGTGCAGCCTCACATTGGGCCTTTTCGCTTATGTCGCACCAGTTGGGGCTAGTCATGGCTCGCCTCTTATGCCCATAATCTAAGGGATGGGACGCTCATGCCACGCTAGCAAGGCACACGACATTGCTATAGCGATGACAGTTGGGCTTAGAAAAGATGCGTTTAGCTTGGCTGACACGCCGTGTGTGGCCACTTGTAAGGCCTTCTACCCATGCCGAGCCTACAGGGGGCATCGTAGTTCACCTCTCATGCCTATCGTCCAGGTGATACGAGGCTTATGACCAGCTCACTAGGCAGACAATCAAGGGACAACGATGAATGTCTGGCTCGCGTGGGGGCCTTTGCATCTATTGGGTACCTTGTGTGACCGCATGAGCCTTCTACCTTAGCAGGGACTATTAGAGGCAGACATAGCTTAGCTCCTATGCCCATGGTTTAGCAATGCGGTGCTCTTAGCACACTCACTGGGCACAAGTTTTAAGGATTGAGATGAGGGCCAAGCTCGTAGGGGATGCCCTTGGCTTCCTTGGCACGCCTTATGTGGCCACATACTTGACCTTTTGCCCATGCCAAACTTGCTAGGGCAACCGTGGCTCGCCTCTTGTTCCCATGGTTTAGGCGATGGGTCCCTCGTGGCATGCTCGCTGGGCACATGATAAAGGGACAATAAAAAGGGCCTAGCTAAAATGGTGCACCTTTACATTTGCTAGCAAGCCTTATGTGGCAACACACTGGGCCTCCTTCCCATGCCATTCCAGTTATGGGTTACCATGGATCGCCTTCCATCCCTATGGCATATGTGACATGACGCTCATGGCACGCTCGCTTGGCCTACAATCGAGGGATAGTGATGAGAGGCTGGCTCGCATGTGGCTTCCTTGGCTGGGCTGGCGTACTCTATGCAGTTGCACACTGGGCCATTCGCCTATGTCATACTTGCAAAGGGCAGCCATGGCTCTCCTACCATGGCCATGGTCCATGTGACGCCACGCTCATGGTACGCTCACTTGGAACACTATTGAAGGATAACTATTAGGGTCTGGGTTATGCGAGGTGCCCTTAGATTATCTCGTGCAGCCTGTGCAATTGCACGTTAAGCTTTCTATCCATGCTATGCTTGCTGGCTATAGTTGAGGCTTACCTCTCATGTCCATAGGTCGCAACGCTCGTGGCACGCTCACTAAGCACACGATCAAGGGATAACAATAAGAGACTTGCTCGTAGCTGGCACCCTTGGCTTGGCTAGTGCACCCATTACAATCGCAAACTATGCATTTTGCCCATGCCACATAGGTTGGGGGCAACCGAGGCTTGCCTTCTGTGCCCATGGTCTAAGTGACATAATGCTTGTGGCATGTTTATTAGGCACATGACCTAGGGACAGTGACAAAGGTCTAGCTCGCGCAAAGAGCCATTAGTTTGGCTTGCGACGCATGTGCAGCCATAAGCTACGTTTTTCGCCCATGTTGTGCCTTCTAGTGATGGCCATGGCTCACCTCTCGTGCCTATGGTCTAGGTGACAGGGCGCTCATGGCATGCTCGCTAGGCACTAGATCATAAGACAGCGATGAGGGTTTGGCTAGAGTGATGATCCCTTGGCTTTGTTAGCATGCCCTATGTGATAGCACGTTAGGCCTTCTGCCCATGCCAAGCCAGTAAGGGGCAAATGTGACTCACAACATTCATGGCATGCTAGCTGGACATATATTTTTAGGATAACGATGAGATTTTAGCTCATGTGTGGTGCCCTTAGCTTAGCTGGCATGCCTTATGTAGTCGCACACTTGGCCTTGTGCTTATGTTGATCCTCGTAGGGGTAGTCATGGCATGCGTTACGTGCCCATATGACATGACGCTTGCTGCATACTCGTTAGGCCCACGATCAAAGGATAGTGACGAATGTCTTGGCTTGCTTGGTGCACCCTTGGCTTGGCTAGTGCACTTAGTGTGGCAGCATTGGGCCTTTCGCCCATGTCGAGCGTGTTAGAGGCAGTTGTGAGTGCCTTATGTGCCCATGTATCATACAACAAGGTGCTCGTTGCATGCTCGGAGGGCCCATAATCTACAAATAATGATGAAAGTCTAGCTTATGTGGGGCACCCTTTGATTAGCTGGTACGCTTAGTTCCGCTGCACAATAGGCCTTTCGCCCATGTTGCGTTGGCTGGCGACAGTCACGGATCGACTTTCATGCCCATGGTCTACGCGACGGGATGCTCATGGCACGCTCATCGGGAACATGATATTGGGACAATGATGAGGGTCTGACTTAGATAAGATGCCCTTGGCTTGGCTGACGCACCTTATGCGACCACACGCAAGGTCTTATGGCCATGCCAAGCCTATTGAGGTAGCCGTGGCTTACCATCCGTGCCATGGTCTAGGCAATGCTATGATCATGGCATGCTCGCTAAACACACGATCGAGGGACTACGATGATGGTTTGCTTTACGTGGGGCGTCTTTGCATTAGTTGACGTGCCCTGTGCAACCAAACGATAGGCCTTCTATTAAAGGCTATACTCATTAGTGACAGACATGGCTCAGCTCCCATGCCCATGGTCTAGGCGACACGCTCGTGGCACACTCGCTTGGCACAAGTTTTAGGGATAGCGATGAAGGAAGGCCAAGCTCGTGGGGATGCCTTGGCTTCATTGGCGGGCCCCTTTCGACTACACATTGCGCATTTTGCCCATGTTAAGCTTGCTAGGGGCAATCGTGGCTCACCTTTCGTGCCCATGGTGTAGACTACATGGCCCTCATGATACGCTTGCTAGACACACAATTGAGGGACAATGACGAGGGTTTGGCTTGCATGGGGTGTCTTTCGCTTACTTAGCACTATTGTGTGGCCACGCACTAGGTCGTCTATCCATGTTTTTTCTTCTAGGGACCAATATGGCTCGCATCCCACCCCTGTGGTCCATTCAATGCGATGCTCATGGCACATTCACTAGGCTTACTATTGAGGAACATTGATGAGGGGTGGCTCGCGTGCAATGCCCTTGGCTTGGCTAGCGTACCCTATGTGGCTACACATTGGGCGCCCATGTCATGCCTATAGGGGGCAGCCATGGCTCTCATGGGATGCCCTTAGCTTGGCTCACACACCCTGTATGGTCACCCACTAGGCCTTCTGCCCATGCCGAGCCTTCGCTGCGCAGTTGTGGCATACCTTGCGTGCCTTGTGCCATGCGATGTGGTGCTCGTTGCACGCTTATTGGGCCCACGATCGAGGGACAATGACGAGGGTTTGGCTCACATGGGGTGTCTTTAGTTTGGCTGGTGCGTCTTGTGCGGCCACACAGTGGGTCTTTCGCCCATGCCTTTCTTGCCATGGGTTGTTGAGGCTCCCTTGCTGTCCCTATGGTTCAAGCAACTCGATGCTCATGGCATACTCAGTGGGCTCACTATCGAAGGATAGTGACGAGCGTTAAGCTCACATAGGGTGCCTTTAGCTTAGCTAGCGTGCCATATGCAGCTACACATTGTTGTCCCTTGTCTTGCTTGTTGGGGGCAGTCGTGGCTCCCGTCTGGGGCCATGGTCCATGTAACATGACACTCATGGCATGCTTGCTTGGCACACTACTGAGAGACTGCGATGAGGGTTTGATTTACGTGGGGGTGCCTTTGTATTACTTGGCGCATCCTACGTGGCCGCATACTGCGCCTTCTGCCCATGTCATGCCTGTTGGCGCAACTGTGGCTCACCCCTCATGGCCATCGTTCAAGTGAGGTTGCGCCAATGGCACACTCGCTTGGCACACTATCGAGGGACAGCGATGAGGGTCCGGCTCGCTTGGAATGCCCTTGGCTTGACTGGTGCGCCTTGTGTGTCCTCACGCAGGGCCTTCCGCCAATGCATGCCTATTGGGAGTAGCTGTGGCTTGCCTCCATGGCCATGACCTAAGCGAAATGGTGCTCATGGCACACTCATTGCGCACACAATATAGGGACAGCAACGAGAGTCTAGCTCACATAAGCACTTTTACCTTGGTTGACGCGCCTTGTAGTTAATTTTTTGTATTTTTAGGATTTTGTTATATTTTTATTTTTTATTTGATTTTTTCTTTTCATGACTTTCTTTGATATATTTTGTTTTATTTTTTTTATCTTTTGTAGTTACTTTAGATTTTTAAATTTTTTATATTTATTTTTATTTTGTTAACTACTTTTACTTTTTTACTTATTTTTTTAGTAATTTTATTTTTAATTAAAAATTACATTGAGTTATGATTTTCTCATTTCTTTTGTTACCTTTTCTTTGATTTGCTGAAGTATTTATATGAGTTTTCATTCGATATTTTATTAATTTATTACTTTTTTATTTTTGTTGGTAACATTTAAAAATTTTGATTAAAATTTGTCTACTTTGATCATTAGATATTGTTGTTAATTTTAATCTTTTTGCAAATATTTTGTTATGTAATAATATTTTTTTCAAAATAATTTTTTAAAAATTATTTAATGTAAATTAATTATTAAATTATAATGATCAGTATTATATTTAAATATATTTGTAACTTTGACATTTTCACTTGTGTTTTTAATTTTCAAATTTTTTATGAAATTTTTTATTTGTAAATTAGTTTTAAGTTTTAAATTATTTATATTTTTGATTGAATGTTATATTTTAAAACTAAAAGTTATTTTAATTTTAAAAAATAATAATAAAATTAATTAATAAATTATTATTTTTATTTGAATGAAAAACCATACATGTTTTTAAAATATGACCGTTGATAGCTATTTAAATAGCCTTTAGCCCTTTCTTCCTCCTCTTCTTCTTTTTATCCGTTCTCTTTCAAAACCTCCTCTTCCGTGAGAAAGCCGATCGAATAAAAACCTTCATATTCGAAGAAGAAATAGAGAAACAAGGAATGATCTCAAACTAGACTCTCCAAAAATCAGGACATGGCAAAGACCTACTGTGCTATACTAGTAAAGCTTCAACAAAACGAGATAGTTAGCTTTCACAATTGAGAGATGGGTTTAGGAATTAGGTCTCTTAATTCATGGAATTCGCACTATCCTAGCAGAGGTTCAAAAAAATGAGATAGGTAGCTTTCGCTAATCAGAGACGGGTTTGGGGATTAGGTCTTCTACTTCATGGAATTCATTTTTTCTTTATTAGTGTCTTTTTGAAAGCAGTTGATTACTGATTCATATGTGCTCCTGTGGGAGTCGACCCCACCAGATGAGTTTTTTTTTTTTTTTCTTGTATTGATCAAACAAAAAAAGATGATTGAGACTAAGTAAGCTTCCCTATTAAGGCTTCCTAATCTAACGAACTCTTGGGCTTAGCTGTTTGTTTTGGTTGACCTTACTACGAGCCAGGACTTGCCCTAAAGATGACCTATTCGAACATGATATATTAAAAATTAGACAAATTATGTTAAGCAAAGAAAATAGATGTCTTAGCACACAGCTTACCTTAGGATGCATGAGAACTACATATACTAACTATGTTCCAAAGAGGGAAAAGAAAGATCTTTTTCCTTAGAACTAATTGATACAAAATTAAAAACATATGAGGTCAAACCTTGGAAGTAGGCACTCTTTGCTTATTAACCCCTTCCTCCATAGAAGAGAAAAATCAATTATTAAATATTGAGATCTTGAATCATTAAATTGTCAACAAGTTGCCCTTCAATCCTCATGATTTGGATTTAAACCATTAAAAAAAAAGAGTAAAATGCAATCACCATACAAAGACCAATACTTCTTAGGTAGAACCAAAAGATTGTCAACCAATTAGAAATTTTGAGTACTAAACTTTTCAAAATGGAGATTAGAGATATTTTGTTATAATCATATCGTAAAACTTACGACAAAAAGATCAACCGGATACATGTTGCAACAAAATCCACATATGCAGGCCATATAGAATATTGCTTACTTAAGTTTAAACAAGTTTTAGTTAAAGCTTTTTCCCAAGTTCTTGAGAGTTGTTAGCTTAGAAAATAACATACCAGCATTCTCAAAAACCACTATTACCGTATGATATCAACAGAAGGAATGTGGTGCCCTATAACACTGTGTTTTCTGTCGTAGACCTCTTCAACTTGACCATCTACATGCACATCAATAGATAAGGTCTTCACCCCCAAAGATTGACAGCTAGATTTGTTTGAGCATCAACATCAGAGTTCCGCTCCTTGAAAAACAACAAGCATGTGTTACTTGCAACCAAAAAATTTGTGTGCATACATACTCTTAGTTACAAAATTATAAACTAAAAAATGATTAGTTGAGTCATCCATAAAATAATTCGAGCCCACAAGCATAATGATATGCAAATAAAATTAGAAAAAAATGTTAACAAATATTTTGTAAATGATTATAATATGCATTTACCCTCTTAACACGTTTGATTTGGAAGGATACAAACCTGCCCCTAAGCTCGTTTGCCTCTTTACGCAAGTCAGCCATATTCTGGTTCTTGGTTTCATAGCCCCTGGATCTATTCCACAAGGAGTACCTATGACAAAATAGCAATACAACAAAATAGAAAGAACATGCAAAGATAATTTCTACAAATTGAAATAGGAACTGCAATTAAGAGCTAAAAATTCAACACTATCCATCATAATAAATAACACTTCTCATATTTACATGTGTGCTTATGTCTTTTATGCATCTTTGAATCTATAATTTGTATGAACCAAAGAGAGCATAAAAGATGAAATGCATGCCCCTTCTCCCTTTGAAATCTTCTCATGTGCATATTAACTATGTGATGACACCCATGTCTGCACAAATAAGTCTGATTTTCTTGTTTTTCAGTTTCTCAATTCTTCTCTTTTGGCTTTTAGTTTATTTCACTTCCTCTTTTTATAGTACTTCTTTTTCCTCGTTTTTGCCACAAACTTGCTCAAGGCAAAGTCACTTTTACATACTAAACTTTGCTTTTCTTTTTTCAGCATTAAAACAAAGAAATATTAAAAGTAAGATGAATAGGCATCACAAGATAAAAGTACCCAACCTGCATAAAAATAAGTTTAGAGTCTTCTTGCGCACGAATGTGTTTAAATCCTTTCTTAAAAGCATACTTCATTCCTAATATGACAACTCCATATTCAACAACATTATTTGTTGCGATGCTTACCCTTCACGCAATCAATAGACCTATCAACACCCAACTTGTCTAGGATTCCCTTTTGAGGCACCGTCAAATTCAAGAATACAGGATTGCTGTGAATAGACATAAAATAATTTCAATTTATATCACAATTAATTTAATCTACATATTATATCATGCCATACGATGTTTGCTTGCAAAAAAAGACCAAGAATATTAACACAAAAATTGTAAAACAGTTGCAAGTAGAAAAGCTAGCACCAAGGTATGAAAATCCAGAAACTCACACCACAATCCAATATAAGAAACTTGAATTTGTTAGATACAGATAAAATGTTTTAATTCATTAACTTCCATTAAAACAATAGTAATTGCCATAAAATAGAAAAAGAAAATCCAATGGATATTTGTAATGAGTAATTAGAATGAAAACAAGTACTGGGGTTTTATGATAGTAGATACACACAGATAGACATTATGTAATAATGATAGTAGCTAAATCTAATGATAGTAGTCGAGATGACAGTGCCATGAAAAATGGTTAATATCAATGATATAAACTCACACAATTGGAAAAAACTACTTTAGGCCAAACAGAATTATCTACTTTTAATGTTTCTTTAAAGGATTTGTTGAAAATGAAGTTGATCCACCGACACCCTGTGAAACAGAAGACATAAGTGAGAAATTACTGCCATAAACAATATAATTTTTCAATTAGTGGCCCAAGTAGAAAGGAAGTGAGGGAAAGCAAATGAGCTCATCAATATAATCCATGTTGTTTAAAAGTTAAGATTCAATGGTACAATGCTAAATTATAATTTCTTTAGCTAATCAGGTAATCACAACAAAAATTTGCTACTCTAGTTAAAAGAAGATTATTTCATTGTCATTTTAAAAATGTTTATCTAGTTTCAAAACTAAATAGTATAAGGGTAGAATAGGAGAAACATATCAAGATTGGAATTTGGCAGGGCTACAAGTTCTTCATTTGAAAGAAACTTCACAAATCCAATGTGTTCACAGACTACTATGTATGTACACATATTTACTATGATTCTCAACTCACAAAAAAATGTGGTTCAAGCATTTCACATGATCTCTTAGGAGAATCTTTATCAAACATTTTTCCCTCTAAAGAAGATGGTTGCTAACCAAAAAAAAAAAACACAATTAGTATAAAAAATAATTCTTCTATCGTATATTGGTTGCTTGAACACTTAAAATAATCTGTACTATAGAAGGAAAATAAATGACCAAATGATTCAATATCATGTTCAATGAATCAATAGTTGGGAAATGCTAAAAACTTTTCAATAAACTCTACAATATCGTAGGCTATATGTCAAAAACAAATGCACTTTAAAATTTTCATTATTAAAATAAAATGTCAATTGAGGCAAAATTTCAAGCCAAGATGTGGGTCGGAAGGAAAGAATCTAGCCATTTGTTAGCAACTACTCTTGAGCGCTAAAAATTCGGTATTCAACCTAGAAGTTTAGTCTTCTCAAGTTTCTTCTTTCTTTTCCTATGAGGAATGGACGAACAATGTTTAACCTAAAATGGGCAAGGAATAAGGTTGCCAAACACATCATCTTTAACATAACTAGCATTGATAAAATAGGCAGCATTCTTAAGTCCATAAGAGGCAAGGAACTCTTCAGCCTCCAAAGGCAAACCATAGCCCTTGTATACACCTGTAGAAGGATTTAACACCTACATCAAAAAAAGACATTAGCATTCTGTAGAAAAAAAAAGGGGTAGACTAATAAGAATTCTATTAATTTACATCTCTCAGATGTTTTACCTATATGCATTGCCAATGCAATAACTAAAGCCATATTTTATCTTGAAAAAGCAGTTATGCTAAAGAAATAAAGGATCACCATCATTAACATTCAAAAAAACACATACAACTAACTTAAGTCACATAAATCCATACACAAAAAAGAAGAAAAAAAGCAATAGAAATCCCATATGGAAACAGTTACTAAAGATAAAAAGTAAACTCATGAAATTATTAGCAGTAGAAATATTTCTTTTGTGAAAGAAAAAAGGGTTTGAAAAAAAGGATCACAGATGATCCAACTTGTGCTTAGAAATCACTTAAGCTCTTGTACATGCCTATAATATCTCCCTTCTTAACATCATAAAGTGCATCTTTCTCTTCCTTCAATAAAGACACAAAATTTCAAAGTCATAACCTAACTCTATATATAGCAAAATTAAAGATGATGACCATGAAAACCTAAATAAAATAAAATGAAAAAAATTGAAACAGTGACAAAGGGAAACTAAAGAAGAAAGTTTAAGCCAGTTAATGTATCTAAAAGAGAGAGAAGTGAATAACTCAAGTAAGAGAGAGCGAGAAACAAAGAGGGGGAGCAATCTACACCAGTATTTAACCACTTCCCTGTTAAAGTACAACTGTCACCATAAGTGATTGAAGAGACCAAACACAAATATGTGGGCTTTGGCAAGAAGGCAAAATGGAAATGATGGATCTTGGGTTGTTTGTTATCAGTCATACAGCCTACTTCCAAATTGGACCCACTCCGAAATTTCTTGAACTTTAACAAACTGCAATCGATTTTATTTTAATTTGATATTTGATATTTGATTTTTAAATTTCAATTAATTTAATAAATAATAAAAATATAATTTTTAAATTTTTATTACAATATAAGGTGAGCGAAAGATCCATTTCTTTTGATTAAGTGACAAAGCCTATTTAGCTGGGTAAGCACAAACTTCTCATCCACTCTTAGTGAAGCATTAGGATTCTTAATTCTCTTTTAGTGTGGAATAATTGGAATATGATAAAATTCTTATGGCTTTTATTCTTTGTTTCAAAGCCAAATATGAAAATAAAAATTCTCTTAAGAATTTCAGTCATGATGAGTTCATGAAAAAAATGATGATAATGGTTACTTACAAACAACTGTTCAAAGGGAATCAAGATCCTACTAATTTTACAATATACACTAATAAGTGATAATTTAATAAAATTAATGATTAAAATTTTATATATTTATTTTTATTATATTAATATAATAAATTACTAAAAAACTATAATTTCTTTTTCTTAAAAAAAAAAGCATAAGTTTAATAGAGGATCCTCTTCATGTTGAAAAGGTTAATAGAAAAGTTTTAAATCCACTGGAAATGAAGAACATTCTCTATACATTCCACTAATCCTTTAAATTAGACAAGTATAGCCTCCTTTATGCTATCTAAGTAAAATAATGAATGGACAATATGAACCAAACATCATATTTGTAATTAAAAGACATTACACTTTGAAGATACAAATTCTTTTTCTAGTACTGGACAATGATTATAACCAATAGGGGCAGTGGCATCTTATCAGGGAAGCGCCTAACAAGATGGAAAAGCCAATATATGTATTAGTGAATTTGCATTGTGGTGCTATTTGCTCCCGAGGTTACTTGCTTTCATATCATGCACATGCATTCTCATTTTTCAAAAATCCTTTTTTGCAGAAAATAGGCCTAAATGGTGGTGAATCTATTCATGGGAACTCTTCTTTTCGAGAGAATGAAATAGCTATCCCTGAATTTCATGATCAATAATATGATGACGTCACCAAGGCATTCAAGAAGAGAACATCAGTAGAATCTATGCCAAAATCAGTGGGGTCACTGCTCACACAAATCTCTATTCACTAATACAATCTTTAGTAATTTAGCTAGGTCACAGGACTTGAAGTCTCTCCTATAACACAAGCTCAAATCTAGGTGTGTTTTCCCATCTTGAGACACAGCAAGCAAATCACTGTCAGATTCTAACTACAAATTACAAAGAGATAGTTTGTTTCAATTCTTTCCTGCCTTCACTAAGAGTATAGCTTGTGAATGCAAAAACCTCTTCAAATTTAGGTGAGAAAGGTAATCATGTTCCTGCTTCATGATTTAATAAATACACCTTCTCAATTTATGAGTTAGTGAAACATACATTTGGAAAGAGCGTTTTCTTTTCTTTTCTTTTTTTTTTCCCCTTTCTTTGGTTGGGGAAGGGATTATCAAAATGCAACAGAGTGTATCTACGAACAAGAAAGAAGTATAATGACTATTATCTATCTCATATGTGGTAAATGGATAGCACAACTCAAACAAAAGATGAGTAATAACCATTGCAGTTATAAATGAAATTATAGCTACAAACAAAATAACAAAATCAATGCTAACATAGATTTTATAAACTATGAAAGGACAAGGGAGCTTGGCAGGTTTACAATTTTGCTTTGAAATGCCATTAGCGTGTTTTTTATATCATTGATTAATAAAAATTTAGTTATATCCCCATTTCTACTGTGTAAAGCAACATGCAATGGTCCATCCTTCTTGTAACAAGGAGGGGTTGGAAGACTTACTGAGAATCAAAACTATATGAACTATAAAATCAAGAAAATTAAAAAGTCACTTATATTGTCAGCAACATTGACATCAACTTTGTGTTTGATCAATAACTTCACGGTTTGCCTAGCACTAACTTGAACAGCATAATGAAGTGGACTAACTCCATCCTTTTATTAGGATACATAAATAAAATGAAGTACATTAGAAAAATTGACCTATATTCGAAGAAGAAACAGAAAAATAAGGAAAGATCTCAAACTAGACTATCTGAAAATCAAGACATGACATAGAGCTACTGTGCTATACCGACAAAGCTTCAACAAAATGAGATAGTTAGCTTTCACAATTAAGAGATCGGTTTAGGGATTTGGTCTCTTAATTCATGAATTCACGCTATACTAGTAGAGGTTCAACAAAACAAGATAAGTAGCTTTCACTAATAAGAGATGGGTTTGGGAATTAGGTCTTCTTATTCATGGAGTTGACCCTACCACATGAACTTTTTTTTGTTTTTTGTTTCCTTGTTTTGATCAAACCAAAAAAGATGATTGAGACTAAGTCAACTTCCTTATTAAGGCTTCTTAATCTAACGAACTCCTAGGCTTAGCTATTTGTCTTGGTTAACCTTATGATTGAACTAAGACTTGCCCTAAAGATGACATGTTCGAACATGATATATAAAAAATTAGACAAATTGTGTTAAGTGAAGAAAATAGGTGTCTTAGCACACAGCTTACCCTAGGATGCATGAGAGCTAGACATATTGACTAAGTTCCAAGGAAGGTAGAGAAAGGACTGTTTTCTTAGAAGTGATCGATACAAAATTAAAAGAACGTGCACTTTTTACTTACCAAAATCAACCCCTCTTTAATAGAAGAGAACAAAAATCAGTTGTTAGTTATCTTTAAATTGTCAATAAATTGCCCTTTAATCCTCATGATTTGGATTTGAATCATTTAAAAAAAAATGTAAAATGCAATCCCTATATAAAGACCAGTACTTCTTAGGCAGAACCAAAAGATTTGTCAACCAACTAAAAATTTTGAGTACCAAACTTTTAAGAATGGAGATGAGAGATATTTTGCTAGACTCATTTCCTAAAACTTATGACTAAAAGACTCAACTGGGTACATGCTACAACAAAATCCATATATGCAAGCCATATAGAATATTGCTTACTTAAGTTTAAACAAGTTCAGTTTGAGCTTTTTCCCAGGTTCCCAATAGTTGTTAGCTTAACAAAATAACATCCAAGCATTCTTAAAAAACACTATTACCATATGATATCAATAGAAGGAATGTGGTGCCCTATAGCATTGTGCTTTCTATTGCAGACCTCTTCAACTTGACCATTTACATACATATCAACAGATAAGAAACACCATAAAGCATAAAAACCTTAACAAATAAATGAGCATTAAAGGTTTTCACCCCTAAGATTAATAGCTAGATTTGCTTGAGCATCAGCATTAGAGTTCCACTCCTTGAAAACAAACAAGCATGTGTTACTTGCAACCAGAAAACTTGTATGGATACAAACTCTTAGTTATAGAATTATGAACTACAAAATGATTAGTTGAGTCATCCATAAAATAATTCAGGCCTACAAGCATAATGATATGCAAATAAAATTAGAAGAAAATGTTCACAAATATTTTGTAAATGATTATAATCTACATTTACACTTTCAACACGTTTGATTTGGAAGGAGACAAACTTGTCATTGAGCTCTTTTGCCTCTTTACACAAGTCAGCCGTGTTTTGGTTCTTGGTCTTCCATAGCCTGGGATCTATTCCACAAGGAATACCCATGACAAAATAGCAATACAGCAAAATAGAAAGAACATGCAAAGATAATTTCTACAAATTGAAATAAGGATGACAATTAAGAGCTAAAAATTCAACACCATCCATCCACAATAAATGGTACTTCTAATATTTATATGCGTATTTGTGTCGTTTATGCATCTTTGAATCTATAATTATAGTGAATCAATAAAAGATGAAATGCTTGTCCTTTCTTCCTCTGAAATCTTCTCATCGTGCAAATTCAACATGTGATGACACAGATTTGGCACAAATAAGTCTGATTTTCTATCTTGTTTCTTAGTTTCTCAATTCTTTTTTTTTTTTTGGATTTTAGCTTATTTCGCTTCCTCCTTTCACAGTACTTCTTTTTCCTCATTTTCGCCTCAAACTTGCTAAGGGCAAAGTCACTTTTACGTGCTAAACTTTGCTTTTCTTTTTTCAACATTAAAATAAAGAAATATTAAAAGTAAGATGAACAGGCATTATAAGGCAAAACTACCCAACTTGCATATAAATAAGTTTAGAGTCTTCTGGCGTACAAATGTGTTTAAATGCTTTCTTAGAGTCTTCTAGTGCACAAATGTGTTTAAATCCTTTCTTAAAAGCATACTTCACTCCTAAAATGACAAGTCGATATTTAGCAACATCATTTATTGCAATGCCTACCCTTCAAGCAATTGATAGACTTATCAACAAGCCAATGTCACATACAGCTTCATTTATCAGAGGACATTATAACCTAGCATTACAACTGAAGTAACTTCATACAATGCTTCCATATTGGGCACATAGAATAGCTCATAAACCAACTTGTCCAAGATTCCCTTTTGAGGTACCGTCAAACTCAAGAATACAGGATTGCTATGTATAGACATAAAATGATTTTAATTTACATCACAATTAATTTAATCTACATATCATATCATGCCATACGATGTTCGCTTGCAAAAAAAGACCAATATCAACACGCACAATTGTAAAATAATTGGAAGTAGAAAAGCTAGCACCGAGTATGAAAATCCAAAAACTCAACCACCATAATCTAATATAGGAAACTTGAATTTGTTACATACAGATAAAATGTTCTAATTCATCAACTTCCATTGAAACGATAGTAATTGCTATAAAAAAGAAAAAGAAAATCCACTGGATACATATTTGTAATGAGTAATTAGAATAAAAACAAGTACTAGGGTTTTGTGATATCAGATACATACAGGTAGACATTATTTAACAATGATAGCAGCTAAATCCAATAGTAATACTAGAGATGACAGTGCCATGAAAAATGGCTAGTACTAATGATATAAACTCACATAATTCGAAGAAACTACTTCAAGCCAAACAAAATTGTTTACTTTTGAATATTTCTTCAAAGAATTTGTTAAAAATGAAGTGAGAAATTACTACTAGAAATAATATAGTTATTCAATTAGTGACCTAAACACAGAGGGAGTAGGGGAAAGCAAATAAGCCAGTCAATATAATTAGTGTTGTTTGAAAGTTAAGATGCAATGGTACAATGCTAATATTACAATTTCTTTAGCTAATCAAGTAATCACAACAAAAATTTACTACTATAGTTAAAAGAAGATTACTTCAAAGTAACTCCAAAAATGTTTATCTAGTTTCAAAATTGATTAGTACTAGAGTAGAACAAGAGAAACATATCAAGATTGGTATTTGACAAAGGCTGCAAGTTCCTCATCTGAAGGAAACTTCACAAATTCAATGTGTTAACAAAGTGTTGCATATGTACACACATTTACTATGATTTTCAACTCACAAAAAAATTTGGTTCAAGCATTTCGCGTGATCTCTCTTAGGAGAATCTTTGTCAGACATTTTTCCCTTTGAGGAAAATGGTTGCCGACGAAAAAAAAAACACAATTAGTATAAGAGATAATTCTTCTATCATACATTGGCTGCTTAAAACACCTAAAATAATCTATACTATTGAAGGAAAATAAATGAACAAATGATTCAACATCATGTTCAATGAATGAATAGTTGGGAAATACTAAAAACTCTACAATATGATAGGCTATAAGTCAAAAATAGATGCACTTTAAAATTTTTTATTATAGAAAACAAATGTGTTCTTTGGAGGCAAAATTTCAAGCAAAGATGTAGGTTAGAAGGAAAGAATCTAGCCATTTCCTAGCAATTGCTCTTGAGCACTGAAAAATCAGTATTCAACCTAGAAGATAAATCTTCTCAAGTTTCTTGTTTCTTTTCCTGTAAGGAATGGATAAACTATGTCTAACCTAAAATGGGCAAGAAACAAGTTTGCCAAACACATCATCTTTAACATAACTGGCATTGATAAAATAGGCAACATTCTTAAGCTCATGAGAGGCCAGGAACTCCTCAGCCTCCAAGGGCAAACCAGACCCCTTGTATACACTTGTATAAGGATTGGACACCTATATCGAAAAATGAAAGACATTGGCATTCTGCATAAAAAGAGGTAGAATAATAAGAATTTTATTAATTTACATCACTCAAATGTTTTGCCTATATGCATTGCCAATGCAATAACTAAAGTCATATTTTGTCTTGAAAAAGCAATTATGCTAAAGAAATAGAGGATCAATATCGTTCACATTTAAAGAAACACATACAACTGACTTAAGTCACACAAACCCACACAAAAAAAAAGAGAAAAAGAAAAAAGAAAGCAATAGAAATCCCATATGGAAATAATAGCTAAAGATAAAAAGTAAACTCATGAAAGTATTAGCACCAAAAATATTTCTTTTTTGGAAAAAAGAAAAGGGTTCCAAGAAAAGGATTACAGATGGTCCAGCTTGTGCTTGGCAATCGCTTAAGCTCTTGTATATGCCTATAATATCTCCATTCTTAACAACATAAAATGCATCTTTCTCTTCCTCCATTGAAGATACAGAATTTCATTGTCATAACCTAACTCTATATATTGCAAAATTAGAGATAATGATCACAAAAACCCTAACAACATAAAATGAAAAAATTGAAACAGTGACGAAGAGAATCTAAAGAGGGAAGTTCAAGCTAGTCACTGCATCTGAAAGAAAGAGAACGAGTGACTCAAGTAAGAAAGAGAGAAAAATAAAGAGGGGCAGCAATCTTCGCCAGTATTTAGCCACTTCCCTGTTGAAGTATGATTTTCACCATGAGTGATTGAAGAGACCAGACACGAATATATGGGCTTTGGCGAGAAAGTCAAAATGAAAAGGATGGATTCTCGGCTGTCTGTTATTAGTCATATGGCCTACTTCCAAAATGGACCCACTCCAAAATTTCTTGGACTTTAATAAACTATAACCGATTTTATTTTAATTTAATTTTTAATTTTTAATTTAATAAATTTTTAAAAAAATTAAAATTTTTATTAAAATATAAGATGAGTGAAAGATTCATTTCTTTTTGTTACTTCTGTTACATAACAAAGCCTCTTTAACTGCGTAAGCACAAACTTCTCATCCATTCTTAGTGAAGCATTAGGATTGTTAATTCTCTTTTAGTGTGGAATAATTGGAATACAACAAATTATTTATGGCTTTTATTCTTTGTTTCAAAGCCAAATACGAAAATAAAAATTCTCTTAAGAATTTCAGTTATAATGAGTTTATGGGAAAAATGATGACAATGGTTACTTAGAGGCAAAAGTTCAAAAGGAATCAAGATCCTACTAATTTTACAATATATATTAATACGTAACAGTTTAATAAAACTAATGATTAAAATTTTATATATTTATTTTTTATTGTATTAATATAATAAATTATAAAAAAATCTATAATTTCTTTTTTTTTTTAAAAAAAAGCATAAGTTTGATAGAGGATCCTCTTCAAGTTGAAAAGGTTAATGAAAAATTTTAAATCCACTAGAAATGAAGAACACTCTTTTCACGTTCCATTAATCTTGTAAACTAGACAAGTATATAGTCTCCTTTATGCTATCCAAGTAAAATAATGAATGGATAAACTGAATCAAACATCATATTTGTAACTAAGAGACATTACATTTTGAAGATACAAATTCTTTTGCTAGCACTGCACCATGATCATGACCAACATTAGCAGTGGGCATCTTATCAGGTAAACACCCAATAGAGCATGAAAGAGTTAATACATGTATTAGTACTAGTGACATCTTACCAAGTGAGTACCCAACAAGATGGAAGAGCTAATATATGTATTAATGAATATGCACTGTGGTGCTATTTGCTCCCCAGGTTAGTTGCTCTTATATCATGTATATGCATTCTCATTTTCTAGAAATCCTTCTTTGCAAAAAATGGACCTAAATAGTGGTGAATTAAGATTCATGGGAACTCTTCTCTTCAAGAAAATGAAATAACTATCCCTAAAACTTCATGATAATATGATGATGTGACCAAGGCATGCAAGAAGAGAACATCACCAGAATCTGTGCCAAAATTGGTGGGGTCGCTGCTCATACAAATCTTTGTTGGCTGGGATAATCTTCAACAATTTGGCGAGGTCATAAGACTTGAAGTCCCTTCCGTAACAAAAGCTCAAATCCAGGTGTGTTTTCCCATCTTGAAACACAGCAAGCAAATCACTGTTAGATTCTAACTAAAAATTAGAGAGAAATAGTCTGCTTCAATTCTCTTCTGCCTTTACTGAGAGTATAGCTTTTGAATGCAAAAGCCTCTTCAAATTTAGGTGAGAAAGGTAGTCGTGTCCTTGCTTCATGTTTTTGTAAATACAGCTTGTTAACCTATGGGTTAGCAAAACATTTATTTGGAAAGCAGGTTTTCTCTTTTTTTTTTTTTTTTGGCCCCTTATTTGGTTGGGGAAGGGATTATCAAAATGCAATAGAGAGTGTATCTACGAATATGAAAGAATTATAATGCCTATTATCTATCTCACATATTGTAATTGGAAAGCACAGCTCAAATAGAAGATGAGCAGTAGCCACTATTGTTACTAGTTCTCAAGGAAGATAATAGATATGAATGAAATTATAGTTACAAATGAAATAACAAAATTATTGCTGACATAGATTTTATAAACTATGAAAGGACAAAAAAGCTTGACAGGTTTACAATTTTGCTTTGAAATGCCATTGCCTTGTTTCTTCTACTGTCATATGTGCCATTGATTAGCAAAACTTTAGTTATATCCCTGTTTCTACTTTGTACAGCAACACGTAATGGGGTCCATCCTTCTTGTAACAAGGAGGCTTTGGAAGACTTACTAAGAATCAAAACTATGTTAACTATAAAATCAAGAAAATTAAAAGGTCACTTACATTGTCAGCAACATTGACATCAACATTTTTTTTTATCGATAACTTCTCGATCTGCATAGCACCAACTTGAACCATATAATGAAGTAGACTAGCTCTATACTTTTATCAGGATACATAGATAAAATGATTAGAAAAATCGGCCTGCAGAAGGGGATTTAGAAGCTGAGATAGATTTATGCTAAGAAATAGAGTAACCATACCTAATCCTTGATATTTGCACCTTTTCTCAAAAGATGACTTATTACAACCTCCTTTTTGTCAACAACTGCTTTATGAAAAGCTGTGAAACCATCTTGTTTCACCATATTAAAGAGGAGAAAATAATCCAAGTGAAAATAGCAAATATAACACTAGACATCATGTTCCAATATAAAGATAAATAACCTTATCAATAGCATCAATGTCAAGTCCATTTTCAAGTAGCTTGTCCATGAAAGGATTCTTTCCTGATAGTGCAACTGTTTGAAGTGGCTTTCACTTTGCCTGAACGTTAAAGTTAAAATTAATTTCAAGATAAAAATGAAAATCCCTCATTTACAAGAATACCTGTGATTCATACAGTTTTGAATGGCTGTAATGAATAGAAATAGGTTTGTCCATGTACTTAGTGAGTATAAAAGACTAGAAGCAATAACAGGCCAAAAAGTCCCATGTTGTACACCAAAACAAGCTTTTATATGAACAACACACTCTTAAAAGTATTCTTACTGTTGATATCTTATCAAAGTTGGGAGTGCATTCTATTGCAGAATTGCTCTTTTCTTTTGGCCCTAGAAGCTGCTCAACCTCTATAATGATCATAAAACATAGATAGTTGCAATTATGAACTGCAAAGTGAAGGAAAGAGAGAAACAACTCAACTAATGCATAAAAAATTGGTTCATCAAAATATAAACTAAAGATAAACAGCTTAACAAATGAATAAAAAAGTTAATTTGTTCTTTATTCCATTAGTTAGCAGCATAGTTGCAATTATGAACTGCAAGGTAAACAGTGCAATTTGTTATAGATCTTACACACTTGGTCATGGCCAGAGGTACAAGAGGGCATGTTGAGTGTAACTAATTGGTCTCAGTTCAATTTGACAAAGAACATATCCAGATGACGCCTCTAATGACCAAGCTCACGAAAAGATTATGCTCAGTTCAGAATAATGGAATGCCTAATACTAGGTTATTCCCCTAAGAAACACCAGAGTAATATGTATTAATGCATCTTAACTTTCAATTTGTAGTGTGGTGCAATTGAGCATTGAGCCAAGGGTGGGTCTCTAACTCATGAACACAATAATGCCACTACCTACTAACATCTAAGACAGATAAGTCCCACTAATTCAAATTCAGTTTTTGTTTCCAAAAGATCTATGAAAGTCAATAAAATGATTGAAATACTTATCCCTAACATGTTAGAGTAGAGGAATAAGCTGAATATGAGCAAACCCATAAATGGAAGCTTCACAATCTTCTTTACTAAAGCAAAAATATCAATCTTTCTTATCCATGTCAGACGGTGAACAATGAACCTTCATTTTTGAATTGATAAGATTCAAGTTAATATTCGTTTCTTCATGCCAACGTCTATAAAAAAAATTAAAACATAACAAAAAAAAAAGGAGTATAAGATATAAGGACCTTATGCAAGCTCCTTCTAATACTAGTTTGCTATTGGCTCTTTGTCATTAATAGCCATAGTTGAAGCATCTCTTCCTCTCTCTTTCTCCTAATAACTTTCGAAATTCATGTCATTTTTTTCCTCTTCTTCATCTTCTTCTTCATATTCACTGCCACTCTCATCATTAGGATCTTTCCAAAATACCTTGAAGGTTTGCAAGAATGATACTTTATCTTTTGGCTCAACAACATAAGTGCTCACTATTGATTCTCTCCCAGTGACGGACAAGCCTAATATCCCTCTTTTTTGACCACCCATAACTTTGCAAATATCATTGCTGAAACTCACAAGTGAACGAGGAACTGTAATAACGGCCATGGATCAAGCAAGATAACAATTTTAAGAGAAAGCTGGTCCAATCTACATTTACCAACTTTCAAACTTTGAAGCCACTGATAGCATGCCCCAGTAAGTGCTGATACCAATAGGATAAACAACAACGAAGATAGGCTTCTATTGGGTTTCTTTGTGTGGTTCTTGGGTTTAAAAAGTCAAAATGGGCTCATCTTAAGAATCTTAACGGGCCTTATTCTTAACTCAAAATCTTTCTTCTTTCATATATTTACATATATGTATTTACATATTTAAATTAATGTGAAAATAAAAAAAATAAAAAAATTATATTGGTGAAAAATCGTAAGGATGAAAAACTTATTTATGTTAGCTATGAACGCATGTAATGTAATCCATGAGATTGTTTATCGTATCAAATATTTATGGCAAATTTATAAATAATAATTAGTAATATTAATTAATAAACTAAATTATTAAGATTAAAGAAGTATAAATAATAGTTTCAATTAAATATTAAATATCACCTCAATAATCAAAAAATTATAATTGATAAAAGACTTAGAAGTATATGATAAATATACCCTCTTGTATTTTTTTCAATATTCAAATAACAATTATTTCTTCTAGTTTAATTACTTATGTAGTTTGATAGTGAAAATGTAATAATCTTATATGCACATTGGTATTTTTTAAATAAAAAAAACTTGACAATACTAAAATTTTTTTAGTTATGGTATATCAGAAATAATTTTAAATTATATATTTATCCATATGTATAAATTTAAAATTAAATTTAGAATTATATTATTTACATACATAATTTTTTTGTTTAAAAATAAAATTAAAATACTATTAATCAATATTAAATTTTAATAAATAAGTGTTATTAAATTTAAAATATAAGATAATATAAATGAAATTTATCAATATTCATATGTTTAAAGACTTTAAATTTATAATATATTTAATATTAATGTTTTAAATAATTATATATATATATATATATACACTAAATGGATCATAATCTTGGGTTAATTTAATAAAATAAATAAATAGTTTATTTCATGAAAGAGAAGCTGATGTTATCATTTATGAGTGATAAAATAACATGGTCATATCCATGAAAATGATTAGGTCCACAAGACCTCCATTATGATTGGTATAAGGTTGTGTATCTTGTAATTTTTTTCATTTTTGAGATCTAAGGGAGATCATTACCAAATTCAAGATTTTTGAGTCTAGAACAGGTCGTTCTCGCTCCCACCACCTTGTCACTTGCTATCAAAGCCCTTTCTGTGCGGGATGAACTCCATTGCTTTCTCATGAGATCACATCGTATAATCATCATATAATCATCCATTAAAGAGCCTACCAACTGTAAGCATAGCAACAAGCCATTTACTTTGCTATCACAATGTGGGTTCTTTCAAGTATGGACCTTCATAGAGCACGATAGAAATTTCCCATGATTCAACTTCAGTGAATTCGCACGTGGATTCAAGATTTTGAGATGATAGCTTTTAGTGTTCAATCATGGTGTCTCCGATTAGGTAGTGAGCATAGGTTTGATGGAGAAACTTGCTTTAGATTATGATTCTTCTTTATCTTTTTTGCTATGTAGCTTTCACCTGCTTATTTGGTCCTTCTCACAGCATAAGGCTTACATAGACTAGAAGTAGAAAGATATTAGTAATCCTAATTATGATTGCTTTTGCTATTGGTCCTAAAAATTTGTGTGGGTAATGAAAATTTTTTGCAGCCATTGAATGTGATTAAGGGTGTAAGACAATTAGTAGGTTGTGAGAGAAATGATGGGGTGAATATCTTTAATGTTGCTAAAGGTGCATAATAATTATAATTTTTTTTCATAAGATGTTCAAAAATTTTTACTCAATTAAAGAATTATACTTGATCAATATGGTTAGTAGAAAGATGTAGTTGTGTGGATAAGTACTTATCTCTCAATTATTTAATTTTGTGTTTTTTCTATTATTGTTACAATTGTGTTTTTACTTGAAGTTGTGCTTGTTATCTACTTGAAGTTTTAATAAGTTATAAAATCTTTGTTCTTTTTAGGCCAATAACTTATGGACTTAAGCTTGTATTTGCTGAAGTATGAGGAAAGACAATTAATTTTTTCACATCATTTCATTGCATTTTTGTGAGGGTTTTTTTTTTTAAGTAATACTTATTTTCATATTTCAATTTCAAGATAAGAACACTTGCATCGACCCTATCCAATAGGTAATATGATCATTTTATTTAAGAAAGGCTCATGTTTAACACTTCTTTATGAAATTTTATATGACGATGAAATGTTGACAACTTGATTTTATAGTAACTATGTCAGCTTTGCATGGATCTCCTTTTCTTTTGGAATATGTCATGTAAGCATCATGTGAATATAAACTTTTGTTTTGTGACAATTCTAATTGGTTGATTTTGTGTAGCTGCTTTTAATCATTCATCATTTTTGAGTAAGGAGCTACTTAAAGAAAAGAAGCTATCTTTGATTTCGTATGCTGTTATCTAATATCTTGTGGCAAGTCATGTGGTCGAGTACTTTTATCATTAGATTTGCCTTCACTTGACTATGTTGAGAGAATGTCTTTAACAATGTAAGGTATTTGTGACTTTTCGAGGTTTAAACTTTATGTAGTAACTACTATAGCCCTTATGAATGTCCTTCATTATTTAATTTCTTTTTCCAACATATCATATATATTTTGTTTACATGCATACACATATTTGCTTGCATGAATTCATCCATGCACTCACATCTAAACACATACATGTTTGCATTCACAAATGTCATATAAATACATATATTATTTCTTCATTCTTAAGAATTGTATGATCCTGGTGCCTTTATTTTACAAGTATTCTCGATAGCATTGGCATTTGAAAAATTTAGGGCACCCATTAGTTTCTTCAAAAATACTTCAAAAGATAATGCTAATCTAGAAGCCATATTGTATAAACTATGCATGTAATTGTCTATAAATAGCTTAGGCATGAAATTTAGAAATATATTTGACATTAAATTAACATTATTGGTTCTTTATATTGTGCTTTAATATTGGCTTTGGGAATTGACTAGTTGAATGATAGAAATTATGTGCATGCTTTTACTTTATTGGTTTTTTGTCTATATATTGGAGAAGTTATTTCCCAAAAATTATTAAAGAAGTGGTTGAGTTAATAATTTGAGAAAAGTTAATGTCTAAAACTAGGGAATTGGTCTATTTGTCCTTACACTCAATCATCACTCTTAGATATTTGAGTAATGGATTTAGTTAGACATTTAAGTTATTTTATTTTGTGTGTATGCTATTTCGTATACATATTTTTATAATAGAAGTATCGAAGATAGAATGGTAAGGACGTGTTATTATGGGGTAAAAGAATATTACTCTTACCTAGTCTTACCAGCAATTACAAAAATATATTTTGTTTCAATTTTACCATCTTGTGGCATTTACGATTGGCAGAGAATCCTATAGTTAAAATGCTTCATTTAGAAACAGCTTCCATTTTGCTTGTGTTCTAGTGGTTCATGAAACTCAAATACTCTGTCTATCGTATTAAGCTAATCAATAAAATCATCAACTTAGATTTTACCTTCAAACTCTGAGATGTTTAACTTTGGGCTTTGTTTGTTTTGCCATCCATCTTGCTCGCTATACCTTGCACGATATCTAACTAAGTCTTTTGGGTAAGAAGTTATGTCTTCATCATAATCAAACTCTTGGACTTCATTATTTTGTTGGTTATTGAATCTTTCTCATTTAACCTACGTTACAACCTATCAAGCTGTAACCTTAAGAACTCAATATCATTAACATGGTTACTCCTTTTACTACTTAACTTCTTTTCCATTGTGTCGTGCCATGATCTTTAACCTTATGCTCTGATATCAAACAAATATTGTATTTTAAAGGAACAGTATCAAGAATCAAAATGATGTAACTCTATTAAAAATTTTGTTTAGAGAGTACAAGCACAAGTTTGAATAGATTTGAATGAAAATAAGAGATAAAAGGCTCACTACCAAGTTTAATACCAAAAAGATACAAAATATCACCACCTTAAGGATAATGAATAAGGATATAAAATCTCACAATTCACTACTCAAATGGATGTAGATAAATATCACCCTAAGAGATACAAAGATATTTCTAACCACTCAATGGCTACCAACCAAAGAGATACAGAGGTCAAAGAGAGAATCAAAGAGTATTTGAACATATAACTAAAGTCTAAGCTATCATTTAAGTCCAAAGCATAAAAATAAATACTATTGCATGAACCAACCTTGCATGCATTGGAATTTCAAAAAATCATTAAGTTTTAGCTGATAACTAAATTATTTAATGTATTTATTTGACAAAAAAATGAAGTGAATGGACTGAAATAAATCTCTTTTAAAGATTGCTAAGGTGTATGCCAACTATCCACCACTAAAGAAGCTTCCATAACCTCCTTTCTATAAAATCTTTCGAGGTGCATGCCAACTATCCTTCACATAGCATCATGAGCTAAATGTGGTAATATAACCATTTCAATGTCAAAGATGGGGATGGATAAGGAAAAAAGGGAGAGATTTCTACAGGGACTGAGGTGTGGAAGGCCATACAGAAAGATTAGGAGGAGTTTCGCTTAAGAGTAGGATTTATGGTAAGGAATAAAAGTAAAAAAATCAATTTGGATTAATAAGATAGTGTTGGACTAAAGCTAAAAAGCAAGATTGTAAAGAAAATTTTTGTTAAAAAGTTCTATAAATCATTAACATCTACAAAGGCTGGTACCAGTATGATTAAAAGTTTATATAAAGGATAGGAATCCTACATAAGGCATCATTCTTCACATGGAAAGTACTACAAGAGAAAATACTCACTATTGACAATCTGAAGAAGAGATGACTTATACTGGTTAATAGATTCATGTTGCATGTGATGATACTGACAAGAAATAACAGTGAAGGACTTGATCACAAAAGCTTTAAAGGCTCTAATTTCACCTACACAACAAGATGTTCTATATCCTTTTTCTGTTGGATGTCTTTTTGAGTAAAATGGTACTATAAACAGGCACATGTAATGGCATATGTCAGTAGGGGACTGTAACCTCTTGTATGTTGTATAGCAATGAATCAGTGTTACCATTTTCCTTGGATGAAATTCACAAGATAGCAATATGATAAAACTATTATTTAAGTACCTTGTTTTATCAAATAGGGATTACAATGTAAATCAAGTCATAAATTGTTCTTCTATTCTTCTTTAAACACAATAGTGAATTTGAGTTGAATGAGTGAAAAAGAGAGAGGATTGAAAAGGATTGTAAGGAGAGTTATTCCAAACAGCTCTATTTCAATCTCTAACCATCATTTTTATATGAGAGAATGATGCAATGCACACCAACATTAGTGTCTTAGTCTAGTTAGCTATTTATTTTAACTTAATTTTTTATTCTGTCAGCTTCTTATTGTTTTATGTTTCCCATCCTATAGGTTTCCTATTGTTAGTATATTTTTTTACACTATTTAAAAACTTATTTTAATGGTTAGAGAGAGTTCAATATAACTTATCAAAGTTATTCTCTAAACTTTAATATCTTATTATGATATTGAGTTTGCTAATTAATTTTATTATACTTCTCTTGAAGCAAATATTTTACTACACCAAATTGGCATCAGAGTAAGGATTATTACCTTATTCTAATGGTTGATGATGGTTCTAATGTTAAACAAACTATTGACAATGAACGAAAATTAAACAAGATCGAACAAAGATTTGATGGGATTGATGAAACCCTTCGCAATTTGGTATAGATAATGATTACAATGGTATGAAAGGGAGATATGATTCTATAGAATAAAGATCAGATCAACATGATAACATAGAGAATGATGGCCAATAAGACCTAAATCGTGTAGACTTTGTTGCAAAGAATTCTAAGGGAGTAAATCATGTAGATTTGCAACCTAGGCACCAATCACTTATTGACCCAAGCTTAAGAGGTCAATAACAACTTATGACAGGTTATGACAATTGAAATCATAAATTAGATCAAGAATCGATAAGGAAACGTCAATTTGAGTAGACCTAACCATGAATCTTGATTTTCACGAGTATGCTCTATTGTGGGTCTATGAATGGTGAAATTGAAGAGCTCTTACATGGTAATGCGATGGTGAGATCGAGGTTAGTGATGGCCTTCCACGAAAGACAGCCATGGTTTTTGATAGACTAATAATAGATATGATAATTTTCAACATAAAAATTTGAGGAACTTTTGACAATATGCCATGAATACTAAATTATTCATTCGAAGAAGAAGAAGATTTTCATTTTAAATATAAAGATCAGGGTCCACATACTCAAGAATTTAAAACGAAGATGAATTTGTCAAGTTTTGATAGTCGATTAAATATTAAAAATTTTCTTGATTGGATAAGTACTGCTGAATTTTTCTTTCATTATTTAAATATTTAAAAAAAACCAAACAAAGTTCATGGTGTATAAGTTGAAGGTGGAGCTTTTTCTTAGTCGAAACAACTTCAATATAATTATCAATAGTAAGGAAAACAGCACTTGGCCCAAGATGAAGTAATTATTATAAACACGATTCCTCTATCCAAATTATAGCAGTTCATATACCGATAATATCAAAATTATCGACAAGCCAGTTGCACTGTTAATGAGTATATGAAAGAATTTTATCGACTAAATCCACTAGTTAAGCTACTTGAGTAGATTATTAATTAATTGCTCACTATATTGGAGGCTTGAAACTAGTTTTTCAAGATCGATTTGCTCTTCAAAAGATTTGGACCAGGATAAATGTAGCTAACTTGACAATAAAAGTAGAAAATCAAATTAATAAGTCTGCTATACATACTTAGAGTCACTTTCAACAACAAAATAAAGAGGTATTTTCCACTTTAAAGAGATTGACTTCAGGAAATAGCAGTAATCGTGATAAAGACACTCGTTTAACTTAAAATTTGGCACAAAATCAAAGTAGAAGTTTAATCTCTACCCAGTTTAACATGCAAGGTAGAAATCAGCAACAATAACAAATTAATAACGACCTTTATGCTTGCCCTAATGTTAGAAAGTGTTTTCGATGCAAAATTCAACCATCATTCAAATCATTGCCTGAGCAAACGAGTTAACTTGGCAGAAAAAAATGATAATGATAAAGGATCAGTTGTTAAAGAAGAAATTTATGATGGCACTGAATTTGCAAAATGAGATGTGGGAAAAGCAGCATGTGTTGTCCAATGGCTCTTACTTGCCCCAAACCTTAAACACCAACCTTTAACTCTCACCAAACACTTAAACACTAAGCCTTAACTCTTAAACCGTAAGTCCTAAACTTTAAACACTAAATACTAAACCTTAACCCCTAAACCCTTAATAATAAAATCTCATTCACCATTAATTCTTAATCAAAATTAAATTTCGTATCCAGTTAGTTATGAGACGTAATTAATTGTTATGTCACTCAATTAAATTAGTGGGCTGAAATATATTTTAAGCATAATTATTTGTTAAGCTTAATTATACATTAAGTATATTTATTTATTAAGTCAAATTAATTGTTATGGCTAACTAATTTTTAGGTAGAATAAAATCTTAAACCCAATAAATTATTTAACTCAATTAGTTATTAGGTTTAATTATTTGTTAAGTTCAATTAACTATTAAGCTTAATGAATTGTTTGTTGTTCTACTCAATTATGCATTTTGCTCAATTATTCATTAAATGAATTCATTATGAGGTCCATTTACATCTTATGCTCAATTTTTTATAGCTTTTAATTAAATCTTTAGTCCAATTAATTATTTTACTTAATAAATTATTCGATTTAATTAATTGTTAGGCTCAATTACATACGAGACCCAATTAATTTCTTAATTCAATTAATTCTTATGCCATTGATACATGATAGGCTAAATTTGTTTTAAGATTGATTTATTTCTCAGTTTCATATATGATGGAGTTAATTATTTCTTAAAAGCTATTATTTATTATCATATCAAAATATCAACTGAATTATATAGCCCAATTATATTTTAAGTTTAATTAAAATTTGATTTCAACTGTATCTTAGGCTTAATTTGTTCTAAAGTTCAATTATTTGTTGGGTTCATGCATGCTATGTTCATTTAATTATTGATTCAATTAATTATTAGATCTAATTATATTTTAAACTTAATTATATATTAAGCTCATTTTGTTCTCAATCTTAATTATATATTAAACTTAATTATTTTTGAAGATAAATTATATATTAACTTAATTTTTGTATTGTAGGCAATTAATTCTTAAACAACAATTAATTATATCTTAGACCACTTAAGTATTCATTCCCATTAACTATTAGGACAAATTAATTTTGTACTCAATTATATCTTACACCTAATTAGTTCTATAATCTATTTCATTCCTTGGTTCAATTATATATTAAGCTCAATTCTTTATTAAGATTTTTTAGTTGTTAAGCTTGATTAATTAAGTTTAATTATTTTAAAGACAATTATATATTAAGTATAATTATCATTTTAGGTGTAATTATCAAATTATTTGTAAGACCCATTTATAATTTAAGTCAAATTATAATTTCGATTTAATTATATCAAGCTAAATATATGTTGTGCCATGCATATGAAGCCTAATTATATCTTAAATTCAAATAATTATCTGTCTAATTATATTTTTAGCTACAATTATGTATTAACCCCATTTTTTCGTTATGCCCAATTATACACTAAGTCTAATTATTTATTAGAATTTATTACATATTAGGACTTAGGCCTAATTAAATCTTAATCCCTACAAATTCTTAAGCACAATTATTCATTAAACTCAATTATATATTAAGTTTATATTTTTTTAAAAGGTCAATTAAATTTTGGGCTCAATCAATTATTTGAGCAAACAAATTGTTAGGTCCAATTAATTATAAGGCTTAATTACATATTAAGCTAAATTATTTATTATGATCATTTCATTTTTAAGCTCAATGATATATTAATCTTTTTTTTTTAATAGGTTGAACTAAAATCTTGAGCTCGATTAGTTATTTGGTGCAATGAATTCTTTGGTTCAAAAACTGTTAGACTCAATTACATAATAGGTCAAATTATTTTTATGAATCAATTAATTCTTAGGTCTAATTAATATATGTTATGCTAAATTTGTTCTTTGGCTAAATTAGTTCTACGTTTCATTCACGGTACATCTAATTATACCTTACCTTCTTATGTACTTTTAGGCTTAGTTTTCTATCTAGTCTCATTATTTATAAGGCCCAATTATTTCTTAGGTCTAATTATAACTTATGTCCAATTATATCTAGATCTTAATTTGTTTCAAAGTTTAATTATTTGTTAGGCTTATGCACATGAGGTCCAAGTAATTATTGAACCTAATTATATTTTAAATACAATTAATTATTTGATCTAATTATATTTTAAGTCTAAGTATGTATTAACCCCCAAATTCAAGTCCCTAAATTATAATGCTTAATTTTGACTGATGCCATATTTTGAAGGAACAAAGTTAGGAATGGAGACGATGCAACTTTGTAGGACGAATTTGTTTGGAGAGCACAAGCACATGTCTGAACATATATGAATAAAAATAGGGGATACAAGGCTCTCCAACTAAGTGTAATACCAAAGAGATATAGAAAATCACCACCTTAAGGATAATGAACAAGGATACATAAACTTTACAACTCACCGCTTAAAAGAACACAGATAAACATCACCCTAAGCAATACAGAGATGTTTCTCACCACTCAATGACTCTTAACTAAAGAGATATAGAGATTGAAGAGAAAACTCAAAGAGTTTCTAGACATATAAGTAATATCTAAGCTCTCTTTTAAGTTTAAAGCATGAAAATAAATACTAATGCATGGAATAACCCTCAATGCATTAGGTTTTTGAAAATTATTAGGTTTTTACTAATAACTAAATCATTTAATGGATTTGTTTGACAAAAAAAATGAAGGTTGTGGAATGAAATAAATCTCTCTTGAAGATTATGTAAGTGCATGCCAACTGTCCTTCACAAATTATCATGGGCTAAATGTGATAATATAATCACCCCTGTCAGTAGCCCCTACACCCTCAAAGATCTTTATTAGAAGGATGTTGATCTCACAATAATATGGTGAAATTGCAAATCAAGTTATTTTAGAAAGTTTTCTAACTTTGATGGCTTTCTTGTTAAAGCTAATGCATTGCGTATTCCATCTTGTTCTTTCAGACAAGTGATTTTAGCAGAAGCTCATAGTGGTAACACTTTGGCAAAGACAAAACTTCGGCTCTTGTTTAAGGTAATTTTTGTTGGCTAAAGAGTCTAGAGATGTGGAAAGCATTGTAAAGTAAATACAGGGTATGCCAAATCGAAGGGCCAAGATTCTAGTTTGTACACTCCATTACCTATGCCTAATACTACATGGGAGGATGTGAGGCTAAATTTTGTTATGTGAAGAACACAAAAGACCAACGATTCAATCATGATTATTGTTTGATAAGTTCTCAAAGATGTCTGACTTTATTCCATGCAATAAGACAAATGATGCATCGCATATTGTAGATAATTTCACGGAGAGTGTGAAGTTGCATGGGATTCTAAGAAGTTATGTTGGAAAAAACATTAAGCAATGGAATCTTATTCTTCCACATATTGAGTTTGCGTATAACATTTTCATCCATCATAGTATAGCTATGAGTCCATTTGAAGTTGTTTATCCTATAGGTCCTTTGAATTTGGTTCTTCATATTTCATCCAAACAACTAGTGGAAATGTTGATGAGAGATCCAAACAAATTAAGAAGTTGCATGAGACTGTAAGAGCACTCATTGATAAGAAAAATGAGAAATACATTGACAACATGAGGACTTCAAAGAAAGTGATACGAGCTTGGATTCATCTATGGAAGGAGAGGTTTTTGCAAGGTAAATTTAAGAGGTTAGAACCAAAGGCTGGTGGTACTTTCAAGGTGCTCAAAAGGATTAGTAAAAGTGCTAAAGAGATTGAGTTGTCAATGGATTATGGAGTCTAACATTCAATGTGGTTGACTAAAGTCCATAACATGCTCTAGGAGGTATTGGAGACTTGAGGATAAGTCTTTTTCAACCTGAGGAGATTGACATAGGAGTGTTGATGTTACCACAATCAACCAATGATGCTATGATACATTTTACGACCTACTATCTATTTTCATGGATTTTACCAATATGTTTTGAGTCTAACTTGAACAAGTGTCAAATTTGATTACGGAGAATTTTATAATGTTATTTTATACATTGGAGAATTCATAATCTTTTCTTTTAATATCTTTTGAAACAACTCAAAAAAAATTTCTTAAAGAAAGTTATAGTTCTTTCTTTAGTGGTGGACATCGTAGCAAATTGGTGAATTATGAGGTTTATGTGTTCTTGTTTATTGTCCTAAGGGTGGTAGTTTTTGATATCCCATTAGTATTATTAGACTTGATGGTGAGCATTTTATCCCTATTTTATATCAAATTTGTTTTTGTTCTTGTACTTTCCAAACAAACTTCCAATAGAGTTACTTAAGTTCCATTCAAAATGTCATTCCATCATATACGGTATCGCCCTTACCCCCTAAATACCACACCCTAACACTTGAACCATAACACTCAACCTAAAATTCTAAACCTTAATCCCAAACATTAACACTAAATCCAAAATCTTAACTCCTTTACCTTAACTCGTAGGCCCTATACCTTAAAAACCTACACCTTAACCATCAACCCTTGAACAGTAAACCTTGTCCCTAAACACTAGACGTTAAAACCTAATCTTTAAACCCTAACTTCCAAATCCTAAACCCTAACTCTTAAACCAGACACTTAATCCTAAAACCTGGCTCTTAAACCTTGAAAGCTAAATCCTAACCCTTAAACAGGACACTTATCCCTAAACCTTAGCTCTTAAATCTTGAAACCTAAACCCTAGCCATAAACCCTAAGGCTAACAAAAAATCGCAAATGCTAAGCTGTAAGTTATAACCCCTAAACTGAAAACCTTAAATCACAAACTTCTTAACCTAAAACCATAAAGAATAACCCTTAACTCGTAAACCGTTCCAAAACTCTTAACAACTAAACCATAAAACCCTATACCCTACACCCAAAACACTAAACCTGAGATCCTAACCCCTAAACTACAATCCCTCAAACCATTGAATGGAGTCCTAAATCATAAACCCTAAACCTTAAAGCTTAAGCCCAAAACTCTAAACCTGAGATCCTAACCCCTAAACTCTAATCTCTAAATCGTAAATTCTAAGCCTTAACCTATAACCTCTAAACCCTAAACACTAAACATTAAACCATAAACCATAAATCTTAAACCTTAAAACCTAAACCTTAGGACCTAATCCCTGAACCCTAGCCGTAAATCCTAAACTATAACCTCTAAGCCATAGATCCTATCCCAAACCCCTTAATCCTAACAACTGAATCCTAAATCATAAACATTAAACCTTAAACCCTGACTCCTAGAAACCTAATTAAATTTTATGGTTTAGGGTTAGAATTTCTAGTTTAGTGTTTAAGGGTAATGATTTAGGATTGATGGTTAATGGTTTTGGGGTTATGGCTCATGGTTTTGTATTGAGTGGTTAGGGGTTAAGGATTAAGGTGTAGGGTTTCAATCTAGAGTTTATGGATAGGGTTTAAGGATTATGGTTTAGCGTTTAGTGTTTAAGGTTAATGGTTTAGGGTTTAGGGTTAAGAGTTTAGGAGTAACAGTTTAAGGTTTAGTGTAGAGGGGTTAGGTTTATGAATTAGGAATTAGGGTGTAGGGTTTAAAGGTTAGGGTATAGGGATCAGGGTACAATTTAAGGGCTAGGATTTAAGGTGCCAGGTTTAAGGGTTAGGGTTTAAAGTTTTGGGTTTAGGGTTTAGAATTTATGGGGGTTAGGGATTAAGGTTTGGGTTCTAATGTTTAGAGTTTAGGATTTATGATTTAGAGTTCAACGTTTAGCTTTCAGGGTCTAATGGTTAATGGTTAGAGTTGAGGGATTAAGGTTTAAGATTTATAAAATAAGTGTTAGGTTTTAGGATTTAAGGTTTAGAGTATAGGGCTTAGGTGTTTGGGTTTATGGTTTAGAGTCTAGAGGTTAAGGTTTAAAGGGTTGGGGTTTAGGCTTGATGGGTTATGGTTTAGGGTTTAGGGCTTAAGAGTTAATGTTTAGTGTAGGAGTTTTAGAGTTTATGATGCAAGGATAGGGCTTAGGGTTTAGGCTTGAAAGGTTAGAATTTAGAGGTTATAGTTGAGGGTTTAGAGTAAAGGGAAGAGGTTTGGGTTTAGATTTCAACGGTTTAAGGCTAGTGTTTGAGGCTTTGCGCTTAAGGGTTAAGGTTTAGAGTTTATGGCATGAGTTTAAGTTTATGGGTTAGGATTTAGGCGTTAAGGAATACCTTTTAGAGTTTATTGTTTAAGGGTTAGAGTTTAGAGGATTTTGATTGCATATAGGGTTTAGTGGTTAGCTGTTTGGATTTAAAGTTTATGGGTTAAGGTTAAGGTTAAGGTAAGCATTAGGGTTTAAGTGATCGAGTTTGAAGGTTAGGATTTAGGGTTTAAGGCTTGAATGTTAGTGTTTAGGGGCTAAGGTTAAGCATTTAAGTTTTGAGTTTAGATTAAGCATTTTGAGTTTAGGGTTTGATGGTTAGAATATAGGGTTTAAAGTTTACAGGATAAGATTTAAGATTTAAGAGTTAGGATTTATGTTTAGGGTGTAAACGTTACCTTCAAGAGTTAGTTTAGGGTTTGATATTAAGGTTCAAGTGTTAGTGTTAGAGTTTAATATTTAGGATTTAGTTGCTTAGTGTTTAGGGTTTGGGGTTTAAGAATTTGAATTTAGGGGCTATAGGTCTTATTTTAGTGTTTAACGTTTGAGATTTAGGGTTTTTGGTTTTGGTTTAAGGGTTTAGAGGTTAGGGTTTAGGGTTATTGTTTAGGGTTTAGGTTAAGGATTAAAAGATTAAGGTTTAGTGGTTAGCATTTAGGATTTCGGGTTCAAGGTTTAGAGTCTAGTATTTAACATTTAGTTGATACTTTAAGGTTTAAGGATTAGGGCTGAGGGGTTGGGGATCATGGTTTATGTTCGAAGTTTTGGGATTAGTGCTTAAGATTCAGGGGATAAGGGGTTCAGTGGTTAGAAATAAGAGCTTTAGGTTTTAGGTTTAAGGTTTAAAGTTTAAAGTTTAAGGTTTAAGGTGTAGGGTTTACAGCTACGAGTTAGGTTTAGGATTTGGGATTAAGGTTTTAGGGTTGGGTAGGCCATAAGCCCAATCTGGCCCATTAATTTAAAAAGCCTGTTGGATAATGAGTCGGGCCAGGGTTAGACCATAAATTTTTAGTTGTTGAGTCTGAGTAAAATTGATTAAAAACAAGGTGTTGCATATATGATACTTGCATTTGAAATGCCTAGGAGAAAGCGCGAGAAGCGAGTACTATACACAGTTTTTCTTTCTTTTTCAATTTTTTTCCAAATACTTTTTGAATTGCATATTAAGAATATTGATGTATTGAGGATGAAATAATGAAAAACAAACTTTGTTCAAAGTTTAATAGAAAATAATATTATTTTCTTAAGAATCAATTTTTAATAAAATTTGTTAATTATTAATTTTTAATGGTATTGCTAGCCACTTTGCTTTAATTATGCTTATCGTACATCGTTAACTCTAAACCCTAATTTCTAAACCCTAACTTGTAAACTTTAAACCTTATACCTTACCCCCTATCGTGACCCTTAATCCTAAGTCCTAACACCTAAACCTAAACCTTAACTTGTAAACTTTAAACTCTATACCTTAGCCACTAAATCGTTAATCGAAAACTCAAAATGCTTAAACCCTAAACCCAAAACTCTGAACCGTGAATCATAAACCTTAATCTTTAAACCTTAATCCTTAAGCTGAAGACTCTAATCCCATTCCAATCCTTAAACTTGATCACTTGAGCCCTGTACCCTAAACACTAACTATAAATCACTAAAAGCCAACTCCCTAAATCATAAACCCTAAATGCTATCCTATAATCCTTAACCCATAAATCAAAATATTTAGACCCTAAAGTCTAACCGAAAACCCTAAATCCTAGCTCCTAATATCTAAACCTTGACCACTAAACACTAACCCAAAAACTCTAAACAGTGAATACAAACTACTAAACTCTAATAAGGGTTTAATCTTTAGGATTTGGAGGTTAGGGGTTAGAGGTTAAGGTTTAGGAATTAAGGGTTAGGGATTAAAGGTTAAGGGTTAGGGTTTAGCATTCAATGTTTAGCATTTAGGGGTTAGGATTTAGAATTTAAGGATTAGGCATCAAAGTTTTGGGTAAAGAGTTTAGGGTTTAAAATTTAAGGCTAAGTGTTCGAGGTTTGATATTTAATGTTTAAGATTTAGCATTTTTGTCTTAGGAATTTGAAGTTATGCTTTAGGGTTTAAGGTTCAAGATTTAGAGTTTATTGGCTAAGGTTTAGGGTTTTAGGGCCAGGTTTTAGGTATTCATGTTTAGGGGTTATGGTTTTGGATTTAGAGTTTGGTTAGGTTTTAGAGTTCAGGGTTTAAAATTTCTAAGGGTTTAGGGTTAGGATTTATGGTTTAAGATTTAGGGTTAAGGTTAAGGTTCGATTTTAAGTGTTCGAGCTTAGGGTTTAACTATTCGGCTTTAAGGAATTGGATTTTGAAATTAAGCTTTAAGGGTTGGGTTTATGAGTTATTCGTTAGGGTTTAGGATTTATTATTTAGGGGTTGCAGTTTAAGGTTTACTATTTTGGGTTAGGTTTAAGGTTTAGCAATTCGAGTGTAGGGGTTTGGTTTTATGGACTAAGGTTTAGCATTTTATACTTAGAGTTTATGGGTTAGGGGTTAATTTTGGGTTTAGGGACTAGTGTTTAGGGTTTGAGAGTTATGAGCTTGGATTTAGGATTTAGGGTTTAAGTTTTGGGAGTTATAGTTTTGGATTACATTTTAAAGGTCAGGGTTTAAGGTTTAGGGGTTACAGTTTTGGATTACATTAATATTAAACAATGATTGTCAAAGAGAATAATAAAAGAAAAGTAGATCATTTTTTGTTTTTTATTTTTATTTTCATTTTTATTTTTAGTTTTAGTTTTTTAAAGAAATATTTTGAGCGCAACTATATCTCAAATTCAATTATAATTTATCCATTATATCATAAATTTAATTGTATATGAGGCCTAATTATATCATATGCCTAAATTTTTTGAGCCCAATTAATTTTAAGACTATGTATCTTGGGTCAAATTTTTGTTAGGCCTAATTATATCATATGCCTAACTTTTTGAGCCCAATTAATTTTAAGACTATGTACCTTGGGTCAAATTTTTGTTAGGCCTAATTATATCATATGCCTAACCTTTTGAGCTTAATTAATTTTAAGACTATGTATCTTGGGTCAAATTTTGTTAGGCCCATTTATATACCCAATTATATATGTAGAGTTATTTCTTGGACTCATGCATGCTCAAGTAATTAATTTGGTTCTATTAATTAATAGGTCCAACTAATTCTCAAGCATAATTAATTGTTCAGTCAAACTAAGCATAATTTTTTCTTAAACCTAATAACTCTTAAACCTAATTAGCTATTAGGTATAATGAAACGTTAATTTTAATTATGTATTGGACTTAATTAAATATTAGATCCAATTAATTTGTGGGCCTAGTTATTATATTTCAAGTCTAATTAATTATTGTTACTAATTATATATTAAATTCACTTTTAATTTAGTTCTAGTTATATCTTAAGCTCAGTTCATTTCTCAATATAATATATTTAATTGATACACACTATGCCCACTTTTATCTTAAGCCCAATTAAATATTGGACTTAATTATATTATAGATTTCAATATTTATTAGCCTCATTTCGAACTTAAACCCAACTATTTATTAAGCTCAATTATATAATCTAATTTTTCATGAAACTTAATTGAATATTCGATTTAATTAATTATTAGTCACAACTAAATCTTTGGTCAAATTAATTATTAGACTCAAATGATTGTTAGGCCTAATTAATTATTTAGATCTTTAATTGTTAGGCATAATTACACCACAAGTTAAGTTATATTTTAGACCCATATATTTATTAGGCCCAATTATATATGAAATTCAAATTTTTGTTAGGCCTAACTAATTCTTATGTGGCAACTTTGGCTCCATTAATTAGCAAATTCAATTAAATTATTAGGTTTAATTATTTACTATTTTATTAGGCCTAATTATTTATTAACTTCGATTATATATTAAGGTCATCTTTTATTAAACTCAATTAAATTTTATTTGTCCAATGAATTATTAGATCTAATTAATTGTTAGACCAAATTATGGTTTAAGCTTAATTTTTTTGTTAAACTCAATGAATTGTTGAGTCTAATTAGTTGTTAGACCTAATTATAGTTAAACTATGAAACTCAATTAAATCTTAGACTCCATTAATTCTTCGTTATAATTAAATATCTTAGGCCCAATTCATTGTTTGATAGCGTGAATCCATTGGTCCATTTAACTGTTAGGCTAAATTACATCGTAGGTTCAATTATTTGTAGCAGAATTAATTCTTAGATTCAATTAGTATACATTCATCTAAATTTTCTCATACGCTAATTATTTTAATTTTATACACGATACATCCAATTATATCTTGGATCCTATTATTTATTATCAGGACTAATTTTCTAATGGACTTAATTATACTTTACGTCTAATTATATATGCAGCTCATTTAGTTCTTAGATCCAATTATGTATAAAATATAATTATTTGTTAAGGTCAATGATATTTAAGTTTAACTTTTATTAGACATAATAAAATCTTAGGATCAACTTAAGTATGAGTAAATCTTAAACCCGATTAATGGTTAGACTCAAATAAATCTCAGTCCTAGTAATAAGCCAATTCAAACTCTTAAGCTTGGCTTTGCATTAGGTTCTATTCTTTATTAGATCAAATTATGTATTAAGTCTATTTTTTTATTAGACACAGCCAAATTCTTGTATGCCTAATTAATTGTTAGCCAAGTTTTGTATGAAGTTTAATTTATTTAAGTGGACCAATTATGTATTAAGCTAAAATTTTTAATAAAGGCTCCACTAATTATTGGACCATATGAATATCTAGGCTCAATGAATTAATACGTTCGCTTACTTTTTAGGCTTAATTACACATTAGGCTCAAGTATTTTTTATATCCAATTAATTCTTAAAACTAATTAATATACGTTAGGCTAAACTCATTTTTTAAGTCCAATTATTTTTTAGGTTCGTGCACGATAGATTGAATAAATTATTAGACCTTATAAATGTTAGGCCAAACTAATTATTAAGCTCAATTATATCTCAAGTTTAATTATATATGTCATCTAATTATATCATATGTCTTATTTTTTGGGTATAATTAATTTTATGTCTAATTATATCTTAGGCTATAATATTTAACAAGCCCATTTACACATCAAATTATTTTTTAAACTCATGCACGTTGGCTAAATTAATCGTGTCAAATTAAATAATAAACCCACTTATATCTTCAACCTCACTATTTTAGAACAAATATATATTAATCCCATATAAGGTCCAATTATTTTATGGACTATTAGATTTTAGGTCGAATTAATTGTTAGATTCAATTAAATAGTAAACCTAATTATTTAATAGGTTAAATTATATATTGAGTCTTAATTTTATTATACCTAATCAAATCATAGACCTAAATAATTATTAAGTCCAATGAGTTAGTAGGTACAATTAATATTTAATTACATGAAACTTAATTGAGATTAACAATTGATTGTACTCAGTAACTCATTGTTAATCTAATTAAAGTTAACATAATTAAATATTAGATTCAAATAATCTTATACTTAATTAATAAATATTAGACTCAATTAGTTATCAAGCCTAATTAATTATTATGCTTAATTATATCTTAAGTTCAATTGTAATTTGGGTCTAATTATATCTTAAGCTCAATTCATTTTTAAGCCCAATTATGTATTTAGTTCATGCATGCTATGCCAATTATATATTAGGTCTAATTAAATCTTAGATTCATTAATTTTTATTTCAATTTGTTGATTAGTCTCATTTGGTTATAAGACCAATTATATAGCAAGCAAAATTATTTCTTAAGTCTAATTATATATTATGCCAAATTTTTTGTTAAGGGTCAATTCAATGTTAACCCCAATTGTATTTTAGTTCTAATTATTTTTTATTTTTATTTGGTTCTTACGTCCAATTATAAATCTATTAGGTCTAATTATATATTAAATATAATTTTTTTATTAAGCTCAATTAAATCTCATTCCCCATTAATTATTAAGCAAAATTAAATTTTGTATCCAATTAGTTATGAGACATAATTAATCATTTGACTTAATTAATTGTTAAGCCACTAATTTTTAGGATATGTGGCATATCAAACCTAATTAAATTAGTGAGCTGAAAAATATTTTAAGCGTAATTATTTATTAAGCCTAATTATATATTAAGCATATTTATTTATTAAGCTAAATTAATTGTTATGCCTAACTAATTCTTATAAACTCAGTTAATTGTTAGGCTTAATTATTTGCTAGGTTCAATTAACTATTAAATTTAATGAATTGTTTATTTCAATTAGTTGTTCTGATCAATTACGCATTATGCTTAATTATTTGTTAAGACTATTTCTTTCTTAAGCTTATTATATATTAAGATCAATCATGTAATAGGCCTAATTATTTGGCTAATTATTAGACACAATTACACATTGGCTAAATTATTATTAGGCCCATTTCGTTCTTAATTCAAATTATATATTAAGATCATTTCTTTTTAATGCCTAGTTTAATCTTAAGCCTAATTAATTATGTGATCTAATTAATTACTAGGTCCAACTGTTTTTCTCACCTAATTAATATATGTTGGCCTCAATTAAATTATCTGATCTAAACTTAATTATAGCTTGGCACTATTATTAATGATTAGGCCTAATTAGCTATTGGGTCGATTTATTTGTAAGACCCATTTATAATTCAAGTCAAATTATAATTTTGATTTAATTATATCATGCTAAATATTTGTTGTGCCCATGCACGCTAAGCCTAATTACATCTTATGCCTAATTATTTATTAGAATCTACTATTTATTAAGACTTAAGCCTAATTAAATCTTAGTCAGAACAAATTCTTATGCACAATTATTTATTAAGCTCAATTATATATTAAGCTTATATTTTCTAAAAACTCAATTAAATCTTCGGCTTAAGTAATTGCTTGAGTAAACATATTATTAGATCAAATAAATTATTGGATCCTATTATATTTTAAGCCCAAGTATGTATTAACCCCTAAATTCAAGTCCCTAAACTATAACACCTAACCATAATTGATACCATATTTTAAAGGAGCAGTATTAGGAGTAGAGGTGATGTAACTTTGCAGAAAAAATTTGTTTGGAGAGTACAAGCACAAATTTGAACATATTTGAATGAAAATGGGGAATAAAAGGCTTACTAACCAAGTTTAATACTAAAGAGAGACAGTAAATCACCACGCTAAGGATAATGAACAAGGATACATAAACCTCACAATTCACCACTCAAAGGGATATAGATAAATATCGCCCTAAGAAATACAGGGGTGTTTCTCACCACTCAGTGGCTCTTAGCCAAAGAGATACAGAGATTGAAGAGAAAACTCAAAGAGTTTCCAGACATACAACTATTGTCTAAGCTCCCTTCTAAGTCTAAAGCACGAAAATAAATACTAATGCATGGAACAACCCTCCATGCATTGAGATGTCGAAAATCATTAAGTTTTTACTAATAACTAAATCATTTAATGCATTTGTTTGACAAAAAAAAATGAAGTTAATGGACTAAAATAAATCTCTCTTGAAGATTATGAAAGTGCATACCAATTATCCTTCACAAATTATCATGGGCTAAATGTGGTGATACAACCACCCCTGCGTCAGTAACCCTTACACCCTAAAAGATCTCTATTAGAAGGCTGTTGATTTCATAATAATATGGTGAAATTGCAAATCAAGTTATTTTAGAAATTTTTCTAACTTTGATAGCTTTCTTTTTAAAGCTAATGCATTGTGTGTTCCATCTTGTTCTTTAAGACAAGTGATTTTGGCAGAATGATAGTGTTTTGGGATGACACCATTAAAGTTTAGTGTTAAGGGATTAGGTGTTCGGGTTAGGTTTATGATTTAGAGATTCTAGTGTAAGGCTTAAGGGTTGGGGTTTAGGGATTAGGTTGTAAGGTTTAAGGGTTAAGGTTTAGGGATTAGGGTGTAATGTTTAAGAGTTAGGGTTTAAAGTTTTGAGTTTAGGGCTTAGAGTTTAGCGATCAGGGATTAAAGGCTAGGGGGTTAGGGATTAAGGATTGGGCTCTTATGTTTAGGGTTTAGGATGTAGGATTTAAAGTTCAATGTTTAGGTTTTAGGGTTTAATGTTTATTGGTTAGGGTTCAGGGATTAGAGTTTAAGATTTAGAGACTAAGTGTTAGGTTTTAGGATTTAGGTCCAAGGTCTAGGGCTTAGGTGTTTAGGTTTATGATTTAGAGTTTAGGGGTTAATGTTTAAGAGATTGGGGTTTATGCTTGATGAGTTAGTGTTTAGGGGTTATGGTTTAGGGTTTAGTGTTTAGGGCTTGGGGGTTAAGGTTTAAGGTAGGAGTTTTAAAGTTTAAGATGCAAGGATAGGGCTTAGGGTTTAAGTTTTAGATGTTAGAATTCAAAGGTTACAGTTGAGGATTTAAGGTCAGGGTTTACATTTAGGGATTAAAGGTTAGGGGATGAAGTTTAGGTTCAGATTTCAATAGCTTAGGGTTAGTGTTTGAGGTTTTAGGCTTAGGGGTTAGGGTTTATGGTTCATGGTACGAGTTTAAGTTTATAGGTTAGGTTTTAGGCATTTGGATTTAAAGGTTAGGGAATAGCTTTTAAGGTTTATGGGATTTTGATTGCATTTAAGGTTTAAGGGTTAGCTGTTAGGATTTAAAGTTCATGGATTAGGGTTTAAGGTTTAAGTGATCGAGTTCAGGGGTCAAGATTTAGGGTTTAGGGCTTAAATGTTAGTGTTTAACGGTTACAATTAAGCATTTAAGTTTTAGGGGTCAGAATTTTGAGTTAAGGGTTTAGCATTTTGGGTTTAGGGTTTGGTGGCTAGGGTATAGGGTTTAGAGTTTACAAATTAAGGTATTAAGGGTTAAGGTTTAAGGTTTAGGGCATAGAAGTTACAATTTAAGGTTAGTTAGGGTTTGGAATTCATGTTTAAGAGTTAGTGCTAGAGTTTAGAGTTTAGGATCTAGTTATTGATGTTAGGGTTTAGGGTTTAAAGGTTTGAATTTAGGGGCTATGGGTCTTGCTTTAGGGTTTAAGGTTTAATACTTATGGTTTATTGTTTAAGGTTTGAGATTTAGGGTTTTTGGTTTAAGGGTTTAGAGGTTCAAGTTTATGGTTATCGTTTAGGGTTTAGGTCAAGGATTAAGAGATAAAAGTTTAAAGTTTAGGGTTTAAGGTCTAGAGAGTAGGGTTTAGCAGTTGTGATTAAGGATTAACGTTTAGAGTTTAGTGTTTTGGATTTTATGGTTATAGTTTTCGATTAATAATTTAGGGTTTAAGGATTAGGGCTGAGGGGTTAGGGTTTGGGGATCATGGTTTATGTTTCAAGGTTTAGTGTTAAAGGTTACAGTTAAAGTTTATGGTCTTAGAACTTTGGTTTTAGGGTTAGAATTTTTGAGGTTAGGGTTTAGAATTTACGATTTGGTTATTATGGTGCAAGGGTTAGCATTTAAGGTTTGCAACTAGACTTGATTTTAAGGTTTAAGGTTAGGGTTAGGCATTTGGGTAGGGTTTAATGGCTATGTATTAGGCTTAAGTTTTTAAGGTTTAGGGTTTAATGTTTAATATTTATGGTTTAGGGTTTAGAATTTTAAGATTATGGGCTAAGTTTTCAAGATTAGAGTACTGAGTTTAATATTTAGGGTTAAGAGTTTAGGGTTTAAAGTACAAAGTTTAAGATTTATAATTAAGAGTTTTCAAGTTAGGGTTTAGGGATTAGTGTTTAAGATTCAAGGGATAAAGGGTTTAGTGGTTTAGGATAAGGGCTTTGGGTTTTGGGTTTAGAGTTTAAAATTTACCGTTTAAGATTTAAGGTGCAGGATTTATGGTTTACCGGTTAGGTTTAGGGCTTTGGATTAAGGTTTTAGGGTTGGCTAGGCCATAAGCCATATATTCTTAACATGAACATGCCCATCATGGCCAATTAATTTAAAAAGCCCATCGGGTAATGAGTCGAGCTAAGGTTAGACCATAAATTTTTGGTTGTTGAGCCTCAGTAAAGATTGATTAAAAATAAAGTGTTGCATATATAATACTTGCATAAGAAATACATAGGAGAAAGCGCATGAGAAGCGAGTACTATACATGGTTTTTCTTTCTTTTTTAATTTTTTTAAAATATTTTATGGATTGCATGTTAAGAATACTAATGTATTGAGAAAGAAATAATGAAAAACCATCTTTATTGAAAGTTTAATAGAAAATAATATTGTTTTCTTAGGAATTAATTTTTAATATAATTAGTTAATTATATATTTTTAATGGTATTACTAGCCACCTTGATTTGATTTTGCTTATTTATGTGAATACTAACCAAGTGCACACAAAAAGAAAAAAACCTTTAATTCTAAAAATATTAAGTGATTAATATATATCATTATCAGCTTTGAAATTTTCAATTCAAAACAAATGAATTTGAAAAGCTAATTAAATAGGAATTTCGCAAAGTGAAAAAGTGGAATGAAGATTATGAAAATCATATTTGAGTCTTCTTTTCATAATTTTGAAATATGAAGTGAAACAATTTCAAATATAAATATAAATTAAATTATATTTCGAGTTTGAGATGATTAATTTAATAATACACTAATAGCAAGCTAAGGAATGAAAAACTAACTCTATCTAACCCAAAAAGAAAAAATATGGCTTACACAACCTAATTTTAAAAAATTAAATGATACTATAGATCATTGGATTAGTGAAAAGGTTAATCTAATATTATTATATTCTTTTTTATATCTTTATTTTCATGTTTGATTGAAATACAATATGAAAATTTTTTAATTTTAAATTTAATTATATTTTATAAAAATATAATTTAATTAATTATAATTTTAATATTATGTAATTTCATCGAGAATAAAATTCAATAATTTTATAACTAATATTAAAATAAAGATCAAAATAAACTTTTTATTATTCAAATTTTTTAATCAAGTTCTTTTAGTTCTTTCACATCAATTCTACACATAAAATATCTATTTGATCTAAATTGACTTACTTTTAATTTTTTATATAAAAACAATTCAAATTGATGATTTTGTATAATGAATTTTAATTTTAAAATTGTGACAAACATGAAAAAATATACAATACAAAAGTTAAAATTTTTGAGTACTGAAAATATATTTTTAAAAAATTTTTGTATTACGAAATTTTTTAAAAAATAATGAAAATAACTAAAACAACGAAAAAACTCTACAAATACTTTTGAAGCCAGCTTTAATATTTATTTGCATTTTGTTACAAATTTCAAGACATATTTCATTGTATAATATCTTTTGTTTGACTAATTTATTTTAAAAAATTAAAGATAATATTTAATTTAGACTAAATTAAAAAGCTTATATTAAGATTGATAAAAAATAAAAAAAAAAACTTGATTAAAAATCTCAAATAGACTATTTAATAAGTTTAAATATTTTAATATTATTATAATATATGATAAAATATAAAAAAACAATATAAATAATATAAAATAATATTACTTAAAACTTTTGAATGGTAAATAAATCTTTACAATTAAAAAGTTACCAAACAAATTTTGATGAAATAGTTTATAAAATAAATTTAACATATCTAGTTTTTATATTAAAAAAAAAAAGAGAGATAAATCACTTAAGTTTTAATATGCTTTAACATCATGCTACAAAGGTAATGCTTGTTAATTAAACATGGTCCAATTCTATGTAAAGTCCAATTTTTTATTAATCCCAACCAAATCTTAGCTCAATTGGTTATTAATTAATCCCAATGAATTGCTAGACCAAATGAATTGTTAAATACAATTGATTATTAGGCTTAATTATACATTAGACCTAATTATAAAATAAGCCTTATAATTTATTATGTTTAATTATATATTAAACTTAATTCTTTATTAGGATCAATTAACTTTTAAGTTAAATTAATTTTTAGCCACATTAAATCTTATATCCAATTAATTAGTAGGCTTAATTAATCATTTGATCAAATTATTAGGCTCAATCATATTGCAAGCCCAAATATATCTTAGTTTCAGTTAATCATTTTGCTCAAAAATATTTTAGACCCAATGATGTTTGAGCCCAATTATTTGTCGGTGTAAAAAATTATTAGGCTCAACTATATCTTAAGTCCAATATTTTATTAAGTCCAATTATATAGTTTATTTATCATGCTCAATTACATATTAAACCCAATTAAATCTTTAGCTCAAATAATTATTTAACTAACTAATATTAAAGTTTAATTAATTGTTAGGCCAAATTATACATTAAGCACAATTTTTATTTTTTTTACACTTAGTATCTTAAGCACAATTAATTATTTGGTACTACAAATTATTTAGTGTAACTACTAGGCTCAATTACATGTTACGCCCAATTCTTTTTCTCGTCCAATTAATATATGTTAGCCTTAATTTGCTCTTAAGCTAAATTACTTCTGAATTTCATGCACTATAGACTCTGTTATAGCTTAGGTGCTATTATTAACTATTAGCCATAATTATATCTATCAAACCGAATTATTTGTGAGGCTCGTTTATAACTCAAATCAAATTACAATTTTGGTCCAATTATATAATAGATGCAATTTGTCCCTAAGTCTAATTATAATTTGGATCCAATTATATCTTAGACCTAAATTATTTCAAGGTTTAAATATAGTGTAAAAATGTAATTGGAATTGATCCCAACGATCAAAGAATTAAAAAAAGTTCTATTGGAATAAAAGAAATCAGTAAAAAAGTTTCTCATTGCTTATACAAATTAATCGACGATTTAGAACAACAAGAGGGGGAAAATGATAAAAATGTGCCAGTGGATCCTCAAATTCATTCAAGAAAATCCAAACGTGTAGTGATTTTTACGGATAACCAGATGAATAAGGATATTTATACTAATACAAAAGACACTAATAATTCTGATGAAAAAGACGAAGTAACTTTGATACGTTATTCGCAACAACTGGATTTTTTTCGAGACATAATCAAAGGCTCTATGCGTGCCCAAAGACGTAAAACAGTCATTCGAGAACTGTTTCAAGCAAACGTGCATTCCCCACTTTTTTTGGACATAATAGACAACCTCCCTTTTTTTTCATTTGATATCTCTGGACTGATGAAACTTATTTTCAGAAATTGGATATGGAAAAACAAAGAAAAAAAATTTTCTAATTATACGGAAGAGAAGACAAAAAAAAAAAAAGAAAAAAAAGAAGGACAAAAGAGAAAAATACAAAAAAGAGGAAAAGACACGGATAGAAATTTTAGAAACCTGGGATAGCCTTGTATTTGCTCAAGTTATACGAGGTTCCTTCTTAGTAACCCAATCGATTCTCAAAAAATATATTATATCACCTTCATTGATAATAGTTAAAAATATTCTTCGTATGCTATTATTTCAGCTTCCCAAGTGGTCTAAGGATTTAAAGGATTGGACTCGAGAAATGCATATTAAATGCACCTATAATGGTGTTTAATTATCAAAAACAGACTTTTCAAAAAATTGGTTAACGGATGGTATTCAGATAAAGATCCTATTCCTTTTTTGCCTTAAACCTTGGCACCGATCTAAATTATGATTCCCTTATAAAGATTCAATGAAAAAAAAGAAGAGGGAAAAATGATTTTTGTTTTTTAACAATTTGGGGGCTGGAAACTGGATTTCTTTTTGGTTTTGCCCGAAAACAGCCTTCATTTCTTGAACCTATTTTTAAAGAATTCAAAAAAAAGTTAGAAAATCGAAAACTAAGTATTTCATGATTTTAAGGTTTTTAAAAGAAAGAGGAAAATTTTTTCTAGAAGTCTAAAAAAAAAAAAACAAAACCTTCTATTTCTAAAAGGAATAATAAAAGAATTTTTTAAAATAAACACAATTCCATTATTTGGATTGTCAAGAGAAATTTATGAATTGAATGAAACGAAAAAAGATTTAATAATTAGTAATCATATGATTCATGAATTATCCATTCAAATTCAATTTATAGAATGGACAAATTGTTCACTGACAGAAAACAAAATGAAAGATCTGACTGATAGAACAAGGACAATCAGAAATCAAATATAAGAAATTACAAAAGAGAAGAAAAAGACTCAACAGATAAATATTAGTTCTAACAAAACAAGTTATCATGCTAAAATATTAAAATCATCCAAAAATATTTGGAAAATATTAAAAAGAAGAAATCTTCGATTAATCCGAAAATCATATTATTTTATAAAAATTTTCATTGAAAGGATATATACAGATATTTTTCTATATATCATAAATATTCCAAGGATCAATACATAATTTTTTCTTTAATCAACAAAAAAAATTATTGAGAAATATATTTACAATAATGAAGTAAATCAAGAAAAAATTAATAAAACAAATAAAAATGCCATTTACTTTATTTCGATTATAAAAAATTCACTTTCTAATATTAAAAATAAGAATTCAAAAATTTGTTGTGACCTATCTCCCTTCTCACAAGCATATGTATTTTACAAATTATCACAAATCCAAATTATTGACTTATATAAATTAAGGTTTGTCTTTCAATATCACGGAATACTTTTTTTTTTTCAAGAATGAAATAAAGGATTTTTTTAAAGAACAAGGAATATTTTATTATGAATTAAGACCTAAAACCTTTTTGAATTATGAAAGAAATCAATGAAAAAACTGGTTAAGAAGTCATTATCAATATGATTTACCTCAGAGTAGATGGCCTAGATTAGTACCAAAAAAATGGTAAAATAGAATTAACCAACACTATATAGTTCAAAATACAGATTTAAACAAATGGGAGTCATATGAAAAAGACAAATTAATTCATTACAAAAGACAATTTTTTTTTTTGAAGTGGACCCATTACTAAATCACAAATATAATTTAAAAAAAAAACTATAGATATGATTTTTTATCATATAACTCTATTAATTCTAAAGAAAAAAAGTTTGATAATTACAATATAGATAAAGGCAAATTTTTTGATATGCTGATAGGTATCCCTATCCATAATTTTTTAGTCTTTAATTATCTAGGAGAAGATTCTATTATGGATAGAGAAAAAATTCCTGCTAGAAAATATTTAGATTGGAGAATTCTTAACTTTTGTCTTAGAAAAAAGGTTGATATTGAGTCCTGGGGCGAAATCGATACCAAGAGTATTAAAAATATTAAGACTGGAGTTAATAATTATAAAATAATTGATAAAATTAATAAGAAGGGTCTTTTTTATTTCACAACTCATCAAGATCAAGAAATCAAATCATCCAATCAAAAAAAAACTTTTTTGACTAGATGGGAATGAATGAAGAAATACTAAGTCGTCCTATATCAAATCTGAAACTTTGGCTTTTTTCAGAATTTGTCTTACTGTATAATGCATATAAGATTAAACGGTGGATGATACCAAGCAAATTACTTCTTTTAAATTTTAATGAAAATAAAAATCTTAATAAAAATATCACTAAAAATAAAAATAATTTTATATCATCGAATGAAAAACGGTCTCTTGAATTTGGATTAGAGAATAAAAATCAAGAAGAAAAAAAAAACCGCAGGACAGGGGGTGCTTCAATCAGATGAACAAAAACAAGCAAATCTTGGAGCAATTCTCTCAAACCACGAAAAGAATATTGAAGAAGATTATGAGAAATCAGACATAAAAAAACGTAGAAAGAAAAAGCAATACAAAAGCAATATAGAAACAGAACTGCATTTCTTCCTAAAAAGGTATTTACGTTTTCAATTAAGATGGGATGGTTCTTTAAATAAAAGAATTATCAATAATATTAAAGTATATTGTCTATTGCTTAGACTGATAAATCCAAGAGAAATTGCTATATCTTCTATTCAAAGGAGAGAAATGAGTCTGGACATCCTAATGATTCAGAAGAATTTTACTCTTCCAAACTTAATGAAAAAGGCAATATTGATTATCGAACCAGTTCGTCTGTCTGTAAAAAACGATGGATAATTTATTATATATCAAACCATGGGTATTTCATTGATTCATAAGAATAAGCACCAAATACAAAATAAAGCAAAGATACCAAGAAAAATGCTATGTTGTAAAAAAAAATTTTGATGAATCCATTGCAAGACATCAAAGAATGCCTGAAAATAGAAACAAAAATCATCATGATTTCTTTGTCCCTGAAAATATTTTATCCCCTAGACGCCGTAGAGAATTTCGAATTCTAATTTATTTCAATTCAAAGAATAGAAATGATATGCATAAAAATCCAAGATTTGACAATAACGTAAAAAATTGTGGTGAAGTTTTAACTAAAAGTAAAGATCTTGATAGAAACAAAAACAAAAATAACCTCAACTTAATTAAGTCAAAGTTCTTTCTTTGGCCCAATTTTCGATTAGAAGATTTAGCTTATATGAATCTCTATTGGTTTAATACTAATGATGGTATTCGTTTTAGTATGGTAAGAATACATATGTATCCGTGATTCAAAATCCGTTGATCGTACATTTTGTTACATATCATGTACTTTAGGATATACGAAAACAAATACGTGCACACATGGATTGTCTTAGATTCCATTCTGATACATGAAATAAATTAAATGACATACATTAAATCTATAAATGAATCAACGAAATCTTCTTATTTTAAATCTAAAATTTTATTTTACATTAAATCTATAAATGAATCAACGAAATCTTCTTATTTTAAATCTAAAATTTTATTTTATCTTTTAAAAAAAAATTTCATCCTTTTTTTTATATACCTATCCAAATCAAATAGAAATTGGGTTGATTAATTTTATTTGATAAAATTAGGAAGTTCATAACTAAATTAAGATCGTTGTGTAAAAATGACTAGCATTATTATTACTAGTCGGTAAAATGCATATCCTTAAAAAAAAAGCGGGGGGGAGAGGAATTTTGTTTTATGATAAAAAATTCATTCATCTCATTTTAAGAAAAAAAATAAAAGAGTGGGTCTGTTGAATTTCAAGTATTCAGTTTCACCTATAAGATACAAAGACTTACTTAACATTTGGAATTGCACAGAAAAGAGTATTTATCTCATAGAGGTTTACGAAAAATTCTGGGGAAACGTCAATGGCTATATGACTTGACAATCAATTCTAATTCAAATCGACTAATCTGATATATTTTCCATATTCATAGGAGTTCATCTATGTTTTTGCTTTACGAATATTATATTTTCTGGGCATTTCTAATAATATCAAGTGTTATTCATATTTTGGCATTTCTAATTTCGGAGTTTTAGCTCCAAGTAGCAAAGGTCCAGAGAAACTCTCTAGTTATGAATCGGGAATAGAACCAATGGGTGATGCTTGGTTACAATTTCAAATTCGTTATTATATGTTTGCTCTAGTTTTTGTTGTTTTTGATGTTGAAACAGTTTTTCTTTATCCATGGGCAATGAGTTTCGATGTATTGGGGGTATCCATTTTTATAGAAGCTTTCATTTTTGTGCTTATCCTAATTGTTGGTTCAGTTTATGCTTGGCGAAAATGAGCATTGGAATGGTCTTAGTTCCTGAATATTCAGACAATAACAATAAAGAGAAAAAAGTAAAAAAAATTAAGAACATTGAGACAATTATGAATTTCATTGAGTTTACCTTAGTTGATCGAACAACCCAAAATTTAGTTATTTCAACTACATTAAACGATCTTTCAAATTGGTCAAGACTTTTCAGTGTATGGCCGCTTCTTTATGGTACCAGTTGTTGCTTCATTGAATTTGCCTCATTAATAGGCTCATGATTCAACTTTGATCGTTATGGATTGGTACCAAGATCAAGTCCTAGATAGGCAGACCTAATTTTAACAGTCGACACAGTAACAATGAAAATGGCTCTTTCTTTAGTGAGATTATATGAACAAATGCTTGAACCAAAGTATGTTATTGCTATGGGAGCATGTACAATCACAGGAGGGATGTTCAGTACCGATTCTTATAGTACTGTTCAGAAGTTGATAAGCTAATTCCTATGGATGTCTATTTGCCAAGCTATCCACCTAAACTAGAGGCAGTTATAAATGCTATAACAAAATTTCGTAAGAAAACATCTCGAGAAATCTATGAAGATAGAATTCGATCTCAATAGGGGAATTTGTGTTGTACTACCAATCACAAGTTTATTTTTGTACACAGTACACATACGGGAAATTATGATGAAGAATTACTCTATCAACCATCATCCACTTCAAAGATCCTTACTGAAACATTTTTCAAATACAAAAGTTCAGTATCTTCCCAGGAATTAGTGGATTAGGTAGGATTCCACAGAATAAGAAAAGAGCGAATTAATCTTCATAAATTAGAGTTCATCGTAAATGTGAAGTACTTATCATATACAAAAAAAAGTGCGAGGGAAATAAAAAAAAAAAAGTGCTAGGTCCTTTGTCTGTTTGGCTAGTCAAACACGGGCTGGTTCATAGATCTTTGGGCTTCAATTACCAAGGAGTAGAGACTTTACAAATAAAGCCCGAGGATTGGCATTCCATTGCTGTAATTTTATATGTATATGGTTACAATTATCTACGTTCCCAATGTGCCTATGATGTGGCACCAGGCGGACTCTTAGCCAGTGGGTATCATCTTACGAGAATAGAATATGGTGTCAATCAACCGGAAGAAGTATGCATAAAAGTATTTGCTCCAAGGAGTAATCATAGAATTCTATCTGTTTTTTGGGTTTGGAAAAGTGCGGATTTTCAAGAATGGGAATCTTATGATATGTTGGGAATCTTTTATGATAATCATCCATAGCTTAAACGTATCTTAATGTCTAAAAGTTGGATAGGGTGGCCTTCACGTAAGGATTATATTGCCCCTAATTTTTATGAAATACAAGATGCTCATTGAATGATAACAAACCAATCTTCACTTCTACAACAACAAGGAATATTTGTACGTTCTATTCTCTTTTAGATCAAACAAAGTAATTGAGGTCTCATTCCTATTCGTATTCTTACGGATAGACTAAGAGATTCTCAAATTTGAAAGATATGTATTTCGCATAAGCCCAGCCAATAGGATGAACTAAAAGAGTTTCGCGCCATGAACTTTGTATCGCGCACATCACTTAGTGGGTTTAGCTATAAGGTCACATAACAGGGAATGAATAAATAAAATATGAAAGAAAAATAAATAAACGCAAGGGGATTTGATTCTATTTGTACTGTATCTGAAATGAATCTTGAATATTTCCACCCTTGAACTCTAGACATTTTTGGTTGGGGTTTTCAACCAACTAATTTAAAATTTCCAATATGTATGAAATATTAACATTCTTGTTGAACAAGAGTAGCCACAAATAAAAAAGGAACAACGAGGAAGGATAATTGAATTTTTTCTTTTACTACCTATACATGCTTTATATATTATACTCTTTACTCATCTAAAAAAAAGTCTATTTCCAAACACTTAGATCGATAAGTATCTATTATGATCGATCCATATCAATTAATTTGTATAATAGAGACTCATACAAATTAATCTTAAGCCAGGAACCAGATTTGAACTGGTGACACGAGGATTTTCAGTCCTCTGCTTTACCAACTGAGCTATCCTGACCATTGCCAAAGCATCATCCTCATTTTACTAGATGATTTGGGTGTATGTCAATTAAAACAAAAAAAAAGCATTAAATTGAAAGTCTAGACCGAGAATTTTTTGGATCTTCAAAAAGAAGACTTGGTAAGTTTAAGTGTGAATAATGATATGGATTGTGAATCATACAGATCGGTATTCCTTGCTTAAGAATGTTCATTTGTACGTCTATCATATATACCACAAGACTTGTAATAAGAAAAAAAAATTCTACTCGGATATGTTTGTAAAAGAGTAGGATGAACGAAAAAGATAATGAATTTTGAATAACTAAAAAAAAGAGAGCATAGGATAGAGATAAATAAATAGGTAGGGTGTCAAACAAACTTTTTTTGGGATAGAGGGACTTGAACCCTCACGATTTTTAAAGTCGATGGATTTTCATCTTACTATAAATTGCATTGTTGTTGGTATTGACGTGTAGAATGGGACTCTATCTTTATTCTTGTTCGATTAATCAGTTCTTGAAAAGATTTATTAGACTATGGAGTGAATGATTTGATCAATGAATATTCGATTTTTTCTTCAACTTCGAATTGATTCACAATAATTCTTTTTTTTTTCATATGAAAAGAAATCCAGATTCAGATCGCCATTTTTGAGATAGTTTTGCATTACATATACGTATGTATATATAAGTTTATTCTTTCTGGGGTTTCGATAGAAGGATTCCTTTATCAACACAAGGTAGTGAACTCTATTTGTTAGAACGGCTTCCATTGAGTCTCTGCACCTATCGCTTTTTTTCTCGCTTTTTGAACCCTTGTTTGTTCTCGTAAAATAGGATTTGGCTCAGGATTGCCCATTTTTCATTCCGAAGTTTCTTTGAATTTGAAAGTTATCAGTTAGTAGGTTTCTATGCCAAGGTTCAATCCAATTAAGTCCGTAGCGTCTACCAATTTCTTGACAATTACATTTTAGCCATAATTATGTACTAAGTTTCCTTTTTTCGTATGCCCAATTATATAATAAATCTAATTATTTATTAAGATCTATTATATATGCCAAATCAAATCTTAGTCCCAACTAATTCTTACACACAATTATTCATTAAGCTCAATTATAATTAAGGCTATTTTTTATTAAAATTTAATTAAACATTAGGCTCAATCAATTGTTTGACCAAACAAATTGTAAGGCCCAATGAATTATTAGGCTCAATTGCACATTAGGCTAAATTATTTATTAAGGTCATTTCGTTCTTAAGTTCAATGATATATTAACCCTTTTTTTATTATGTCAAATTAAATCTTAAGCTGAATTAGTTGTTTGGTGCGATGAATTGTTTGGTTCAAATAATTGTTAAGCCCAATTAATAAATGTTAAGCTAAATTTTTTCTTAAGCTGAATTATTTCTAAGTTTTATTATGCATAATAGATGTAATTATATCTCAGGCCATCTTATTTATTTTTAGACTTAGTTATCTATTTATCTATTTAGCCTTGCTATTTGTAAGGCCTAATTACATCTTAAGTGTGATTATAATTTAGATCCAATTATATCTTAGCCTTAATTTGTTTTAAAGTTTAATTATTTGTTGGTCTCATGCACGCTAGGTCCAATCAATTATTAAACCCAATTATATTTTAAATCTAATTAATTATTGAATCCAATTATTTTTAAGCTTAATTATACATTGAGCTTATTAAGTTCTTAGAGGTAATTATATTATGAAGTCAAATTATTTATTAGAATCAATTATATATTTTTATTATTTGTAAGTAAATTTTAAGCCCGACTAATTCTTAGGTATAATTAAATCTTAGATCTAATTAGTTATTAGGTCCAGTCAATTTTTAGGCGTAATTATTTGTTATATCTATTTCATTATCTGATTCATTTTAATCATAATTAATTCTTCACTCAATTAATTATTAGACTTAATTAATTTTTATACCTATTTAATCATGAAATCATTAATTGTTAGGCTTTATTACATCTCAAGTGTAATTATATCTTAGATCAATTTAATTAGGGTAAAGGTCTCATAAATCTTGATATTTATCCCATATTATCAATCAAACTGTTACATTTAAAAAGTGACAAATCGAAGCTTAATCTATCAATTTGGTCTAAATTAAACCTTATCAAAAAAATTTAAAAATAAAGATATTTAAATTGAAGAGCTTATACAATAAATTTTGATGTGAAATTTTTCACAAATGTAAAAAAATTGTCAAGCTATCGTTACAAAAAAGTATGAAAATTTTTGAGTAATTAGGTTATTTTTAAAATTTTTGATACTATAAATTTAAATACATACATATATATATATATATATATATATTTACTACTCAAAAAATTATGAAACTTTTTGTGAGAGTAGCTTGAATATTTCTTTACATCTATAAAAAAATTTCAAGTCAAAATTCGTTATATAAGATTTTCAATTTGAATACTCCTAGTTTTTAAAATTTTAATAATGTTCAATTTAGACCAAATTGATAAATTAAGGTTTGATTTATCACGTTTTGACCATGAAGGTTTTATTGGCAACATGGAGTAAACATCAAGCTTTTATGGCAAATTTACCCATTTAATTATTAGGCTCAAATATATTTTAAGTCTCATTTTATGTTCAATTTTTATTAGTCTCAATTATGCATTAAGCTCAATTATATATTAAGCCCAATTAATTATGAAATTCTATTATATATTAAGCCTAATCTTTATTAAACTCAATTAAATCTTAGTCTTAATTTTTTTTTTGAGCAACAAATTGTTATGCGCAATGCGTTCTTTGGTCCAATTAATTACATTCAATTACACATTAGGCTAAATTATTTATTCAGTTCATTTTGTTCTTAAGTCTAATTAGATGTTACTCCTAATTTAGTGCAATCACTTGTTTAGTCTAATTAATTGTTATGCTTAGTTACATATTAGGTCCAAGCATTTTTATGATCCAATTAATTCTTAGGCCTAATTAATATACATTATGTTAAATTTTTTTCTTTACAATTTCTTAGTTTCATGCATGATAGACCCAATTGTATCTTTGGTCTTATTATTTTTTAAATCTAATCATCAATTGGACCCAATTATTTATAAGGGCTAATTATATCTAACTTCTATTATAGTTTGTCTAATTATATTTTATGCCTAATTTGCTCTTAAGTCCTTTCTAAACTTGTGCACGTTAGAGTGAATATAATTACTAGGCTCAGTTATATCTTAAATCTAATAAATTATTTGACCTTATTTGTTATTAGGCCTATTTCATTCTTACACCTAATTATATATTAAGTTAAATTATCTATTAATATTAATTATATATTAAATCTTATTTTTTATTAGACCAAAGTAAATCTTACATCCAAGTAGTTAATAAACTAATTGAATTGTTAGGCCTACTCAATGGTTAAATCCAATTAGTTAATGAACTAATTAATTGTTGGGACAAATTATATCTTAGAACAAATTATTATTTAGTATAACTATATCTTAAATCGAATTAGTTACTAAGCCTATTTCATTCTTAACCCAATTATTTATTAATCCTAATTATATATTAAGCTAAAAATTTAATTAGGTTCGATCAAATCTTAAACCGAGCTAATTATTAGGTGAACTAAAACTTTGGTCAATTAATTATTAATCTCAATTTGATCTTAGGTCCAATTATGTGTAAGACCTAATTATATCGTATGTCATATTTTTTTAGGTTCAATTAGATCTTAGACCTAACTAATTCCAAGTACAATTATATCTTAGCTCATATTATTTACTAAGTCCAATTGTGTATCGAACCATTTCTTGTACTCTTGCACTTTAGCCTCATTAATTCAGTCTTATAAATTAATAAGCCCAAATTATATCTTCAGCTTGACTTTTTTTAGGCCTTCTTATATATTAATCCTAATAGTTTATAAAGCCCAACTAATTTTTCAAAATAACTAAATCTAAAGTTTAATTAATTATTAGGGCCAATTAATTATTGCATTTAACTCAATTAAATTTTAAGCCTAATTATTTATTAAGCCAGTTTGTTCTCATGCCAAACTATATATTATGGCCAATTATTCATTACACCAAATTGTATATTAAGCCCAATTTATATTATATCCAATCAAATCCTAGGGCTAATTACTTATAAGGCCTAATGAATCCTAGGCCCAATTAATTGTTAGAATCAAATACATTTTTAGCCCAATTAAAGTTTGAGTTTAATTAATAGATGTTAAACTCCATTAGTTATTAGGCTCAATTAATCTTTATGTGTAATAATATCTTATGTTCAATTATAATTTGGATCCAATAAATTGTTAATATTAATTACATATTTGGCCCAATTAATTTTTAGATCCAATTAGTAAAATGTTAAACTCAGTTCATTATTAGGTTCAATTCATTTTTATATCCAATTATATCTTATGTTCAATTATAATTTGGATCCAATTAAATCTTCGACTTGATTCATTTCTAGGTCAAATTATTTAATGGGTATAAGCACACTATGGCCAATTATATCTTAGGCCCAAATAAATCTTGGACTCGATTAATTCTTAATGATAATTAAGTTTTGGGTTTAATTAATTATGAGGCTCAATTAATTCATAGGCCTAATTTATTGTTAGTTTTTTAATAGTTAAGTTCAATTATATTTTATACCAAATTATATCTTAAATTCAATTAATTTTTAAGATCAAATATATTTTTAGACCAAATTATATATGAAGCCAAACTTTTTATTAGAAGTGATTAGATATCCAATCTAAACGAATTCTTACGTGGAATGAAGTTTTAGGCCCACTTAATTATTAAAGATTAATTGTTATGCCATAATCATTTGCTATGTTTAATTAATTATTATGCTTAATTATGTCTTAAATTTAATATTTTAGCCGGCTCAATCATATGTTAAGCTTAATTATTTATTAAGCTCAATTATATATTAGGCTTAATTTTTTATTAAATCTAATTAAATTTTAGATTTAATTAACTATTTGGTCCAACGTATTGTTAGGTCTAATTAATCGTTTCACTCAGTTACACATTAGGCCCATTTTATTCTTATTGATAATTATATATTAAGCCTACTTTTTTATTAGACTATATTAAATTCGAGTCAAATTATTCGGTGGAATTACTGGATCCAATTATATCTTAATCCAATTAATTATTGGGTCAATTCATATGTTAGGCTCAAATATGTTTTGAGTTCATTTCATTTATAGGCCTAATTATTTGTTAGGACCAATTATATATTAAGTTCAATTTTTATTAAATCCAATTAAATCTTAGACCTAACTAATTTTTAAGCACTGTTAAATCTTAAGCACAATTACTTTTTAAGTCCAATTAATTCTAAAGCTCAATTACATCTAAGGTCTAATTATTTATTAAACTCATTTTGTTCACTAACTGATTTTTATATTTAGTTCAATTATTTAAATGACACAATTTTATATTAAGTCAAATTTTTTGTTAAGCCCAATCATATTTTTAGCTCATAAACCCAATGAATTGTTAAGCTTAATTATTCTTTGTGTTCAATTAATTATTAAGCTCAATTAATATGCATTAAGCCCAACTCATTCTTAAACTCAATTATTAGGTCTTTGCATGAAAAACCCAAATCAAGTATTAAAGCCATTAAATATTAGGACTAATTATATTCTAGGCTATTATACACTAAGCTCATTTATATATTAGACCCAATTATATCTTAAATTTAATTATAGTTGGTCCATTATATCATAAGCCTAATTGTATATGAGGCCTAATTATATCATATGCTTAATTTTTTAAGCCTAATTAATATGAGTCCAATTAATTTTAAGTTTATATATCTTAGATCTTATATTTGTTAGGCTCAATTATATACATAGAGTCACTTCTTGGACTCATGCATGTTAAAGTAATTAAGTTGGTCCTAGATTAATAGGCTCAACTAATTCTCAAGCATAATTAATTATTATTGTCAATTAATTTTTCAATGAGATTATACACTAAACATAATTTTTGTTAAACCCCACAAATCTTGGACCTAATTAGCTATTAAGTATGATGAATTGTTAGGTCTAATAAACTGTTAATCTCAATTACATATTTGACTTAATTAAATATTAGATCTAATTAATTTGTGGGCTCATTTATTGTATTTCAAGTCATTTGTCAATTATATACTAAGTTCACTTTTAATTTGGTTTCAACCGTATCTTAAGCTCAGTTCATTTCTCAATATAATATATTCAATTCATATACACTACGTCTACGTTAATCTTAATATTTATTAGCATCATTTCGTACTTAAATCCAACTATAGATTAAGCTCAATTATTTATAAAGCCTAATTATGTAATCTAATTTTTTATGACGCTCAATTAAATATTCAATTCAATTATTTTTTAATCACATAATCATTTGAATAATTGTTAAGCTTAATTAATCATTTGAATATTTAATTGTTAGGTTTACATCTCTAGTCAAATTATATTTTATACCAATATATTTATTAGGCCCAATTATAAATGAAATTCAAATTTTTGTTAGGCCCAACTAATTCTCATGTAAAATTAAAACTTAGGCTTGTTAATTACCAGATTCAATTAGATTATTAGGTCTAATTATTTACTAAGTCCAGTCAATTATGTCTTAGATTCACTATTTTACTAGGCTTAATTATTTATTAAATTTAGTTATATATTAAGCTCATTTTTATTAAATTCATTTAAATTCTAGTTTCAATTATTTAAACTCAATGAATTGTTGAGTTTAATTAGTTATTAGACCCAATTATGGTTAAGCTCAATTTTTTATGAAACTCAATTAAATCTTAAACTCAATCAATCTTTGTTACAATTAAATCTTAGGCTTAATTCATTATTTGATAGAATAAATTATTTGTAGCACAATTAATTCATAGATTTAATTAATATACATTTGTCTAAATTTGCTCATAGGAGAACTACTTCTTAATTTCATACACGATACACCCAATTATATTTTGGATCCTATTATTTATTATCAAGACTAATTATCTAACGGACCCAATTATATATTACTTCCAATTATGTATGCAACTCATTTAGTTTTTAGATCTAATTATGTATAAAATATAATTATTTATTAAGATCAACGATATTTAAGTTTAATTTTTATTAGGCATAATTAAACCCTAGGCTCAACTTAGGCACCGATAAATCTTAAATCTAATTAATTGTTAAACTCAAATAAATCTTAGTCCTAGTGAGAGGCCAATTAAAACTCTTAGGCTTGGTTCTACGTTAAGTTCTATTCTTTATTAGATCAAATTATATATTAAGTCTAATTTTTTATTAGTCCCTACCAAAATTTTATATGCCTAATTAATTATTAACCAATTTTTGTATGAAGTTCAATTTATTTAATTGGGCCAATTATGCATTAAGCTAAAACTTTTAATAAAAGCTCAATTAAGTATTGAACGATATGAATATCGAGGCTCAATGAATTAACAGGTCCATTTACTTGTTAAGCTTAATTAGATATTAGGCTCTAAGTATTTTTTTGTATCCAATTAATTCTTAAGCCTAATTAACATACATTAGATTAAACTCATTCTTAAGCTTAATCATTTTTCACATTCATGCACGATAGGTCGAATAAATTATTAGACCTTATAGATGTTAGGCCCAATTAATTATTAAGCTCAATTATATCTCAAGTTCAATTATATATGAGATTTAATTATATCATATGTCTAATTTTTATGGCATAATTAAGTTTATGTCTAATTATATCTTAGGCCATATTGTTTATCAAGCTCACTTAAACGTCAATCTTTTTTTTTGAACTCATGCACGTTAGCCAAATTAATCTAGTCAAGTTCAGTGATAAACCCAATTATATCTTCGACCAGACTACTTCTTCAAACAAAATTATATATTAAGCCTAAATTTTTATAAGGCCCAACTATGATTTATGATTTGGGGTTATGGTATGGTTTGGCGCTTAGGGATTAGTTTCGGGTTCACAGTATATGGTTTAGTGGTTAGGATATAGGGTTTAAGAGTAAAGCCTTAAAGTTTAAGGTTTAAGGTTTTGAGGTTGGTGTTTAAGGGTTAGTTTGAGATTTAGGGTTAGGGTTTAAAATTTAAGGTTACAATTTAGAATCTAAGGGTTACGGGTTCTAGGTTTAAAGGTTAAAAAATCATAACATAATTACATCAATTAATGATTAGAAGAGGGAATGAAAGAGAACGCATATTCTTGATCTTTCCGTATCTCTCTTGGAGTTTAGGAGATACTTGGTGTTGTTATGATATTTATGTATAAAGGAAGAAATAATGAAAAGCCAATTTAAATTTAATATAAAAAATATTGTTTTTTCAAGAATTAAAATTTAACATAATTAATTAATTATTTTTAATGGCATTGCTAGCCAACTTAATTTAGTTTTGCTTAATTATGTGAATACCAACCAAGTGCACACAAAAAATTACCTTTAATTTCAATTTTAAATAATTTATTTTTAAAAATATTAGGTGATTAATATGTATCATAATTAGCTCTATAATTTTTAATTCAAAACAAATAAGTTTGAAGAACTAATTAAATAAGAATTTTGCAAACTAAAAGTGGGATAAAATTTATAAAAGCTATATTTGAATCTTTCTTTCATAATTTTGAAGTATTAAGGAAAAATATTTCACATATAAATTTAAATTAAATCATATCTCGAATTCAAGAAGTTTGGCTCATTAATACACTAATAGCAAACTAACAAATGAATAATTCAATAAATTGTTAGGACCAATTATGTTGAAAGCCTAAATATATCTTAGTCTTAATTAATTTCTATGCTTAAAAAATATTTTAGACCCAACAGTAAATGACCCCAACTTATTATTAGGTTTGACTAATGCTTATGCAAAATTACATTTTAGGCCTAATTAATTATTAGACTAAATTACTTGTCAGGTCCAATTATCTAGGCTTAAAAAGTTACTAGGCTCAGCTACATCTTAAGTTTAATATTTCATCAGATATAGTTATACAATTTATTTTATTGTTTTATGAAATCCAATTAAACTCTTAAGCTCAAATAATTATTTTGCTTAACTAATTATTAGGTTCAAGTAATTATTAGATACAATTACACCTTAAGCTAAATTATTATTAGGCCTTTTTCGTTCTTAGGTCAAATTATATATTAAGCCTAATTAATTACATGGTCTAATTAACTATTAGGTCCAATTTTTTTTCTCACCCAATTAATATATGTTAGCTTAAATTTACTCTTAGGCTGAATTATTTCTCAGTTTCATGCACTCTAAACTTAATTACACCTTAGCACTATTATTAATGATTAAGCCTAATTTTCTATTGGGTCAAATTATTTGTTAAACTCATTTACAATTTAAATCAAGTTATTATTTTGATATAATTATATTAGGCTAGATATTTGTTGTGCCCATGCAAGCTAAGCTCATTTATATTTTCAATTGAAATAATTAACTGTCTCATTATATTTTATCCACAATTATGTATTAATCTTTTTTTTTCTTATGCCCAATTATATATTAAGCCTAATTATTTATTACGATCTATTATATATTAAGACTTAAGGCTAATTAAATCTTAGTTTCAACTAATTCATAAGCACAATTTCCTTTAGCTCAATTATATATTAAGTTTTTATTTTTTAAAGCCAATTAAATCTTGAGCTTAATTAATTGTTTGAGCAAACAAATTACTAGGTCAAATAAATTACTAGATTCAATTAATTATTTGGCTTAATTACACATTAGGTTAAATTATTTATTAGGGTCATTGGGTTCTTAAGCTCAATGATATATTAACTTTTTTTTTAATCAGCTGAACTGAATCTTAAGCTAAATTTTGGTGTAATGAAGTCTTGGATTCAAATAAATGTTAGACTCAATTACATAATAGGTCAAATTATTTTTTGAATCAATTAATTCTTTGGCCTAATTAATATATGTGATGCTAAATTTTTTCTTGAGCTAAATGATTTCTAAGTTTCATTCACTATAGACCTAATTGCACCTTAGGCCCTCTTATATATTTTTAGACTTAGGTATCTATCTAGTCTCATTATTTATAAGGCACAATTTATACCTTCAGTCTGATTATAAGTTGGTCAAATTATCTTAAGCTCAATTATATCTTAGTCCCAGTTTGTTCTAAAGTCTAATTATTTAGACTTACAAAGGAGCTTACACTTTAATTGTAGAAACTCTTTGTTTATGATCTTTGTATATCCTTGGTTGCGAGCCATTGAGTGGTGAGAAACATCTTCATATCTCTTCATGTAGTGTTCATCTGTATCCCACTTAGTGATTTATTATGAAGTTTCTATATCCTTGGTTACAATCTTTAGGGTGGTTATTTTTTTGTATTCTTTTAGTATTAAACTTAAAGGTAAGCTTTTTTATCCCTATTTTCTTTTAAATCTGTTTGAACTTGTTCTTATACTTTTCAAACAAAATTCTAGCAGACTTACATATTTTTGATTTTGAAAACGATATCATAAACCCTAACCCCTAAATCTTAAAGCCTAAAGAGTAAACCCTGGACACCACCAACCCCTAACCACTAAACTCAAAATTTGAAATCCTAAACCTTGAACCATATCTCCTAACCATTAATCACTAACTCATTACCGTAACCATAAACTTTGAATTCTAACTCTTAAACCCTAAACCTCATCCCTTAACTATTAATCCCTAAATATTTATCCTAGCCATAAATCCTAAATCGTACACTTTAAATTATAACCTATAAACTCTAAACTCCATCCTTATACCTCAAACTCTAAAAATCCAACCCTAAACCTTAACTGCTAAATGCAAACGCAAAACCCCAAACGTAACTCCACAACATTAATAGCTAAACCCTAACATGTAAAGCTTAAAACCCAACCTCTTAAACCTTAACCTTTAAACCCAAAACTATAAACCACAAACCCTAACACCTAAGCCATGAAACCTAACCTTGAATCTCTAAACCCCAAATAGTAACTCTAACCCTAACCCCTAAACTTTGAATACTAAACCATAAACCTTAAACTCTCGACATAGCCCAAACCCTAACCACCCATGCCTAAACCCTAAACCCTAAACATTAAGACCCTCGGCCCTAACCGTTAAGCTTTGATCACTAAACTCCAAACCCTTAACCTTAAATTTTAATCCATGACCCATAAACCCTACAGCCTAACCCCTAAACCCTATGCATTAATCTTTAAACTCTAAACCTTAACAGCTAAACCTTACACTCTAAACCTTAAACCCTAAACCCTAACCCTTTAACACTAAACCTTAACCATGAACATTTTAAGCTCAATTAGTTATTTGGCATAATGAGCTTTTGGTTCAATTAATTCTTAAGCCTAGTTAATATATGTTAGGCTAAATTTATTCTTGAGCTAAATAATTTCTAAGTTTTATGTGCAATAGTTCTAATTATATCTTACGTCATCTTATTGATTTGGAGCTTAGAGTCTAAAAGTCTAGGAGTTAAGGTTTAAATTTGAGGCTTAGGGTCTAAGAGTAAGGATTCAAGGTTAGGATTAAGGTTTATGGCTTAGACCTTATGGTTTAATGCTTTAAGGAATAGGGTAGGGTAACAGTTTAAGCGTTTGAGTTTAGCGGTCAGGTGTTAAGGATTAGGTTTTAGGGTTTAAAGTTTACTGTTTAAGGTTTAAAGTTTATGTGTCAATGTTTTAGGTTTAAAGTTTTCGGTTTACGATTTACGGTGCAGTATTTGGGGTTTAAGGTTTGAAGTTTAAAGTTTGGTGTTTAAGGTTTAGGTTTTAAGGTTCACAATTTAGACGAACTATTGCTCAGTAATGCATTTATATGTAATTTCGAGTGCCCTAACCCCTAATTCCAAACTTCAAACCTAACCTCTAAACCTTAAGCCACTAAACCTTGAAACTTAAACTTTACACCTTAGACCTTGGACTTTAAACCTGAAACCTTGACCCTTAATTCCTAAACCATAAACTTTACACAAACCTAAACACTAAACTCCAAACCTTAAACCTTCAAACCTAAACCTAATACGTAAGTGTTGAACCCTACACCCAAATGCCCAAACCTAAACCTAATCCTAAGTTAAACTATAAACCCTAAATGCTAACCCTTCAATTAGAATCACTAAATCCTAAAACCTAACCCTTCAATCATAGTCATCCAATTCTAAATCCTAAACCTAACCCTTAAACCCTAGTTCCAAAACAATAGACTTGAACCCTAATTAGTAACACTAAACCATAAAACCTTAACCTTGATCTTAAACTCTAACCATTAAGCCTTAAACCATAAACTCAAAAGCATAACCCTTGAATTTTAAATACTAAACACTAAATCCTAACCCCAAACTCTTGATCCATAACCATAGCCACTAAACCCCAACCTCTGACCATAGTATCGTAAACCTTAAGCCTAAAACTTAACCCCTAACCCCTAAACATTAAAATTATACCCAAAACACTAAACTCTAACCCCTAAAGCCAAATAATTAAACCTTAAACCCTAGAACTTAAATCATAAACCTTAACACCCAAACCCTAATCCCCAAGCTGAAAACTCTAATCCCCATTCCAATTCACTAAGCTCGATCACTTAAGCCCTAAATCTTAACTTTAACCCTAAACCTTAAATGCTAACCCCCTAAACACTAACCTACAACCCCTAACCCATAAACCAAAATACTTAGACTGTAAAGTCTAACTGAAAAACCCTAAACCCTAACTCCTAATCTTTAAATCTTGACCGTTAAATCCTAAACACTGAACACCAACTGCTAAACTCAAATGAGGATTTAGTCTTTAGGATTTAGTGTTTAACAAAGTTTAAGGGTTAGGGGTTAGAGGATAAGGTTTAGAAATTAAGTGTTAGGGATTAGAGGTTAAGAGTTAGGGTTTAAGATTTAGCATTCAAGGTTTAACATTTAGGGTGTTAGGGTTTTGAATGTAGGGATTAGGCATTAAAGTTTCGAGTAGAGAGTTTAAGGTTCAAGATTTGGGGTTAAAGGTTCGGGATTTAGGGTTAGGCTTTAGTATTAATGTTTAAGGTTTAGTAATTTTGGTTTGGGGATTTGGGTTTAAGGTGCAAGGCTTAGAAGTTAAAAGTTATTGTTTGGCTTTTCAAGTTTAGGATTTCCGGGCTAGGTTTTAAGTATTCATGTTTCGGGGTTATTGTTTTGGATTTGGGGTTTATTAGCTATGGTTTAGAGTTCAGGGTTTAACGTTTCTGAGTTAGGATTTATGGGTTAGAATTTATGGTTTAAGGTTTAAGGTTTAAGGTCAAGGGTAAGGTTAAGGTTTTAAATGTTCGAGCTTAGGGTTTAACTATTTGGCTTTAGACGTTATGATTTTGGAATTAAGCTTTAGGGGTTTAGGGTCTAGGACTTATGATTTAGAGGTTGCGTTTTAAGGTTTATGATTTTGGGTTAGGGTTAACGATTTACTAATTTGAGTGTAGGAGTTACGATTTATGGATTAGGGTTTAGGATTTTGTATTTAGAGTTTATGGGTTAAGGGTTAGTTTTGGGTTCAAGGATTATGATCTCAGATTGATGATTTTCGGGTCATGGTAAGTTTTGGGGCTTAGAGATTAGGGGTTCAGGTTCATGATATATGGTTTAGGGGTTGAGGTCTTGGAGTTGGTGTTTAAGGGTTAGTTTGAGATCATGGGCTAGGGTTTAGAGTTATGGTTTAAGATCTCAGGTTAGGGTTTAGGGTTATCGTTTAGGATCTCAGGGTTTAAGGTTATGGTTTAGGATCTCAGAGTTAGGGGTTAAGAGTTTTGAGTTTTGTGGTTAAGAAGTTGTAGCATAACAAGTGTCAAGTTAATGATTAGGAGAGGGAATGAAATAAAACCGAATATTCTCGATCTTTCTCTATCTCTCTCAAAGTTTAGAAGATACTTATCGTGCCTCTTATAAATAAAAAAATGACTGTTATGAAGAGCATAGTAAAGGAACAGTATATCATTTTTTTTTACTTTGTTTACTTTATTTTTTATTTTTTAATAAAATATTTTAAAGTTTTAAATTTTCATGTAGTTTTTAAATTTACAACATTTTTGTGTTTTCACCAATTTTTCATGTCACCTTACTTTTATTATTTTTTACTATTTACCTTTATTTTCATAATTTTTAGTTTCATTTTGCTGAACTTCTTTTATATTCTATTTAAACTTTTTTCATTCTTAATACTATTTTTTAATTATTATTACTACTACTATTGCTAATATTGTGCTATTATTATTATTACTACTACTACTATTATTATTATTATCAACTACGAGTAAATGTGAATTTGAATTTTCACTCTTTTAATAATTTACGTTAATAATATTAAGAAAGGAAAATTTTTTGTTATATTATATATTAAAGTATTCATTACATTATTGCACCCCTACTCTTACACCCTACCCCTTACACCTCAAAGTCAAAATCCTAAACCTAAAAATCTAGATAATGATCCCTAAATCTGAAATTCTAAACTCTAAACTCAAAATGCTAAACCTAAACCCAAAACTATAAACCCTTAGAGTTTTGTGTTTGAGAGTTAAGGTTTATAATTTAGTGTTTAGGGTTTAGCATTTAGGGATAAGGGTTTAAGTTTTAGTGTTTACCGTTATGGTTATGGTTGTTAATGATTTTTGAAATAGGATTTAAGGGTTATGGTTTAGGATTTAGTATTTAGTTATGACAATTTAAGGGTTAGAGTTAGGGTTTACAACTAAGGGATTGGGGTTTTGGGTTTAAAAAGTAGGTTTAGGTTTGAAGGTTCAAGGTTTAGGATTTAGTTATTATAATTAGGAGTTAAAGTTAGGGTTTAAAAGTTAGGTTTAGGTTTGCAGGTTTAGGGTTTAAGATTCAGTGTTTAAGATTTATGATTTAGAATTAGGTACACAGGGTTAGAGTTTCAGGTTTAGAGTCCCAAGTTTAAGGTTTAAGGTTTAGAGTCCAAGGTTTAATGTTTAGGGTTTAGGGGTTTTGGGTAAGGGTTAAGTATTTAGTGATTCGAAATAAGGGTTTCAGATTTAAAGGTGAAGGTTGAGGTTTTTAGGTTTACATTTTAAGGTTTATGGTTAGGTTTAGGGGTTAAGCTTAGGGTTTAGAGTTTTTTAGTTTTGGTTTAGGATTAACTATTTATAGGTTAATCTAGGGGTCTGGGTTTAAAGTTTAGTGTTTGGGATTAGGATTTAGGGATTAAGGTTAGAATTTAGGGTTTATGGCTTTGGGGTTTTAGTTAATGATTACTTGTTAGGTTAAGGTTTAAAGTCTAGTGCTTAAGGTTTAGGAGTCCTGGTTTTAAGTTTATGGGTTAAGGTTTTAGACTTAGGGTTTAGGCTTTAAGTATTAGGGTTTAGGGATCATTGTCTAGGTTTCTAAGGTTTAGAGTTTAAAGATTAAAGTTTATAGTTTTTGGTTAAAGGATTTGAGTCTAAGAGTTGGGTTTAGGGTTTGGAAGTTAGGCTTTATGATTTTAGGTTTGGTGATTATTCTTTAAGGGTTAGGGTTTAGGGTTTGTGGTTTAAGATTTAAGTTCAATATTTGGGTGTTTAGGTTTAGGATTTAGAGGTTAAGAGTGAGGGTTTTAGGTTTAGGGATTTGAGGTCAAGGGTTAGAGGTAAAAGTTAAGGCTTAAGGTTCAAAGTTTAGAGTTTAGTCTTTAGCATTTAGGGTTTAATAAGCTTTAGGGGTTAGGGATTAGAAGTTAGGGTTTAGGGTTTAAGAATTAATGGTTAGGGATTAGAAGTTCGGAGTTAAGGTCTAGATTTAGCATCAAAGGGCCAGGGTTTAGAATTTGGGGATTAGGTATTTAGGTTTCGGGTGGAGAGCTTAAGGTTTAAGATTTAGGGTTAAGGGCTAGGGTTAGTATTTAATGTTTAGGGTTTAGTAACTTGGGTTTAGGGGTTTGGGGTTATTCCTTAGGGTTTAAAATGTAGGGTTTAAGGTTAGGGATTATTGTTTAAGTTTCAGGTTTCGTGAGCTTTAAATATTCCTATTTAGGGGTTATGATTTTGGATTTAAAGTTAAGTGGCTATCGTTTAAAGTTCAGGGATTATTGTTTAAGTTTAGGGTTTCGTGAGCTTTAAGTATTCCTATTTAGGGGTTATGATTTTGGATTTAAAGTTTAGTGGCTATGGTTTAAAGTTCAGGGTTTAAGGTTTTTATGTTAGGGTTTAGGAGTGAGGATTTATGGTTTAAGGTTTAGGGTAAAAGTTACAGTTTAAGGTTGAAGTGTTCGAGCTTAGAGTTAAGCATTCAACTTTAGGGGTTAGGATTTTGCAATTAAGCTTTAGGATTTAGCGTTCAGGAATTATGATTTAGGGCTTGTAGTTTAAGGTTTACAATTTCAGATTAGGGTTTAGAGTTTAGCAATTTGGATGGAAAGGTTAAACTTTATAGATTCGGGTTCAGGATTTTGTATTTAGAGTTTATGGGTTAGGAGTTGGTTTGGGTTTATGGATTAAGGTTTAGAGTTTATGGGTTATGATCTTTGACTTAAAGTTTAGAGTTTAAGGTTTGGGAGTTATAGTTTTGGATTTATAGTGTAAAGATTAGGGTTTTATGTTTCAGGGTTCTAGTATTAGATTTATGATTTGAAGTTATGATAAGGTTTGGGACTTAGGGATTAGGGATTGGGTTCATTGTATATGGTTTAGTGGTCAAGATTTATAGGTTACGGTTTAAAGTTTAAGATCTAAGAGTTAAGGTTTAAGGTTTAGTAGTTAGGGCCTTAGGGTTTATGTTTAGGGGTTAAAACGTCATAACATAATTAGCGCCAGTCGATGATTAGGAGAGGGAATGAATATTCTCGATCTTTCTCTATCTCCTTTAGAGTTTAGGAGATATTTGGTGTCATAAAGGCAAAATGAAATGGTATGTGAGATAAAAAAAAAAAGCTCTCTGTTTGTGGCTTTTATAAATTAAAAATGATCGTTATGGAATAATTAGATGGTTTTTGGTGTCATAAGGACTACTTTTTGATTTCGTTTTTCTATTTAGTTTTTTTACTTTTTATTTTAAATATTTTTATAATAAATTAATATTAAATGATGGTTTTCAAAGAAAATAAAAAGAGATTATTTTTTCATTTTGTTTACTAATTTGTAATTTATTTTTAGTTTTTTCAAAGAAATATTTTGAATTTTTAATTTACCACATTGTTTTTGTTTTCGAAAATTTTTAATGTCGCGTTACTTTCATTATTTTTTTACAATTTTTCTTTGTTTCCATAATTTTAATTTTTATTTTACTGAACTTCTTTTATATTCTATTTAAAATTCATTTTTATTATTATCATTTTTATGTTATTATTAACACTATACTTATTATTATTACTATGAAATTTATTATTATTAGTATTACTATTACTTCTACTACTAACATTAGTGCTATTATTATTATTATTGTCAACTACAAGTATACTTGAATTTGAACTTTCACTCTTTCAATAATTTATTATGATATTATTAAAAAATAAAAAAATTGTTATATTGTATATTAAATTATTCATTATATTATTGTAAAGGTTAATTAAAAAGAAAAAATAAAATATATGATACTTGCATGTTAGGTACATGGAAAAAGGCACATGAGAAGCAAGTATTATGTATCCTTTTTTTTTTTTTGTCTTTTTTTACTTTTCTTTCTAAACATTTTTTGAATTGTATATCGAGAATATTTATGTATTAATGAAGAAATAATGAAAAACCAACTTTATTTGCAGTTTAATATAAAAAATATTATTTTTTAAGTAATTAATCTTTAATAAAATTAATTAATTAATTACTTTTTAATGGTCTATTGCTAGCCACCTTAATTTAGTTATTCTTATTCATATGAATACCAGCCAAGTATACACAAAAAAAATATCTTTAACTTCAATTTTAAATAGTTTATTTTAAAAATATTAGGTTATTAATATGTATCATTATTAGCTCTATAATTTTTAATTTAAAAAAATAAATTGGAAGATCTAATTAAATAAGAATTTTATAAAGTAAGAGTGGGATAAAATTTATAAAAACCATATTTGAGTCTTTTTTTCATAATTTTGAAGTATTAAGAGAAAATATTTCACACATAAATTTAAATTAAATTACATCTAAAATTCAAAAGGATTGACTCAAATGAATAACTCGATTAATTGTTAGGCCTAATTACTGTTCGGTCTAATTATTAATCCCAATTATATTGTAAGCCTAAATATATTTTAGTGTTAATTAATTATTATGCTTAAAAAATATTTCAGGCCCAATGGTATAAGACCTCAACATATTATTAGGTCGACTAATTCTTATACAAAATTACATTTTAAACTCAACTAATTATTAAACTAAATCACTTGTGAGGTCCAATTATTTACTAGGCTTAAAAAGTTATTAAGCTCAACTACATCTTAAGTCTAATATTTTATTAAGCTCAATTACATAGTTTATTTATCATGCTCAATTACATATTAAACCCAATTATTTTATTAAATCTAATTAAAGTCTTAAGCTCAAATAATTATTTTGTCCAACTAATTGTTAGGGTCAATGAATTATTAGGTTCAAGTAATTATTAGACACAATTACAAATTAAACTAAATTATTATTAGGCCTATTTTGTTCTTAGGCCAAATTATATATTAAGATCATTTCTTTTTAGGCCTAGTTTAATCTTAAGCTCAATTAATTATGTGATCTAATTAATGATTAAGTCCAATTGTTTTTCTCACCCAATTAATATATGTTAGCCGCAATTTACTCTTGGGCTGAATTATTTCTCAGTTTCATGCACTCTAAACTTAATTATACCTTGCGCTACTATTAGTGATTAGGCCTAATTATCTGTCCCATTTATAATTTAAGTCAAATTATAATTTTAATTTAATTATATCAAGCTAAATATTTGTTGTACCCATGCACGTTAAGCCCAATTATATCTTATATTCAAATAATTAACTGTCTAATTGTATTTTAGCTATAATTTAAGATTTATTATATATTAAGACTTTTGCCTAATTAAATCTTAATCCCAATCAATTTTTAAGCGCAATTATATATTAATTTTTATTTTTTAAAAGACCAATTAAATCTTAGGCTCAATCAATTATTTGCGTAAACAAATTATTAGGTCAAATGAATTGTTAGGTCTAATTAATTATTAGATTTAATTAAAAATTAAGCTAAATTACTTATTAGGGCCATTTCATTCTTAAGCTTAATGATATATTAACCCTTTTTTTAATAGGTTGAACTAAATCTTAAGCTTGATTTGTTATTTTTTGTAATTAATGTATGTTATGCTAAATTTGTTCTTAAGCTAAATGATTTCTAAGTTTCATTCACGATATACCTAATTATACCTTAGGCCTTCTTGCTTATTTTTAGGCTTAGTTACCTATCTAGTCTTATTATTTGTAAGGCTCAATTATATCTTAAATCTAATTATAATTTAGGGTCACTTATATTTTAGGTCCAATTATTTATTTGGCTCATGCACATTAGGTCCAATTAATTATTGAACCTAGTTATATTTTAAGCCTAAGCATGCAAAAAGCTCATTAGGCACAATGAATTGTTTGGTCCAATCAATTTTCAATCTCAATTACATGTTAGGCATGATACTTTTTACAGCTCAATTAATTCTTAAGCCTAATTAATACATATTAGGCTAAATTTGTTCTTAAGTTGAATTATTTCTTAGTTTCTTGCACAATAAATATAAATTTATCTTAGCCTTATTATTATTATTAAATCTAATTACTATTAAGTCAAATTATTTATAATGCCTAAGTATGCCTCAAGTTCTTATAATTTGGGTTCAGTTATATCTTAAGCCCAATTATGTATTAAGCCCAATTGTTCATATACTCAATTATATATTAAGCATAATTATTTGGTATGCACAACTTTTTATTTGGCTCAAATAAATCTTATATACATTAAAATCTTAGGCCTAATTGATTATTAAAGTCAAATAATTGTTAGGTCTAACTAATTATAAGGTCCAATTAATTATTAAATTCAGTTATATTTTAAGCTTAATTATTTATTAGGTCTATTTTTATATAAAATCTAATTAGATATTAGACTAATTTAATGCTTAAGCAGAATAAATTCTTAGTACAATTAATTATTAAACTTAATTAATTTTAAGACTCAATTTTTTGCTAGCTCTAATTAGTTATTAGGTTTAATTATATTTTAAGTCAAGTATCTTTTTTTTAGCTGAATTATTTTTTAATTTCATGTACAATGGGCCCAATTATATCTTTGGTCAAATTATTTATTATTATGCCTAATTATTTATTAGGCCTAATCATTCATAAAACCTAATAATATCTTGAGTTTAATTGCAATATAACTTTAATTATATCTAAAGCCAATTTGTACTTAAGTTCGATTATTTATTGGGGTCATGCATGCTAGGTCGAATTAATTATTTGATTGAATTACATCTTGAATTCAATTAATTATGAAGTTCATTTTTATTTTGGACCCAATTATGTACTAAGTCAATGTCGTTCTTACGCTAAGTTATTTAGGAAAACAAATTATACATTACACCTAATTTTTTACAAGGTTTAATTAAATATTAAGTTCAACTAATTTTATAATTTGTTGGAACAACTAATTGTCAAGTTTACAGTCAACAAATCTTAGGCCTTATTACTGATTAGGCCAATTTAATCCCTAAATATTTACCCTAAATCCTAAAACATGGACTCTAAATTATAATCCTTAAACTTTAAACCCTATCCTTATGCCTCAAACTTTAAAAATCCAATCCCTAAACGTTAACCACTGAATGCCAAATGCAAAACCCCAAACCTGACTCCACAACATTAATAGCTAAACCTAATTCGTAAAGCTTAAACTCCAACCTTTTAAATCTTAACCCTTAAACCCAAAACTATAAACCATAAACCCTAACAGCTAAGTCCTAAATTCTAAATCATGAAACCTAACCTTCAATCTCTAAACTCTAAAACCTAAAACTTAACCCCTATACCCTGAACATTAACTTTAACCTTAACCCTTAAAACCTTGAATACTAAACTATAAATCTTAAACCCTCGATATAGCTCAAACCTTAACCACCAATGCATAAACTCTAAATACTAAATGTTAAACCCTAGCCCTTAACTGTTAAGCTCTGATCACTAAACTCTAAACCTCTAACCCCAAACTAAAAGCTCTAACTTTAAATTTTAACCTATGATCCATAAACGCTACAACCTAATCCCTTAACCCTATGCACTAATCCCTAAACTCTAAACCCTTAACCTTTCAACACTAAATCTTAAACTATCAACATTTTAAGCTCAATTAGTCATTTGGCACATGAATTCTTTGCTTTAATTAATTCTTAAGCCCAATTAATATATGTTAGGCTAAATTTGTTCATGAGCTAAATTATTTTAAGTTATCTATCTACTCATTATTTATAAGATCTAATTATATCTTAAGTTTGATTATAATTTAGATCAAATTATATTTTAATCTCAATTTGTTACCAAGTTTAATTATTTGTTTGGCTAATGATGCTAGGGTCAATTAATTATCAAGCTCAATTATATCTTAAATCTAATTAATTATTACATCCAATTAATTTTATACATCGTTAATATAAGTTAGTCTCAATTTGTTCATAATTTAGGCTCAATATTTGAGACCAATTAATTCATTGGTCCAAATATCTCTTAGGTTCATGCATACTAGCCAATTAATTATTGGGCCCAATTATATCTTAATCCAATTAATTGTTGGATCAATTTATATCTTAGGCTCAAGTATGTGTTAAGTTCATTTCATTCTTAGACCAAATTTTTATTAGATTTATTTAAATCTTAGACCTAACTAGTTCTTGAGAATAATCACTTGTTAGATTCAATTAATTCTAAAACTCAGTTACATCTAAGGTCTAATTATTTATGAAACTCATTTCGTTTACTAAGTCATTTTTATAGTAAGTTTAATTATTTAAATGACACAATTTTATGTTACGACCAATCACATTTTTGGCTCATAAACCCAATGAATTGTTAAGCCTAATTTTTTTCTTAATTAATTATTAAGCTCAATTAAATATACATTAAGCTGGATGTTCTTAAACCTAATTATTTATTGGGTCCAATTATATTCTGGGCTATTATACACCAAGTTCATTTATATATTAAGCCTAATTATATCTCAAGTTCAATTATAATTGATCTATTATATCATCAACCTAATTGCCTATGAGGTCTAATTATATAATATGCCTAATTTTTAAAGCTCAATTAAATTAATGTCCCATTAATTTTGAGTCTATATATCTTAGGACAGATTTTTGTTAGGCCCAATTATATATGTAGAATTATTTCTTGGACTCATGCATGTTAAAGTGATTAATTTGGTCCTATTGATTAATAGGCCTAACTAATTCTCAAGCATAATTAATTGTTACTGCTAATTAATTTTTTGGTCAAACTAAGCATAATTTTTTCCTAAACTCAACAAATCTTAGATCTAATTAGCTATTAGGTATACCGAATTATTAGGTTTGATAAATTGTTAATGTCAATTACATGTTCGACTTAATTAAATATTAGATTCAATTAATTTGTGAGCCCAATTATTAACTTTGATTATTTACTAAGTCCAATCAATTATCAGGTTCACTATTTTATTAGGCCTAATTATTTATTAACTTCGATTATATATTAAGCTTATTTCTTATTAAACTTAATTAAATTCTAGGTTCAATTATTTATTTAGCCCAAATAAATTGTTAGGTCTAATTAATTGTTAGACCAAATTATGGTTTAAGCTCAATTTTTTTATTAAACTCAATGAATTGTTGAGACTAATTATTGTTAGACCTAATTACGGTTAAGCTCAATTTTTTATGAAACTCAATTAATTCTTCGTTACAATTAAATCTTAAGCTTAATTCATTGTTTGATAGCATGAATGCATTGGTCTAATCAATCGTTAGGCTAAATTACATAGTAGATTCAATTATTTGTAGGATAATTAATTCTTAGATTCAATTAGCATAAGATTTGTCTAAATTTGCTCAAAGGTGAATTATTTCTTAATTTCATGCACAATACACCCAATTATATATTGGATCCTATTATTTATTATTAGGACTAATGCTTATAAGTTCAATTTATTTAAATGGGCCAATTATGTATTAAGCTAAAATTTTTAATAAAGGCTTAAATAATTGTCAAACCATGTGAATATTTAAGCTTAATGAATTAATAGGTCCACTTAGCTTAATGAATTAATAGGTCCACTTACTTGTTAGGCTTAATTACATATTAGGTTCAAGTATTTTTTTTTTTTGTTCAACTAATTCTTAAGACTAATTAATATACGTTAGGCTAAAACTCATTTTTAAGCCCAATTATTTTTTAGACTCATGCACGTAGGTCCAATAAATTATTAAACCTTATAAATATTAGGTCCAATTATTTATTAAGCTCAATTATATATGAGATTTAATTATATCATATATCTAATTTTTTGTATAATTAATTTGACGTCTAATTATATGTTAAGCCATAATATTTCCCAAGCTCAATGACACGTCAAGTTATTTTTTAAATTCATTTACGTTAGCCAAATTAATTGTGTCAAATTAAGTAATAAACCCAATTATATCTTCGATCTCACTATTTTGGAACAAATTATATATTAAACTCAAATTTTTATAAGACTCAATTAAATCATAGGCCCAATTATTTTTTTATGGACTATTAAATCTTAGGTTGAATTAATTGTTGAGTCCAATTGATTGCTAGATTCAATTAAATCATAAGTATAATTATCTATTATGTCAAATGATATGTATAAATTAAATATTATTTTTAATTTTTTAAATAAATTATTCAAATAAAAGATATTGTACAATGAAATACGTCTTAAAATTTGTAAAAGATGCAAATAAATATTCAAGCTACTATCAAAATTTTTTTTAGAATTTTTCAGTAGTAAAGTTATTTCATGATTTTTTAAAAAAATTTATAATATTAAAATTTTGATAAAAATATATTTTTAATACTCATTACCCAATGGGCTTGTTAAATTAACAAGCCAAGTTGGGCATGTTCATGTTAAATATACATGGTTTATGGCCTGCCCAACCTTAAAACCTTAATCCCAAACCCTAACCCATAAATCATAAACCCTACATCTTAAACCATAAAGGGTTCATTTTAAACACTAAACCTTAAATGCTAAACCTAAAGCCCTTATCCTTAACCATTGAACCCCCTATCCCTTGAATCTTAAACACTAATTTCTAAACTCTAAATTTTAAACTCTTAACTGTAAATCTTAAATCCTATACTCCAAATTCTAAACCCTTAACTTTAAACATTAAACCTAAGACTCTAAACTCGAAAACCTAACCCATATTCTTAAAATTGTAAACCACCATAAATATTAAACATTGAACCCTAAACCTTGAAACCTAAGCCTAACATATAACCATTGAACCCTACCTAAATGGGTAACCTTAAACTTAAACCTTAAATCCAAATCTAGTTGCAAACCCTACATGCTAACCTTAAACCATAATAACTAAATCCTAAACCCTAATCTTGAAAACCTTAACCCTTAAACCAAAATTCTAAAACCATAAACTTTAACTATAACTTCTAACACTAAACCATAAAACATAAACCATGATCCGCAAACCCCAACTCCTTAGCCGTAATTCTTAAACCCTAACTATTAACCAAAAACTATAATCACTAAATCCTAAACACTAAACTCTAAACCATAATCCTTAACCATAACTACTAAACCCTACTCTCTAAACTTTAAACCCTAAACCCTAAATGCTAACCACTAAATCATGATCTCTTAATCCTTATCCTAAACCCTAAACGATAACCTTAAACCTTTAAACCAAAACCGATTAAACCTCAAACGTTAAACACTAAACCGTAAGCATTAAATGTTAAGCCCTAAAGCAAGACCCATAACCCTTAAATTCAAACCCCTAAACTCTAAACCTTAAACACAAGCAACTAAATCCTAAACTCAAAACCCTAGACATCAGTAACTAAATCCTAAACCCTAAACTCTAATGCTAACTCTAAAGTAATAATCCCAGATTAATTGTGTCAAATTAAATAATAAAACCAATTACTTCCTAACCCTAAAGTAACCCTTAACTGTGACTTCTACAACCTAAACCCTAACTCTTAAACCTTAACCTATAAATTTTAAACCCTATATCCTAGCCACCAAGCCCTAAACCTTAATTCTTAACCCCTAAACTCAATCATTCAAACCCTGAACCCTAACCCATAAACTTTAAATTTTAACTAGTGACCCCTAAACCTAAATGCGGCCAAACTTTCCTAAACCTTATACCCTAACTGTTAATCCCTAAACCTAAACCCTGACCTTAAATCCTCAACTATAAACTCTAAAACTAAACCCTAAACCCTATCCTTGCATCTTAAACTTTCAAGCTCCCACCATAAATCTTAACCATTAAGCCTTAAACATTAAACCCTAAACCATAACCCTGAAACACCAACCTATCAAGCTTAAAACCCCAATCTCTTAAACCTTTACCCTTAAACTCTAAACCATAAGCCCAAACACCAAAGCCTTAGACTCTAAACCTAACATTTAGTCTCTAAATCTTAAACCCTAATCCTTGAACCCTAACTACTAAACATTAAACTCCAAATCCTAACCCTTAGACATTAAAGCCTAAACTCTAATGCTTAACCCCTAATCTTTAATCCCTTATCACTAAACTCTAGACCCTAAATTGATAACTTTAAACCCTGACCTTAACCTTACACACTAAACCCTACACCCTAATCCCTAAGCCATCAGCCTAACCCGAATAGCTAACCCCTCAACACTAAACCTTAAATTATTACTCATAAACCCTTAACCCTAAACCTTAAATTGTTAACCCTAAACGTCAAATGCTAAACCATAATCCCTAAACCCTATGTATAAACTCTAGTCCTAAAACCCTACACCTTAATCCCTAACCCCTAACCCCTCAACATAAAACCATGAACCATAACTCCTAAACCCTTAACCCTTAATGCTAAATCATTACCTCTAAACACTAAACTAGAAACTTTAACCCTTAAACCATAAAATTCAATTTACTATTTAGGATTTAGTTATCAGCATTTAGGGGTTTGGAGATAGCATTTATGATTTAGAGGTTACTGTTTAAAGTTTAAGGGTAACCGTTTAGACATTTGGGCTTACGTTTAGGTTTTAAGGTTTAAGATTTATGGTTTATAGTTTAATGTTTATTTGTTTAGGGTTTAGAGGTTAAGAGTTAAGGCTTAGAGTTTAAGGTTTAGGATATCAAGGTTACAGTTTTGGGCTTAAGCTTTAAGTTATAGGGTTTATGGTTTAGGATTTAGGATTCAATGGATTGGGAGTTTCAGAGTTTAGTGTTCCAGGTATAAGGTATAGGCTTTAAGGATTAGTGGTTAAAATTTAGGTCTATGGACAAGGCTTTACGAGTTAGGGTTATTCTTTATGGTTTGAGGTTGAGGGGTTTGGGTTTTAGGGTTTTTAATTTGGGGGTTACAGTTTACAACGTAGCATTTGTGGTTTTTGATTAGCTTTAGGGTTTATGGCTAGGGTTTAGGGTCAAGTGACCAATTTGGGGGTTTGGGTTACGGTTCAAGGTTTGACAGTTAAGGTTTAGATTTTAAGGTATAGGGCCTACGAGTTAAGGTCAAGGAGTTAGGGTTTTAGGTTTAGTGTTAGTGTTGGGGATTAGAGTTTAGAGGCAGGGGAGATATGATATCATGATGGAACGACATATTGAATGGAACTTACGTAACCCTATTGGAAATTTATTTGGAAAGTACAAGAACAAAATCAATCAAATTTGAAAGAAGATATGGATAAAAGGCTCACCATCAAGTCTAATATATTAATGGGATATTGAAAATTACCATTTTAAGGAAAATAAACAAGGATACATAAGCCTCACAATTCACCAATCTACCACAATGCATGCCAACTGTTTACCACTAGAGAAACAACCATAACTTTATCTGCGAAATTTTTTTGAGCTATTTCAAAAGAGATTGATAGATAAGATCATGAAAGCTTTAACATATAAAATAGCACTCTAAATTTCTCCCACAATCAAATTTGACACTTCCTCAAGTTAAGCTTAAAACAGACTGTTAAAATCCATGAAAAATGGATAGTACGTCATAAAAAGTAACATAGCATCATTGTCTGATTGTGGAAACATCAGCACTTCTTGTGTCAATGTCCTGAGGTTAAAAAAGACTTGTCCTCAAGTCTCCAATATATCCTAAAGCATGTTATGGACTTAACCACATTAAAGATTTGGGAAACTCCATAATCCGTTGCCAACTCAATCTCTTTAGTATTTTTGCCAATCCTTCTGAGCACCTTGAATTGACCACCAGCTTTTAGTTCTAACATATTAAATTTACCTTATAACAACCTCTCCTTCCATAGATGAATTTAAACCATATCACTTTCTTTGAACTCCTCATACTGTCGATGTTTATTGACAACTTGCTTGTATTTCTTATTGTGTTTTTCAGTGACTGCTTTTACAGTCTTATGCAACTTCTTAATCTGTTTGGACCTCTCATAAACATTTTCATTAAGTTGTTTGGACGTAGTATGAGGAACCAAATTTAAAGGACTTATAGGACAAACAACTTCAAATGGACTCATAGTTATGCTATGATGGATAGAGCCATTGTATGTAAACTCACTCAATGAAAGACCAAGATCCTATTGCTTATTGTTTTTTCCAACATAACTTCTTAGAATGCCATGCAACTTCACACTCTCCTTGAAATTATTTGCAATATGTGATGCATAATTTGTTTTGTTCCACGGAACAAAGTGAGACATCTTTAAGAACTTATCAACAACAATCATGATTCAATCTTTATTTCTTTGTGTTCTTGGCATAACAATGAAGCCTCACATCCTCCCATATAGCATTAGGCACAGGTAATGGAGTGCATAAACTAAAATCTTGGCCCTTCGATTTGGCACACCCTGCATTGCTTTACAAATCTTTCCACATCCCTACACATCCTTGGCCAATAGAAATTACCTCAAACAAGAGCCAAAGTTTTGTCTCTACATAAAGTGTCCTCCTAAAACACTATTATGAGCTTCTGCCAAAATCACTTATCTCAAAAAATAAGATGAAAAATGCATTAGCTTTAAAACGAAAGCCGTCAAATTTAGAAAACTTGATAAAATAACTTGATTTAAAATTTCACAATATTGTTCTGAAATCAACATCCTTCTAATAAAGATCTTTGAGGGTGTAGGGGCTATTGACATAGGAGTGGTTATATTACCACCTTTAGCTCATGATAATCTGTGAAGGACAATTGGCATGCACTTTCATAATCCTCAAAAGAGATTTATGTTAGTCCCTTAACTTCATTTTTTTTGTCAAACAAATTGCATTAAATGATTTAATTATCAACAAAAGCTAATGATTTTTGAAACCTCAATGCATGGAGGGTTATTTCATGCACTAGTATTTGTTGTCATGCCTTAGACTTAGAAGGGAGCTTAGACATTAGTTGTATGTCTAGAAACTCTTTGAGTTTTTTCTTCAATCTTTGTATCTCTTTGGCTATGAGCCATTGCATGATGAGAAATATCTCTCTTAGGGTGATATTTATCCATATTCTTTGAGTACTAGTTGTAAGGTTTATGTATCCTTAGGGTGGTGATTCTCTATATCTCTTCATACTCTTCAAACAAATTTTTTCTAAAAATTTACATTATCTCCATTCCTAATACTACTCCTTTAAAAAATATGGTATCAGTTACGGTTAGGTGTTATAATTTAGGGCTTAAAATATAATTGAATTCAATAATTAATTAGATTTAAAATATAATTAGGTTCAATAATTAATTGAACATAATGTGCATAAGCCCAATAAATCATTAGACTTTAGATCACGTAACCCTTTTGGCATCTCAATGCAATTTGGCTGTCAAAATGATTTCATTCCTTCCTTAGTAGAAGGTGGAATTTAGCTAGCTTTGGACCACAACAGGAAACTTTTCCTTTATTTAAAAATTAGACAGGTTCTATCAGAGCATTATTATTATTATTATTAGAATTAAATTCTTTACTTATACTAATAATGAAGGGTATATTAAGCATAAATAAGATTTTGGAGGAGAAAAGCGAATCGTAGCAACCTTTGCTATGCTCCATTAAAAGACATGCAGTGAAGTAGCAAATAAGGTAAAGGGTCGAGCAAAAAAGAAAAGGGGTAACTAGAGAAGGGTAAAGGAAGTAACTTGAAATAGCCAAACAAATGTGATATTTGGTTGAATTTTTTTAAAATTCTCACAGCCAGGCAGAGGCAGGCAAGCAATTATAACCCAAAGAAAATGGGGCCAAACCTGGCTACATCTACCCATCTTGCCTTTGTCAACCTCAAAAGTTTGAACTAATAAGATTTCGTTGTCCATTCTCTTCTCGTTTTTTTACACATTTTTTTTAAAATGAAAAAAGTAAAACCAAAAAATCAAAAAAATCATGATTTCACGATGGAGAATCATTTGAATTCGTCAATTAGTGGTCTCAGGTGTCAACTAAAAACGTCTTGTTACAAATGATTGGTGCATCAATCCATCTACCTATCTATCTATATTGTGTTTTTTGTTTTAAAAAAAAAAGATTAAGTGGGTTTTGCACATGTGTTCTCTCACGTGCTATTTAGCTTTGATATATACATTCTTTTTGGCCCCTTCCAAAAAGAAAATAAGTTTATATATTTTATCTGAACCAAAAAATTTAAGTAGATATATATATATATATATATTATATTATATGGATTCAATTGCCCAAATTGTCATAAAATAAAGAACCTAATAATTGATTGGACTTAGTAAATAATTAAACCTAACAATTTAATTGAATCTGCTAATTAATGAAACCAAAGTTCCTATATAAGAATTAGTTAGGCCTAACAAAAATTTGAATTTCATATATAATTGAGCCTAATAAATGTATTGGTCTAAAATAACTTGACTTGGGATGTAATTATGCCTAACAATTAAATGTCTGAATAATTAGTTAAGCCTAATAATCATATGAGTCTAATAATTAATTGGACCCAAGATTTAGTTATGACTAATAATTACTTGAATCAAATATTTAATTAAGCTTCATAAAAAAATTGGATTATATAACTCGGCTTAATAAATAATTAAACTTAATCTATAGTGGGGTTTAAGTACGAAATGAGGCTAATAAATATTGAGACGTAAAATATAATTAGGTCTAATTTTTAGTTAGGCTTAAGATAAAAATGAGCGTGGTGTGCATGAATTGAATATATTATATTCAAAAATGAATTGAGTTTAAGATATAACTAGAACCGAATTAAAAGTGAACTTAATATATAATTGATAATAATAATTAATTGGACTTGAAATATACTAATTGGCCTCACAAATTAATTGAATCTATTATTTAATTAAGTCGAATATGTAATTGAGATTAATAATTTATTAGACCTAATAATTTGTTATACTAATAGCTAATTAGGTCTAAGATTTGCTCGGTTTAAGAAAAAATTATGCTTAATTTGATTGAACAATTAATTATGCTTGAGAATTAGTTGGGCCTATTAATCAATAGGATCAAATTAATCACTTTAACATGCATGAGTTCAAGAAATAACTCTACATATCTAGTTGGGTATGTAATTGGGCCTAACAAAAATTTGATCTAAGATATATAGACTTAAAACTAATTAGACACCGATTTAATTGGACTTAAAAAATTAGGCATATGATATAATTAAGCCTCATATACAAGTAGGTTTATGATATAATAGACTAATTATAATTGAACTTGAGATATAATTTAGCCTAATTTATAAATGAGCTTGGTGTATAATAGCCCAGAATATAGTTGGACATAATATTTAATGGGTTTAATACTTAATTTGGGTTTGTCATGCAATGACCCAATAAATAATCAGGTTTAAGAATGTTGAGCTTAATGTATAGCATAAAGAATAATTAGGCCTAATGATTCATTGGGTTTATGAGCCAAAAATATGATTGGGCCTAATATAAAATTATATCATTTAAATAATTGAACTTACTATAAAAATGAGTCAGTAAACAAAATGAGTTTAATAAATAATTAGACCTTATATGTAATTGAATTTTGAAATTAATTGGACCTAATAAGTAATTGTACTCGAGAATTAATTAGGTCTAAGATTTAATAAGATCTAATAAAAATTGGGCATAAGAATAAAATGAACTTAACACATATTGGAGCATAAGATATAATGACCCAACAATTAATTGGATTAAGATATAATTGGGCTCAATAATTAATTGGGCTAGCATGCATGAACCTAACAAACATTTAGACCTATGAATTAATTGGATCTCAAAAAATTAATTAGACCTAATAAGTAATGGATTCTAGCCATTAATTCGATCAAATAATTTATTGTGCTATGCAATAAATTTGACCTAAATTTTATTGGTTTTAATAAAAAATTAGACTTAAATATAATAATTAATAAGAATAATAGGATTTAAGGTTAAGGTAAATATTTAGGGATTAAATTAGCCTAATCAGTAATAAGACCAGAGATTTAGTTGAGTGTAAACTTGAAAAATTAGTTGAACTTAATATTTAGGGATTAAATTAGTCGAATCAGTAATATATAACTAGTTAAACTAAATATTTAATTAAACCTTGTAAAAAATTGGGTGTGATGTATAATTCATCTTCATAAATGGGTGTATGAACAATTGGGTTTAATATATAATTGACCAAATTATAAGAACTTGAGACATATTTAGACTTTATGAATAATTGGGCCTAATAAGTAGTTAGATTTAATAATGAATAATAAGGCTTAAGATGAAAGTATGTTTATCGTGTAAGAAACTAAGAAATAATTCAAACTAAGAACAAATTTAACCTAATATGTATTAATTAGGCCTAAGAATTAATTGAGCCTAACTGTTGATTGGACCAAACAATTCATTGTGTCTAATGAGCTTATTACATAGTTAGGCTTAAAATATAAGTAGATCCAACATTCAATTAGATTTAAAATATAATTAGGTTTGATAATTAATTGAACCTAATATGCATGAGCCCAAAAAATACTTGGACTTTGAAATAAATTGAGACTAAAATATAATTGGACCTAAATTACAAATCAGACTTAAGATATAATTAGGCCTTATAAATAATGAAACTAGATAGATAAACAAGCCTAAAAATAAATTGGAAGACCTAAAGTATAATTAGGTCTATCATGAATGAAACTTAGAAATCATTTAGTCCAAAAACAAATTTAGCATAACATATATTAATTTGGCCTAAGAATTAATTGATTCATAAAAATAATTTGACCTATTATGTAATTGAGTCTAACAGTTATTTCAACCAAAGAATTCATTGCAAGTAATCGAGCTTAAGATTTAATTCAGCTTATTAAAAAAAGGTTAATATATCACTGAGCTTAAGAACAAAATAACCCTAACAAATAATTTAGTGTAATGCGTAACTAAACCTAATAATTAATTGGACCTAACCAATTTATTTAACCTAATAATTTGTTTGCTCAAATAATTGATTGAGCCCAAGATTTAATTGACTTTAAGAAAACAAAAACTTAATATATAATTGAACTTAATGAATAATTGTGCTTAAGAATTAGTTGGGACTAAGATTTAATTAGGCCTAAGTCTTACTATATAGTAGATCTTGAATTATGGCTAAAATATAATCACACAGTTAATTATTTGAATTTAAGATGTAATTAAGCTTAAAGTGCACAGGCACAACAAATAGTTTGCTTGATATAATTAAATCAAAATTATAATTTGACTTAAATTATAAATGGACTAATAGATAATCAGGCCTAATCAAAAATAATAGTGCTGAGGTATAATTAAGTTTAGAGTGCATGAAACCAAAACACAATTCAGCCCAAGAGTAAATTGAGGCTAACATATATATTAATTGGGTGATAAAAATAACTGGACTTAATTATTAATTAGACCACATAATTAATTTGGCTTAAGATTAAACTAAGCATAAAAAAGAAGTGATTTTAATATATAATTTGGCCTAAAAGCGGAATGGGACTAATAATAATTTAGCCTAATGTGTAATTGTATCTAATAATTACTTAAATCTAATTCATCGGCCCTAACAACAAGGTTGGCAGAATAATTATTTGAGCTTAAGACTTCAATTGGATTTAATAAACCAATTGGGTTTAATGTATAATTAAGTATGGTAAATAAACTATATAATTGGGCCTCATAATACATTGAACTGAAGATGTAATGGAGCTTAATTACTTTTAAGCCTAGTAATGATTAGATGTCATAAGTAATTTAGTCTAATAATTAACTGAGCCTAAAATTTAATTTTGCATAAGAATTAGTTAGACCTAACCATATGTTAGGGTCATATACCATTGGGCTTGAAATATTTCTTGGCCATAATAATTAATTAATACTAAGATATATTTAGGTTTGCAACACAATTGAACCTAACAATTAGACCAAACAATGAATTGGGCCCAACAATTAATTGCGTTGTTCATTTGTTAACTTACTATTAGTGTATTAATGAGTCAATCCTCTTGAATTTGAAATATAATTTAATTTAAGTTTATATATATAATAGTTTCTCTTAATACTTCAAAATTATGAAAGGAAGACTCAAATATGGTTTTTTATAAATTTTATTCCACTCTTACTTTGTAAAATTTTTATTTAATTAGTTCTTCAAATTTTTTCTGTTTTGAATTAAAAATTATAATGCTAATAATGATACATATTAATCACCTAATATTTTTAAAATAAACTATTTAAAACTGAAATTAAAGGTAATTTTTTGTGTGTACTTAGCTGGTATTCACATGAATAAGCATAACTAAATTAAGCTGGCTAGCAAGATCACTAAAAATTGATTAATTAATTAATTTTATTAAAGATAAATTTTTTAAAAAACAATATTTTTATATTAAACTTCAAACAAAGTTGGCTTTTCATTATTTCTTCCTCAATACATAAATATTCTCAATATACAATTCAAAAAATATTTAGAAAGAAAAACTGTACATAATACTTGCTTCTCATGCGTCTTCTTTCGTGTACCTAACATGCAAGTATCATGTATTCAATATTCTATTTTTTTTCTTTTTAATTAATCTTTACCATGTTTATAGTATGATCAGAAAAACAGGTCAACATTGGACCAAATATAATAATATAATGTATAATTTAATATATAATATAACAAAATATTTCTCTATCTTTTAAATATTATCATCATAAATTATTCAAAGAGTGAAAATTCAAATTCAAATATTCTTTGTAGTTGACAATAATAATAATAGAAGTAATAGTAGTAATAATAATAGTGCTAGTGTTAATAGTAGTAGTAATAATAATATTATTAATAATAATAAATTTGGTAGTAATTATAATAAAATAAATTTTAAATAAAATATAAAAGAAGTTTAGTAAATAAAAATAAAAATTATGAAAATGAAAAAAATTGTAAAAAATAAGGAACATTAAAAATTTTTAAAAATAAAAAAGTGGTAATTAAAAATCTGCATGAAAATTTAAAAATTTAAAATATTTCTTTGGAAAAAACTAAAAATACAAATACAAATTAGTAAACAAAAAAAAATGATCTTTTGTTCTCTTCTGAAACCATCATTTAACATTAACTTATTATAAAAAATAATTTAAATAAAAACTAAAAATGTAAATAGAAAAACAAAATCAAAAAGCAATCTTTTTTCTCATTGTGCTTCATAACGATCATTTTTTAATTTATAAAAGCCACAACAAGATATTTTTTTCTCTCATATACCATTTCATTTTGCCTAATTATAACGACACCAATTATCTCCTAAACTCTGAGAGAGATAGAGAAATATTGAGAATATGTGTTTTCCTCTTTTATTCCTTCTCCTAATCATCAACTTGACGCTAATTATGTTATAACTTTTTAACTTATATCTTAACCCTTAACCCTAAGATCCTAAACCATATCTTAAACCCTAATCCCTAACCCCAAGATTCTAAACCATAACCTTATGCTTTAAATCCTAACCTTAGATTTCAAACTAACTTCTCAAATCCAACCCTAAGACCTTAACTAGTAAACCTTAAACCTTAAATTTTAAATCTTTACTCCTATACCTCAAACACTAAACCCTAACCCATAAATCCTAACCACTAAATCATATACCGTGAACATGACACCTAATCCCTAAGCCCCAAACATTATCATAACCCCAAATCGTAAATCCAAGACTATAACCCCTAAACCTTAAACCCTAACCTCTAAATTGTAAATCCAAAATTATAACCCTAAACCTTAAACTGTAAGCCTTAAATCCAAGATCACAACCCATAAACTCCAAACCCTAATCCTTAAACCTAAAACCCCTAACCCATAAACCCTTACACCTAAATTGCTAAACCTTAAACCCTAAACTAAAATTATAAACCTTAAACCGCAACCCCTAAATCACAACTTTTAAACCTTAAATCCTAAAGCTTAATTCCAATCCTAACCTCTAAAGCTAAATACTTAAGCCCTAAGCTCAAACGCTTAAAACATAAACCTTAAACTATAAATCCTAACCATTAAACCCTAACTTAGAAACCTTAAACCCTGAACTCTAAACCCTAGCCATTGAACCTCAGATCTAAAACCATAACACCTAAACATGAATACTTAAAGCTCCTGAAATCCTAAACCTAGACAATAATTCGTAACCCCTAAACCTTATACTTTAAACCTTAAGGCATAACCCCAAACCCCTAAACCTAAGTTACTAAACCCTAAACATTAAATACTAAAACCCAAACCCTTGACCTCAAATCTTAAACCCTAAACTCTTAACCCGAAATCTTAATGCCTAATCCCTAAATTGTAAACCCTAAACTCTAACCCTTAACCCTTAAATTTTATTAAACCCAAAATCCTAAAGATTAAACTCTAAACATTGAACCTTAAACTCTAACCTTTACCTTTAACCCTTGACCTTGAATCCCTAAATCCAAAAACCAAAACCCTAACTCTTAACCTCTGAACCCTAAACCTAAACGCCCAAACACTGAAGTTAAGTCCTAAATCACAAACACTAAACATTAACCCGTGAAAAATAATCATTAAACCTAAAATCATAAAAGTCTAACTTTCAAACCCTAAACCCCAATTCTTAGACCATAACACCTCAACCCAAAACCCAAACCATAAACATTAGCCTTAAAACTCTAAATCTTGAAACCTTAAACCCTAGCTCTGAAACCATAAACTGTTAGTTTAAAACCATAACTCCTAAACCTTAAGCACTAGACTTTAAACCCTAATACCTAAACAAGTAATCATTAACTAAAACCCCAAAGCAATAAACCCTAAACTCTAAGCTTAATCCCTAAATCCTAATCCCAAATACTAGACTTTACCTAGACCCCTAATACTAACCTATAAACACTTAATCCTAAACGAAAACCCCAAAGCTCTAAACCCTAACCCTAAAACCTAAACCTTAAAAATCCTCAACCCTTTTCCTTGAACCCGAAGCCCTTATCCCAAATCACTAAACATTAAACCTTGAACTCTAAATCATAAGCCTTAAATTGGGACTCTAAACCCAAAAGCCTAACCCTTAATCCCTAATTCTAAATCATAAATCTTAAATACTAGATCCTAAACCCTAAACCTTCAAACCTAAACCTAACTTTTAAACCCTAAAGCCTAATCCCTAAGCTATAAACTCTAACTTTAACCCCTAAATTATAATAACTAAATCCTAAAACCAAAATCATAACCCCTAAATCCTATTTTAAAAATCATTAACTTTAACCATAACTACTAACGCTAAACATTAAAATTTAAACGCTCATGCCCGAACCATAAACCCAACCCTTAAACTCTAAACAATAAATTATAGACCCTAACCCTTAAATACAAAACTCTAAGGATTTATAAATTTGGGTTTAGGGTTTAGAGTTTCAAATTCAGGGATCGTTGTCTAGGTTTTAGGGTTTATGATTTAAACGTTAACGTTTATGGTTTTGGATTTAAATTATTACTTACAATAATGTAAGTGATAATTTAATGTATAATATCACAAATTTTTTTAATATTATCATTGTAAATTATTGAAACAGTGAAAATTTGAATTCAAATCTACTCATAGTTGACAATAATAATAATAATAATAGTTGTAGCTATAGTAGTAATAATAACAATAGCACAAGTATTAATAGTAGTAATAATAATTAGAAAATAATGTTAATAATAAGTATAAAAAATCATGATAATGAAAAAAATTTATATAGAATAAAAAAGAAGTTCAGCAGAATTAAAATCTTATGAAAGTAAAAGAATGTTGTAAATTAAAAAACTAAATGAAAATTTAAAAATTCAAGAATATTTCTTTAGAAAACTAAAAATAAGAGACAAAATAAAACAATGATCTACTTTTCTCTTACTATTCTCTTTGAAAATGTTTAGTTAATATTAATTCATTACAAAAAATAATTTAAATGAAAATCTAAAAATCAAAATAAAAAATAAAAAGCGATTCTTTTTTTTCTCGTTATTCTTCGCAATAGTCTTTTTTTATTTATAAAAGGCACGATAAGATATTTTTCTCTCTCACATTCCATTCCATTTTTGTCCAATCATAAGAGGACACCAAGTATCTTCTAAACTTCAAGAGAGACAAAGAAATATCAAGAATATAAGTTTCTCTTTCATTCCCTCTCCTAATCATCAACTTGGCACTTAATAACCCTAAGATCCTAAACTCCTAGCCCAAGATCTCAAACTAACCCCTGAACAACAACCCCAAGATAAACTATATATTGTGAACCTGACCCATTACCCTAGGCCCCAAAACTTACCGTAACCCCAAAATCATCAATCTGAGACCATAACCTCTAAACCTTAAACGTTGACCTTAAACTATAAATCCAAAACCATAACCCCTAAAATTTAAACCCTAAATCCAAGATCATAACCCCCAAACTCTAAGCCTTAATCCCTAAAACCAAAATGAACCCCTAAATACAAAATCTTGAACCCTAATCCATAAAACCCAATCCCTACACTCGAATTGCTAAACCCTAACCCAAAATCGTAAACCTTAAACCGCAACCCCTAAACTCTAACGAATAACTCCTAAACCCAAACCCTTAAACCTTAATTCCAAAATCTTAACCTTAAAGCCGAACAATTAAGCTCAACCACTTAACCCTAACCTTAAACCATAGATTCTAACCCCTAAACGCTCACTCAAAAACCTTGAACCTTGAACTTTAAATCCTAGCCACTAAACCTCAAATCCAAAACCATAACCCCTAAACATGAATACTTAAAACCTAGTTCCAAAACCCTAAATCTTAAACTTGAAAACCTAAACAATAACCCTTAACCCCTAGAGCTTAACCCCTAAACACTAAAGCATAACCCCAATTTCCTAAGCCAAAATTGCTAAACTTCAAGCATTAAATACTAAACCCTAACCCTAAATCTTGAGCCCTAAACTCCCTACCCAAAACTTTAATGCCTAATCCCTAAATTCTAAACCCTGACACTTAAATGCTAAACCTTGAAAGCTAAACCCTAAACCTTAACTCTATCCTCTAATATCTAACCCTTAATTCCTAAACCATAACCTTTGACCCCCAGCCCCTAAACCTTATTAGAGTTTAGCAGTTGGTGTTCAGTGTTTACTTTTTTGGGGTTAGGGTTCGGTGGTCAAAGTTTAGAGATTAAGAGTTAGGGTTTAGGGTTTTTAGTTTAGACTTTAGGGTCTAAGTATTTTGTTTTATGGGTGGCGAGTTAATGTTTAGGGTTTTTGGTTTAAGCGGTTAGTGTTTAGTGATTTATAGTTAGTGTTTAAGGTTAAGGTTTATGGCTTAAATGATCGAGTTTAGGGATTGGAATGGAATTAGAGTTTTCAGCTTAGGGATTAAGGTTTAGCAGTTAAGGTTTATGATTTATGATTTAGAGTTTTAGGTCTAGGGTTTAAGCATTTTGGGTTTTCGGTTTACAATTTAGTGGCTAAGGTATAGGGTTTAAAGTTCATGGTTTAAGATTTAAGTGTTAAGACTTTGGATTAAGGGTGTAGGGTCACATTAGGGTTAGGGTATAAGGTTTAAAATTTATAGGTTACGGTTTAGATGTTGAAATTAAGGGCGTAGCGGTCACATCAGGGGTTAGGGTCTAAGAATTAGGGATAAGGCATAGGATTGGGTTTAGTATTTAGAAGCTAGGGTTTAGGGTTTAGAGGTTTGAATTCAGAGCCTATGAGTTATGGTTTAGGGCTAAAGACTTATAATTTAGGGTTTAGGTGCTCGGTTGAGAGTTTAGGTGGGTCTAAGGCTTAGGAATTTGGGTTTAGGTGTTAGGCTTTAAGGTTAGTGCTTAGGGGATGGGGTTAGGGTTCTGGGTTTTTGGTTTGGTGTTCAATGGTTGGGGTTTAAGTTTTAGAGTTCATGGTTTAGTAGTTTGCCTTTAGGTTCTACAGGATATGGTTCAAGGCTTAGCAATTAGTGTTTAATGTTTAAGGGTGTGGAATTTTGGGCTTATATTTTAGGATTTAAGATTTAGGGCCTAAGATTTACAATATAAGTTCTAGGGTTTCAAGTTTAATTGTTTGACTTTAAGGGTTAGAGTTTAGTGTTTTAAGTTTTGGGTTTAATTTTGATGTTCAAGGGTTGGGGATTAAGTTTGAGACTTTAAGGTTTACGGCATTGTGGTCGAAGGTTAGGGTTTAGTGGCTATGGTTATCAATCAAGAGTTTGCGGTTAGGATTTCATGTTTTGTGTTTACAGTGTAAGGGTGCTTTTGAGTTTATGGTTTAGAGGTTATGATTTAGGACATAGTGGCTAGGGTTTAGGATTTATGGTTTAGCGTTACTTGTTAGGGTTAATGTTTATTGTTTTGGAGTAGGGTTTAAGGGTTAGGTTTAGGATTTAAGATTTGGTGATTATGGTTAAAGGGTTAGCATTTAAGGTTTATAACTTAGGGTTTAAGATTTAGGGGTTTAAGTTAGGATTAGGTTAAGGTTTGAGCATTTGGGTGTAGGGTTCAATGCTTACGTATTAGGTTTAGGTTTGAAGGTTTAGGGTGTGGGCTTAATATTTAAGTTTACATAAGATTTATGATTTAGGAATTAAGGGTCAAGGTTTCAAGTTTAGAGTTCAAGGTCTAAGGTTTTGGTTTTAGGGTTTAGGTTGTAAAGTTTAAGTTTCAGGGTTTAGTGGCTTGAGGTTTAGGGGTTAGGTTTAGAGATTGGGATTTAGGGTTAGGGCTCTCGAAATAGATGCATAGCAGAGTAATAGTTCCTCTAAACAGTGAACCTTGATTTAATGAGTCTAATAATTAATTTGGTATATCATGCATGGACCAAGGAATAATTGGGCTTAAGAATAAGTTAGGTCTAAAGATGAGCCTAACAATTAATTAGGCTAAAGTAATAATTGATCCTAACAGTTATTAGATTAATGAGCCCAAATTATGAATTGGACTTAATGAAATTTTTGATTTAATATAAAATTGCATCATTTATATAATTGAACTTAACATAAAATGAGTTAAATAATGATATGAATTTAATTAGATCTAATGAAAAAATTGAACCTAAGAATGAAATGTAATTACACAATTGAGCTTCAGATATAAATGAGCTCAACAATTAAATGGATTAACATATAATTGGGCTAACTAATTGCACTAACATGCATGAGGTCAACAAATATTTAGACCTAGGAGCAAATGAGATATCAAATATAATTTGGCTCAAATTATAAACAAATTGAGACTAATTTATATTAATGGCGCACAAAAATTAATTGAACCTAATATCTAATTGATTCTGAAAATTAATTTGATCAAATAATTCATTACTCAATGTAATTACTTGGACATAAGATTTTATTGGGTCTAATTCAAAATTAAACTTAATATATAATTATTAATATAATCGCAATGGGCCTAATATATTATTAAGCTGAATGTGTAATTAAGCCTAATAATTTATTAGATTAAATTGTTAATTGAACCTTAAATTTAATTAGGTTTAATGAAAAATTATGCTTAATTTATAATTTAGCTTAATAAATAATTGATCTTAATATATAATTGTTTTAAATAAAATATTAGAGTTAAAATGTAATTAAACTTAATAATTAATTAGACTTAGCAAATAATAATGGCTTAACAATTAAATGTTTAACAATTAACTGGGTCTAAAACTTAATCCTACCTAAAAATTAGTTCAACATGATATCTAATTTGGACTAATAAAAAGTTTGACTTCACATATAATAAGCATAAAATATATTTGGATCAAATAATTAATTGAATCTAAGATATTATTCAGCGTATAATTGGACCAAATAATTAATTTAGCCTAACAATGAATCGATAAGTCTCATAATTAATTATCTATAAGATTTAATTATGAATAATAATAATTAATTGAGACTAAGATATATAATTGACTAAAGCGTGCATAAACCCACTAAATAATTGGGCCTAAAAATGAATTAAGCTTAAAATCTCATTGGACATAAAACTTAATTGAGCTTAACATTTAATTAAGTTTAACATACATTAATTGGACTCAAAAATTGTTTGGGCTAAATATAAAATTGATATTAATAATTATTTGAACCTAAATTATAATTGAACATAAGATACAATTGGACATAAAGATTAATTAAGCCTAATAACTAATTGGATTTAGCATTTATTAATTAAACCTAAAAGTTAATTGAGCTACATACGTAATTGATATTAACAATTAACCAGACCTAGCAATTCATTAAAGTAATTAGCCCTAAAATTTGATTGGATATAGTGTAAAATTAGGCTTAACAATTATTTGACCTAATAAATAATTAGTCTTGATATATAATTGGGTATAAGATATAATTAGACTTAATAAATAATATAACCTAAGATATAATTAAACTTAAAATTAATTGGGATCTCACATAATTAAACTTGAGATATAATTAGGCTTAATAAATAATTTGGACGGATACATAATAAGCCTAATGTATATTAGCCTAAGATATAACTAGGCCTAATAATTAATTGAAAATAATATTTATTATATCAAGTCTTATTATAATTTGGGTCTGTATCTTAAGCTGATTTTGTTCTTAAGTCTAACTATTTGTTGGGCTTATGCATGCTAGCTCTAATTAATTACTTGATGCAATTATATCTTAAATCTAATAAATTTGAGTTTAATTATATTTAAGATCAATTATATATTAAGTCTATTTTATTTTTAGATCCAATAATATATTAAGTTTAATTATTTAATAGAATCAATTATATATTAAGCTGAATTAAATATTTAGGCCTAACTATGTCTTAGGTACAATTATTTTTAGGCTCAATTAATTGTTAACCCCGATTATATCTTAGACCTAATTCTCAAGCACAATTAAATCTCAAGCCCACATTTATTAGCCCAATTTAGGCTTTAGGCCTAATTATTAAGACTAATTATTTGTTAGATCAAATTTTACACTAAACCCCCTTTTTATTTGTTACATCCAATCAAATGTTAAACTTACTAGGTCTAATTAATTATTATTCTTAATTACATTTTTAACTCAATTAAATATTAAATCTAATTAATTTTGAGACCTGATTAATCATTGTTAGGTGCAATTAATTATTACATCATAAGTTCAACTGTAGTTTGGGTTCAATTATATATCCTAGATTTAATGCATTCCTAAGTTCAATTACGTACAATGTTTACGCATGCTACACCTAATTATAGTTTTTGTTAAATTAAATATTGATCCTAGGTATATTTTAAGATCAATCATTTATTAGTGTCATTTAGCCAATTATTTATTAGACCTAAGTGTATATGATAAATCCAAATTTTTATTAAATTGGATTAGATCTTAGGCCTAATTAAATTTTAATTATAGTTAAATATTGAACCTAATTAATTATTAAGATCAACTAGTTTTTTGATTGAAAGGTTATTAAGATCTAATAACCTTTTGATCAAATTACTTATTATACCCAATTATATGTAAAGATGAACTTTTAACCAAGCCTAATTAATTCTTATATTAAATTAAATCTTAGGCCCAATTAATTGTTAAACTCAATTAAAATGTTAAGCCAAATTATTTGCTAGGTTCAATAAATTATTAGGCTCAATTACATCTTAGGTCTAATATTTTATTAGGCATAATTATATATTAGATCCAATTAATTTATTAAGTTGAATTATATATTAAGTCTAATTTTTTTATTAAATATAATTAAATTTTAGACTTAATTAATTATTTAGTCCAACAATAGACCTAATAAATTGCCAAGTCAAATTAATTATTAGATTTAATTACACATTAGGCTCAATTATTCATTAGATCAAATTAATTTTTACGATTGATTAATAAATGCTAAGCCCAATTAGCTATTATGCTTAATTAGATCTTAAGTTCAATTATAACTTGTATACAATTATATCTTAGGCTTAATTCATTCATAGGCTTAAGTTTACATTGGGTTTAAGCATAATACGTCCAAATTATATCTTACTATTAAATTTTAAATCCAATTATGTTTTATGCTCAATTATTTATTTATCTCATTTCATTCTTAGATTTATTTTTAAATTAAGCTCAACTATTTATGACCCTTAATTATATATTAAGCTCAATCTTTAATTTAGCTCTACTAAATCTTATGTCCAATTAATTCTTAATTACAATTAAATCTTGTGCTCAATAAATTAGTCTATCTTAATTGCTAGCTTTAATTGACTATTTAAACTTCATTACATTTCAAGCTCAATTATATCTTAGACTAATCAATGAACAACTAACTCTCTCTAACACCACAAAAAAAGAAAAAAGAGGTTTATATGGCTTAAGTTTAAAAAACTAAATGATGTGATAGATTAGTGAAAATAGTTAATCTAATATTATTATATTCTTTTTTATATCCTTATTCTCATGTTTGATTGAAAGATAATATGAAAATTATTTAATTTTAATTTTAATTATATTTCATAAAAATTTAATTTAATTAATTATAATTTTTAATATTATGTAATTTCATTAGAATAAGATTTAATAATTTAATAATTAATATTAAGATAAATACCAAAATAAACTTTATATCATTCACATTTTTTAATCCAGTTCTTATAATTTTTTAACACCAATTCTACACATAAAGTATCCATTTGATCTAAATTGACTTTTTTTTATATAAAAACAATTCAGATTGGTGATTTTGTGCAACAGTTTATAATTTTAAATTTGTAACAAACATGAAAAAAATACACAATAAAAAAGTCAAATGTTTTAGTATTGAAAATATGTGTTTTTAAAATTTTTATATTAATTTTTTTAAAATCATGAAAATAACTTTACTATTGAAAAAAATTCTAAAAATATTTTTGATGGTAGTTTGAATATTTATTTATATATTTTTTTACAAATTTCTAGACATTTTTGCTGTACAGTATCTTTTATTTGAATAATTTATTTTAAAAAATTAAAGACAATATTTAATTTAGACTAAACCAAAAAGTTTATATGTAAAATTGATAAAAAAAATATAAAAACTTGATTAAAAATCTCAAGCAATAATATTTAATAAGTTTAAATATTTTAATATTATTATAATATATGATAAAATATAAAAGAAATAATATAAATAATGTAAAATAGTGTTACTTAAAACTTCTCAATGATAAATAAATCTTTACAATTAAAAAGTTACCAAACAATTTTTGATGAAATAGTTTGTAAAATAAATTTAGGATATCAATTTTTATATTAAAAATAAAACAAAATATCCCAATCAAATTATACTTCTTTCTCATTCAAGTTAAAAAATAAAAAGAAATGAGATAAATCACCTAAGTTTCAAGAGGCACTAACATCATACTACAAAGGTAATGCTTATTTATTAAACATGGTCCAATTCTATGTGAAGCCAATTTTTTTATTAAGCCCAATCAAATCTTATGCTCAATTGGTTATTAATTAATCCCAACGAATTGCTAAACCAAATGAATTGTTAAGTATAATTGATTGTTAGGCTTAATTATATATTAGGCCTAATTATATCTTAAGTTTAATTAAAATTTGAATCTAATTATATCTTACACTTAATTTGTTCCCAAGTTCAATTATTTTTTGAGCCCATGCATGTTAGGTCCAATTAAATATTAGTCCTATTATTTTAAAATTCAATTAATTATTGGATCTAATTATATTTTTGACCTAATTTCATATTAAGCTCTTTAATTCTTAGTCTTAATTATATGTTAGACCTAATTATTTATTAGGATCAATTATACATTAAACTTAATTTTTAGTGGACTCAACTAATTCTTAGGTATAATTAAATCTTAAACTGAAGTAAATTTATCTCAATTAATAATTAGATTAAATTATTTTTTAGACTTAGTTACATCTTACACATACTTAATTGTAGATTAGGGCTAATTATATGTTGGCCCAACTAATTATTAGGCTTGATTAATGAAGTCCAATTATTTATAAGGCATAATTATATATTAAGTTCAGTTATCACTTTAGGTCTAATTATATCTAGGTTGAATTCATTCTTCAGCCTAATTATATATTGGGCTCACACATACTAAGCCCAGTTTGTTATTAAATACAGTTATATCTCAATGTTAATTAATTATTAGATTTAATTATATTTTAGATATAATTATTTATTTGACTAGTCACTCATAGATTTTGACTTGGATCTTTAGACGAAATCCAACTCGTTCTGTCTGTGAGCCCATACTTTTTACAGCGTTTTGCTGAAGCTCTGCCAACATAGCGCGGTAGTTATGTGCCATGCTCTGATTTTCGAATAGTGTGGTTGGAGATCTTTCCTTGTTTTTCTATTTTATCTTGTTTTGATTCGATCTGTTTTCTTAAGAAAGAGGAGGTTGTGAAAGAGAAAGAAAAGGAGAGAAGGGGAGGAGGAAGAAAGTGCGAACGATATGAATTTTATTGTTTAAATAAGGTGCCAACAATCCTATTTTTAAAATATGGGTAGAACATGTTTTAATTTTAAAACATGTTTTATAAATCAGGAACACTATACATGTATAAAACATGTATAGTTTCTTGATTTAAATAAAAATAATAATTTATTAATTAATTTTATTATTTTTTGAAATTAAAATATTTTTTCATTTTAAAATGAAAAATTTTAAAATATTTAATGTAATAAAAAATATAAATAATTCAAAATTCAAAATTTTATTTAAAAATTAAAAAACACAAATAAAAATTATAAAATTATAAATATATTTAAAAATAATATTGATCATTATAATTTAAAAATTAATTTATATTAATGCTTACTACTATTGACTATGGAAGCTAATGAAGGGTGAGATTCTAATAGGATCTAGCACCTACTGGAAGCTGCAAGAACATTGGTGTCTGAAAGTTGCAGATGATCTCTAACTTGCAAGATGAGCCATGGAACCCTGGAAGCTGCAAAGGATGCTAATGATGTTCTTGAATTATGCTCCGATGTTCTTCGGGAATGATTGACAAGACAAGTTCCTTTGCCATTAGCCAATCCACTAAAGGTGAATAATGGGAAATTTCTATAACGCTTTGTGAAGGTCCATACTCAAAAGAACCCACATAGTGGGAATGTAGTAAATGTTTTTGTTGCCATGCTTATTGCTTGTAGGGTCTCCAATGGATCATTATACGATGCGATGTGATGAGAAAGCAATGAGTTTTGCTTCTGAGTAAGGAGTTGATCCCACACAAAGGGATAAGAAGTGACAAGGCAGTGAGAGCGAGGACGGCCTGATTTGGATTTGAAAATCTTGAATTTAGTAATGGTATGCTCTGGATCTTGGAAATGAAAGAGACTGCAAGGTACACAGCCCTGTTCCAATCATGATGGAAGTCCTATGGACCTAATCATTTTCATGGATATGACCATGTTATTTTATAACTCATAAATGATAATATCAACTCCTTTTTCATAAAAAAAACTATTTATTTATTTTATTAAATTAACACAAGATGATGATTCATTTAATATATATATATATAATTATTTTAAAAAATTTTAAAGTCATCCCTCCATTTAATATATTAAATATATATAATAATATTTTAAAAATATTAATATTAAATATATTATAAATTTAAAATTTTAAAATGTATGAATATCAATAAATTTCATTTATATCATCTTAAATTTTAAATTTAATGATGCTTATTCATTAAAATTTAATATTGATTGATAATGTTTTAATTTTTTTAAACTAAAAAATTATGTATATAAATAATATAATTTTAAATGTTGTTTTAAATTTATACATCCAAATAAATATATAATTTAAAATTATTTATTATACACTTTAATTAAAAAAATTTAGCAACGATAATATCATAATATTAATAAATTTTATTTAAAATGTTTGAATTGATAACACCATTTAATATTATAAGTCTCCAAAAACATAAAAAGACTACTAAACCGTATTGTCAAGTTTTGTTTTTTTTCAAAAAAACTAAAGAGGGGCATATAAGATTATTATTTTTTCACTACCGTATTACATAAGTAAAGTTTAATACACTTAATGAAAATTAAATGATTGTTATTCAAATATTGAAAAAATACAATAAGGTATTTTAAGATGCTTTAACATCATGCTACAAAGGTAATGCTTTTTTATTAAACATGGTCTAATTATATGTGAAGCTTAATTTTTTATTAAGCCCAATCAAATCTTTTGCTTAATTGGTAATTAATCTCAATGAATTGCTAGACCAAATGAATTGTTAAGTACAATTGATTGTTAGGCTAAATTATGTATTAGGCCTAATTTTTTTTAGCCCAATTAACACATCCATTATGCACAATTTATTCCTAACACTAATTTTTTCATGGGTTCATACAAGATATACCCAATTAATTATTAGACCTAATAGATTTTAGATTTAACTAATTACTATGTCTAATTATTTGTCTAGTTTAACTATATTTGATCCAAAATTTCATAAAATCTAATTATATTTATATCAAATTAATTTCACATTTTATTATATCTTAGGCTATATAAGTTTGACCCAAAGAATTCATTGTGCCAAATAACTTATTGAGCTTAAGATTTAATTTGGCCAAATAAAAAAAAAGGGTTAATATATCATTGAACTTAAGAATGAAATGACCCTAATAAATTATTTATTCTAATGTGTAATTGAGCCTAATAATTTATTGGGCCTTACAATTAGTTTGGTCAAACAATTGATTGGGCTTAAGATTTAATTGAGTTTTAATAAAAAAAAAAGCCTTAATTATAATTGAGCTAATGAATAATTGCCTAAGAATTAGTTGGGCCTAAGTCTTAATATATTGATCTTAATGAATAATTAGGCTTAGTATATAACTAGGCATAAAGAAGAAACAGGCTTAGTACATAATTGTGGCTAAAATATAATTAGACAAAACAATTATTTGAATTTAAGATATAATTGAGCTTAGTGTGCATGGGCATAACAAATATTTAAACTATATAATTGAACCAAATAAAATATTAGACATAAGATATAGTTGAGCCTAATAATTTTTTAAACTTAACAAATGATTGGATCTCGCAAGTGATTTAATCTAATAATTAATTAAGCCTAAGATGTAAATTTTTCACAAAAATTTGTTAGACCCAAGTTGGGCTCATATACCATGGGCCTAAAATAATTTTTGAGCATAATAATTAACTAAAACTTAGATATATTTGGGGTTGAAATATAATTATGCTCAATAATTGGATCAAATGATTAATTAGGCCTAATAATTAATTGAATCTAAGATTTAATTGTAATTAAGAATTAATTTGACTTAAAATTTAGTTGAGCCTAGTAAAGAATTGAGCTTGATATATAATAAAACATAATAAACTATAAGGCTTATTTTATAATTAGACTTAAGATATGATTGGACATATCATTCATGAATCTAAATTATAATTAGACTTAAGTTATAATTGAGCATTAGTAATTCATTATGTTTAATAATTAGTTAGGTCTAATATTTATTAATTTAAAAAAGTTAATTGATTACACCTAATAAATACTTTTTTCTAAGATTTAATTGAGCTTAACAATTAACTTCATCAAATAAGTAATGGGTCATAACAATTAATTGAGTTTGAGATTTAATTAGATTTAAGAATTATTTGTTAAGTTTGAGTTTGGGTCTATTATATCTTAAGTCGAATTATTTGTTGAGCTCATGAACCATAAGCTTAATTTATTATTGGGTTTATTAAAACTTGAACCCACTTATATTTTGAACTCAATTATTTGATTAGAGTACTTTGTTTTGATACTCAATCATAAATTAAGCCTAAGTATATACTAAGTCTATTTTTGAATAGGCTTAACGTCTTAGGTCTATGTAATTCTTGTTCACAATTAAATTTTGAGACCAAATAATGATTAAGTTTGATTAAATCTTAGATACAATTAACTTAGACTTAATTAATTGCTGGACCTCAATTTTTTAGGTCTAATTAATTATTTTCTAATAATTAATCCTAAAGTCTAAAATCTTATTAGACTCAATTATATATTAGCTCAAATATTTATTAATTTCAATTTTTTTTATTAAATCCTAATAAATACTAAGCTCAATTGATTGTTCGACTCAACAAACTCAATTAATCTTTCGGCCAAATGAATTGTTGGGCTTAATTATTAAAAAGATTCATTGAGTTTTTTAGGGCCAATTATATATTAAGCATAAGAAATATTAGACTTGATCAATTCACTATTAAAACGAATTGTTCGATTACTTAATTATTAGATTAAATTCTGTATTAGGTTTAATTTATACTTAGGCCAAATTAATATATGTTTAGGTACATTTTGGTTTTTAACTAAATTATTTCTTAGGCCTAACTATATATCAATATAATTTTGGAGCAAGTTATATTTAAAACAATTACTTTTAATCTATTTCATTTTTAGACCCAATAATAGATTAACCTTAATTTTTTTATTAGGTTAAATTAAAACTTAGGCTTTAGGACAATAAAGGGATATAGATGAACACCACCTTAAAAGATGCAGAGACGTTTTTCACAATTTCTTAATCCTTAACTGTAAGGTATAAGCCAAAGCTCCCCGAACCCCTAAACATTAAATCATAATCCTAAACCTTTGAGTTCCAAACTCTAATCTATAAAACCTAAAGAATAACTAACAAATCATAAACTCTAAACTCCAACCACAAACCTTAAATCCGAATCCCAAACCATTAAGTCCTAAACTCTAATCTATAAAACCTAAAGAATAACTTTATAAATCATAAACTCTAAACTCCAACCACGAACCTTAAATCCTACATTAATCCTTAAACTTTAAACCAAAAACCTTAAACTTTGACCCCAAAATCTAAACCTCAACCCCCTAAATACTAAATCGTAAACACTAACCCTTAAATCCTAAGCCTAACCCCTAAACCCTCAAGCTTAAACCTTAAAACCTAAATTCAAGCCTCTAAACTAAAACCCTAGCCTTAACCCTCAACACAAAACACTAAACCCTAACTTTAAACCTTAACATGTAAAATTTAAAACTCTAGGCACTTGCCACTAAACCTTTAATCCTAAACCCTAAACTGAAAACTCAAAACGTTAACCTTAAATCCTAAACCCTAACATTTAAACCATAAACACTAAGTTGGAAACCCTAAACCTTAAATTCTAATCCTTAAGCTTGATGACTTAAACACTATATCTTAATGTTAGCCTTAAACCCTAACTTTAACTCTAAACCCTAACCCATAAACCATAAACCATAAATAATGACTCCTAACCTCTAATCCCTAAGCCAGTTTAACCCCCACCCATAAACTTTAACCCTTAACCACTAAACCTAACCACTAAACTCAAAACCCTAAACACTAACCCCTAGTCGCTAAACTCCAAACCCTAAATCTCATTTTTTGAATCATTAATCCTTAAATCTAAATCATAACCTTAAATCCTATATTATAACCAGTTTAGAGATTAGTATTTAGATTTTAAGGTTTAGAGTTTAGTGGTTAGGGGTTAGAGCTTAATGTTTTTGATTTAAGATTCAAGGGTTAACGTGTAGGAGTTGGGTTTGTGGTTTAGGTTAGGGTATTTAGAGTTTAGGGTTTGCTGAGTAGGGTTTGGGTTTACAGTTAAGGTTCGAGTTTAGGATTTAAGAATTTTGCATTAGGTTCAGGTTTTGGTTTTAGGATTTAAGGTTTACAGCCAAATGTTTAGGATCTAGGGGTTAAGGGTTTTAATGTTTAGGGTTAAGAGGTTAGGTTTAAATTTTTGATTTTAGTGGTTAAGATTAAGAGATCAGTGTTCAAGGGTTAAGGGTTTAGGGCATAGAGGGTAAGATTAAAAGGTTACTGCATAGGGATTAAGAGTTTAAGGTTTACGATTTAACGTTAAGTTTACGGGTCATAATTTTAATTAGTTATGCATATCATGCATGAAATAAGAAATTATGGGGCTTATGAATGAAGCAGAGCTAACAAATAATTGGGTCTAAAATATACTTGGAGCCTAATGATTATTGGACCTAAAATTTTATTGGGCATACCAATTAATTAATACTAATATTTAAATGTGCTAAAGATATAAATGTACCTAAGAATTCATGAGATTATCAGGCCTAACATATATCAATCCTAATATATAATAAGCCCAAAAAAAAAGATAGTCTTAACGAATAATTTACTCTAAAATATAATTAGGCTTAAGATATAATTGAACTCAATAATTATTTGAGCCTAAGATATAATATGACTTGACATGCATGATCTACTTAAAAATGAATTGGACTAACAAATAATATAGTTTAATATATAATTGATCCTACGAGTGAAATAGGTCAAATAAATAATTATATCTAAAATATAATTAGGTCCAATAATTAATTGACCTTGAGATATAACTGCATTTAGTAATAAATTGGACTTAGCAAGCGTGAACCCAATAAATAATTAGGTTGAAGAATAAGTCCAACCTAGATATAATTAGACCTAAAATGAAAATTGAACTTAATATATAATTATGCCTTATAAATAATTGGACTTCATTAATCAAGTCTAGTAATTAATTAGGCCTAACATATAATTAGCCTTAAGAACAAAATAGGCTTTACAATTAAGATATGTAAGATGCAATTGAGACTAAAAATTAATTTAACCTAATTATTACTTGAGATAAAGACTTAATTGAGATTAATTAATTGTACTTAAGAATTAATTACGTCCAATTAAAAATTAAGTTTAATATATAATTGATCCTAATAAATAATTAACTTAATATACAATTGAGACTAAAAATTAAATAAGCTTAATATAAAATTAGATCTAATAATTAATTGAATTTAAAAATAATAAGACTATTAATTAATTGGACCTCGCATGCATTTGCTCAAAAAATAATTGAACCTGGGAACAAATTAAACCTAAGATATAATTGGACTCAAACTTTAATTAAACTTAAAATATTATTGGGTGCAATAGATATTTTGATCTAACAACAAAAAATTTCTAAGAAATAATTGAGTTAAGATCAATTATATATTAAGCATATTTCATTCTTAGGCCCAATAATATATCAAGTTCAATTATTTAATAGAATCAATTATATATTAAGATGAATTAAATATTTTGGCCTAACTATGTCAGTCACTTTTTGGACTCAATTAATTGTTAATCCCAATTATATCTTAAGCTTAATTCTGAAGCACAATTAAATCACAAGCCAACATTTATTGGCCCATTTAGGCTTTAGGCCTAATTATTAAAACTAATTATTTATTAGATCAAATTTTACAGTAAATCCTTTTTTGTTATTAGACCTAATCAAATGTTAATCTTCATTACTAAGTCCAATCAATTATTAATCTTATTTAACTTGATTAAATATGAAATCTAATTAATTTTGAAGCTTAATTAATAATTTTTATGCGCAATTAACTATTATGCTCAATTATATAAAATGTTCAATTATAGTTTGGTTTCAATTATATATCCTAGATTGGAGGCATTCTTAATTTCAATTATGTATAGGGTATATGTACGTTACACCCAATTATATCTTTTGTTAAATTAAATCTTGAGCTCAATTATATTTTAAGATTAATCAGTGTCATTTACCTATTTATTTATTAGACTTAAGTATATATTAAATCCAATTTTTTATTAAATTCGATTAAATCTTAGGCATAATTAAATTTTTATTATAGTTAAATATTGAATTTAATTAATCATTAAGATCAATTAGTCGTTATATTTAACGAATTGTTAGTTTATTTAATGTTCATTTACATCTTAAGCCTAATTGTATACCCAGTTAACTATTAAGATCTAATATCTTTTTTATCAAATTATTTATTAGACCTAATTATATGCAAATAAAAACTTTTAACCTAGCCTAATTAATTCTTATATTAAATTAAATCTTAAGTCAAATTAATTACTAGACTCAATTAAATTGTTAAGGCAAATTATTTGCTAGGTTCAATAAATTATTATGCTCAATGACATCTTAGGTCCAATATTTTATTAGACATAATTATATATTAGATTCAATTAATTTATTAGGTTGAATTATACATCAGGCCTTTTTTTATTAAATATAATTAAATTCTAGACTTAATTAATTATTTAACCCAATGAATTGATAGACCTAATGAATTGTTAGGTTAAATTAATTATTAGACTTAATTACACATTGGACTCAATTATTCATTAAATCAAATTAATTTTTAAGACTGATTAATAAATGCTAAACTTAATTAGTTATTATGCTTAATTAAATCTAAAGGTTAGTTATAATTTGTGTATGATCATATCTTAGGATTAATTCATTAGTAGGCTTAATTTTTGCATCAGGTTTAAGCATACTACGTTCCATTATATCTTAGGGTCTATTAAATTTTAAATCCAATTATATTTAGGCTTAATTAATTAATTAATTAATTTTTTATTTTATTCTTAAATTTAATTGGATCATAAAAATAATTGAGTTTGATATGTAATTGAATCTAACAATTAATTGGACCAAGCAATTTATAGGCAAAAATAATTAATTGATCCAAATATTTTATTAAGACTCATAAAAAATTAGGCTTAAGATATAAATGGGCCTAATGAATAATTGAGCATAACATCTAATTGAAACTAATAATTCATTATGCCCAATAATTTATTCAATCGAATAATTAACTGAGTCTTTAATAAAAATATTTTCGTTTTCACAAAAAATTGAGTTTAGTAGATAATTAAGCTCAATAAACAATTAGCACAATATGTAGATGGGTTGAATAAAATATTGGATCTACAGTGTAATTGAACCCAATAATTAATTAGACCTAAAAATAATTAAACCTAATAATTAATTATGTTTAATAATTTATGAGGACTAAGATTTAATGTTGTCTAAGAGTTAATTTGGTCTAACTATTAATTTGGCTTAATAATAAAAAGGTTTAATATATAATTGGACTCAATCAATGATTATGCCTAAAATTTGTTTAAGCCTGCTAATTAATTGGGGTTAAGATATAAGTGAGTTATACAACCCATTTCATTCCTAGGTCTAACAATATATTAAGCTCAATTATTTATTAAGCTCTATTAATTGTTAAGCTTGATTAATTAAGTTTAATCATTTAGAAGGCACAATTATATAGTAAGTATAATTATTCCAAGCTGTGGCCTAATCATTGGGCTCATGCATGCTCAAATAGTTATCAAGCGAAATTAATCATCAGACCCAACTATATTTTAGGTATAATTATTTATTTGACCTATTTCATCCTTAGGCTCAATTATATATTAAACACTATTATTTGTTAAGCCCGATTAAATGTTGTGCTGAATTCATTTCTAAGTGGATCATCCATTATATCATAGGCTCAAATAATTATTGTGTCCATCCATATCTTAGGTCCAATTATATTTTATGGTAAATTATTTGTTAAGGCTATTTCTTCCTTTAGCATTTAGGAATTTGGTGTTAGGGTGTAGGGGTCTTAGTATAATTGAGCCCAAAATATAACCAGCCATATATCATTAATATGATCCAAGATAAGATTGGATCTATAATTAATTAGGCTTAGCATGCATTAGCTTGACAAATAATTTGACCTAGGAAAAAACTAGGGCTGAGGTATAATTTGATCCAAATTTTAATTACACTTAATATAATTGGACTCAATATATAATTTTACTTAATAATAAATAATACTGCTTAAAATATAGTTATGTATTATGTATGAAATTAAGCTTAACTGAAGCTAAAAAATTAATTGGACCATAAAACTAATTGGGTCTAAAATATAATTGAACCAAATCTTTAGTTTGGGCCTAACAAAAAATTTATTTGAACCAAATCTCAAGTCTAACATTTAATTGAACCAAACCATTACTTTCCTAAATTATTAATTGGACTTACGATGTATTTGGGCCTAATAAAAACTTAGGCATTATATTATTAAACCTAAGAACAAAATAGATCTAATAAATAATTAAGTTGAATGTGTAATTGAGTCTAACAACAAATTAGACCTAACAATACATTAGGTTTGACAAATTCATTGGATTAAATAGTTAACTAAGCTTAGCATTTAATTTAATTTAATAAAAATTTACACTTAATATATAATCAAGCTTAATAAATAATTAGGTTAAATAAAATGTTGGACCTATTATATAATTCAGGTTAAAAAATAATTTAGCCTAACAATTAATTGAGTCTTCTATCTAGAAATTTGTTGAACTTATTAACTAATATGGCCTAATAAAAAGTTAAGCTGCATATATAATTAGGCCTAACATATATTTGAACTCAATAATTTACTTGGTCCAAGATATAATTGAGCTTGAGATGTAATGAAGTTCAAATAATTAATTAAATGTAGCAATTAATATAGCTAGCCTAATTTATTTAGTTCAAGATTTAATTGCAACTAAGAATTGATTACATATAAGATTTAGTAAAGTCAAATTGAAGATTGAGCTTAATATATAATTAGGGGTCATAAATTCTAGGGCTTAATTTATAAATAAGTCTAACAACAAAATAAAATAAATAAATAATTTAGCCTAAATTACAATTGGATTTAAAATTTAACAGAACCTAAGATATAATTGGTAGTATGCTTAAACTCGATGCAAAACTTAGTCTACTAATGAATTAATCCTAAGACATGATCATATATAAATTATAATTGAACTTTAGATTTAATTGAGCATAATAATCAATTAGGCTTAACATTTATAAATCAGTCCTAAAAATAATTTGATCTAATGAATAATCGAGTCCAATGTGTTTTAAGTCTAATAATTAATTTAACCTAACGGTTCATTAGATCTATCAATTCGTTAGGTGAACCGTTAGGTTAAATAATTAATTACACCTAGAATTTAATTATATTTAATAAAAAATAGAGCTTAATATATAATTTAACTTAATAAATTAATTGAATCTAACATATAATTATATCTTATAAAATATTAGACCTAAGATTTAATTGAGCCTAATAATTTATTGAACCTAGTAAATAATTTGGCTTAACATTTAATTGAATCTAGTAATTAATTAGGCTTAAAATTTAATTTAATATAAGAATTAATTAGGCTAAGTTAAAAGTTGTTATTTGCATATAATTGGGTCTAATAAGTGATTTGATCAAAAGGATATTAGATCTTAATAGTTAACTAGGTATATAATTGGGCTTAAGATGTAAAAGAATGTAACATTAAATAACCTAACAATTCCATAAGTACAAAACTAATTGTCTCAATAATTAATTAAGTTAAATATTTAACTATAATTAAAATTTAATTAGGCCTAAGATTTAATTGAATTTAATTAAAAATTGGATTTAATACATACTTAGATCTAATTAAATAACTAGATAAGTGACACTAATAAATAATTAATCTTAAAATATAATTGGGCTCAAGATTTAATTTAATAAAGATATAATTGGGTGTAACGTACATATACCCTATACATAATTGAACATTTGATATAATTTAGCGTAATAGTTAATTGCGCCTAACAATTATTAATTAGGTCTCCAAATTAATTAGATTTAATATTTAATCAAGTTAAATAAGATTAATAATTAATTGAACTTAGTGATTCATTAAGCTTAGCAACTAATTAAGCTTAACATTTGATTATGTCTAATAACAAAAAAAGGGTTTAGTGTAAAATTTGATCTAATAAATAATTAGTTAGGCCTAAGGTTTAAATTGGGCTAATAAATGTGGGCTTAAGATTTAATTGTGCTTGAGAATTAGGCTTAAGATATAATTGGGGTTAACAATTAATTGGGCCCAAAAATGATTGTACCTAAGACATAGATAGACCAAAATATTTAATTCAGCTTAATATATAATTGATTCTATTAAATAATTGAACTTAATATATTATTAGGCCTAAGAATGAAATAGGCTTAATAGATAATTGATCTTAACTCAATTATTTCTTAGAAACTATTCATTATTAGATTGAGATATCTATTGCACTCAATAATATTTTAAGTTTAATTAAAATTTGAATCCAATTATATCTTAGGCTTAATTTTTTCCCAGGTTCAATTATTTTTTGAGCCAATATTGGCATACTAGGTCCAACTAATTACTAGCGTTATTATTTTTAAATTTAATTAATTATTGGATCTAATTATATTTTTGATCTAATTTTATATTAAGCTCATTTAATTTTTAGTCTAAATTATATATTAAGATCAATAATATATTAAACTTAATTTTTAATTAAACGCAATTTATTCTTAGGTACAATTAAATATTAACCTCAATTAAGTCTTTATCTTAATTAATAATTAAGTTAAATTAATTTTTAGGTTGAATTACATATTACACATACTTAATTGTAGAGCCTATTTCATTCTTAAAGCTAATTATATGTTAGGCCTAATTAACTACTAGGTCTGATTATTGAAGTTCAATTATTTATAAGGTATAATTATATATTAAGTTTAATTGTCGCTTTAGGTTTAATTATTAGTCTTAGTTAATTGGTATGACCAATTTAAAATTAGGCACAATTAAATATTTGGTCCAACCAATTCTTTAACCCAATTGAATCTCAGACTCAATTAATTGTTAGGACCAATTAATTATTTGATCCAATTAATTGTTAAACCCAATTAAATCTAGAATAAAGTGTTTATTATGCACAACCAATTAACCTTTTCCTTAATTAATAAATGTTAGACCCAATTAGTTAATAAACATAATGAATTATTATGCTTAATTATGTCTTAACTCTAATTATAATTTAGATTCGTGTATGCTACGTCCAATTACATCTTTAGTCTAATCATAAAATAAGTCTTATAATTTATTTATCTTTATTATATATTAAACTTAATTTTTATTAAGCTCAATTATACTTTAAGTCAAATTAATTCTTAATTACAATTAAATCTTGGATTCAATTAATTATTAGACCTAATTAATCATTTGATCCAATTATTGGGTTCAATTATATCGCAAGCCAAAATATATCTTACTTTTAGTTAATTATTACGCTCAAAAATTATTTTAGACTCAATGGTATATGAGCCCAACTTGGGTCTAACTAATTTTTGTCAAAAATTAACACCTTAGGCCTAATTAATTATTAGATTAAATTAATTGAGAGGGCCTAATCATTTCCTAGGTTTAAAAAATTATTAGGCTCAACTATATCTTAAGTCTAATATTTTATTTGGTTCAACTATACAATTTATTTATCATGCTCAATTACAAGTTAAATCCAATTAAGTCTTTAGCTAAGACAATTATTTAACCCAATTAATTTTAGATTCAATTAATTATTAGGCTCAATTACACGTTAAGCTCAGTTATTATTAAGCTTATTCTTAGGCCAAATTAACATTAAGCTCAATAATTTTTTTACGTGCAATTTAATCTTAGGCCTAATTAATTATTTGGTTCAATAAATTATTTAGTCCAATTAACTACTAACCTCAATTACATATTAGACCTAATTTGTTTTTAGTCCTATTAATACATGTTAGCCTTAATTTGCTCTTAGGCTGAATTATTTTTGAATTTCATGCACTATATACTTAATTATACATTCGACGTTGTTATTAACTATTAGCCTAATTATATTGGGCCAAATTATTTGTGAGACTTAAATCAAATTATAATTTCAGTCCAATTATATATCAAGCACAATTTGTCCCTAGGTCTAATTATAATTTGGATCCAATGGTATCTTAGGCCCAAATTGTTCCAAGGTTTAAATATTTTGTTATGCCCATGCACACTACGCCCAATTATTTCTTAAATTCAAATAACTATTTTATCTAATTATGTAGTAAGTCTATTTTTTCTTCATGCCCAATTATATACTAACCCTAATTATTCATTAAGTTCAATATATTAAGACTTAGGTCTAATTAAATATCAGTCTCAACTAATTCTTAAGCAATTATTCATTAAGCTCAATTATAATTAAGGCTATTTTTTTTAGTGAAACTCAATTAAATTTTAAGCTCAATCAATTGTTTAACCAAACAAATTGTAAGGCCCAATGAATTATTAAGCTCAATTGCACATCAGGATAAATTATATATTAGGATCATTTCATTCTTAAGTTCAATGATATATTAATCCATTTTTTTATTAGGCAAAATTAAATCTTAAGCTAAATAAGTTATTTGGCGCAATGAATTCTTTGGTTCAATCAATTTTTAAGCCCAATTAATATATGTCAGGCTAAATTTGTTCTTGAGCTAAATTATTTCTAAGTTTTATGCACAATAGATCTAATTATATTTTAAGCCATTTTATTTCTTTTTAAGCATGATTATATATTAAGCTCATTAGATTCTAAAGATAATTATATATTAAGTCTAATTATTTATTATAATCAATTATATAATAAGCTTAATTTTTTATTATTTATAATTAAATTTTAAGTTCAACTAATTCTTAGGTGTATAATTAAATCTTATAGCTAACAAATTAGATATACCTTGTACATAATTGAACTTAGGAATGCATTGAATCTAGGATATATAATTGAACCCAAACTATAATTGAACTTACGATATAATTGAGCGTAATACTTAATTGCGCCTAACGATTATTAATTAGGCCTCAAAATTAATTAGATTTAATATTTAATCAAGTTAAACAAGATTAATAATTAATTAGACTTAGTAATTCATTAAGCTTAATAACTAATTTAGCTTAACATTTGATTAGGTCTAATAACAAAAAAGGGTTTAGTGTAAAATTTGATTTAATAAATAATTACACCTAAATTGGGCTAATAAATGTGGGCTTGAGATTTAATTGTGCTTAAGAATTAGGCTTAAGATATAATTGGGGTTAACAATTAATTTTGCCTAAAAATAATTGCATCTAAGACATAGTTAGGCCAAAATACTTAATTCAGCTTAATATATAATTGATTCTATTAAATAATTGAACTTCATATATTATTGGGTCTAAGAATGAAATAAGCTTAATATGTAATTGATCTTAACTCAATTATTTCTTAGAAATTATTTATTGTTAGATCGAAATATCTATTGTAATCAATAATATTTTAAGTTTAATTAAAATTTGAGTCGAATTATATCTTAGGCTTAATTTGTTACCAGGTTCAATTATTTTTTGAGCCAATGCATGCTAAGTCCAATTAATTGCTAGCATTATTATTTTTGAATTCAATTAATTATTGGATCCAATTATATTTTTGATCTAATTTTATATTAAGCTCATTTAATTTTTAGTCTAAATTATATATTAAGGTAATTATTTATTATGATTAATTATATATTAAACTTAATTTTAATTGATATAATTAATTCTTAGGTATAATTAAATATTAACCTCAATTAAGCCTTTATTTCAATTAAAAATTAGGTTAAATTAATTTTTAGGCTCAATTACATCTTACACATACTTAACTGTAAAGCCTATTTCATTCTTAAGGCTAATTATATGTTAAGTCTAATTAATTATTAGGCTTGATTAATGAAGTCCAATTATTTATAAGGCATAATTATATATTAAGTTCAATTATCACTTCAAGTCTAATTATATCTGGGTTGAATTCATTCTTCATCCCAATTATTTATTGGGCTCACGCATGCTAAATCTAATTTGTTATTAAATGCAGTTATATCTCAAGGTTAATTAATTATTAGATCCAATTATATTTCAGATATAATTATTTATTTAACCTATTTCACTCTTAGAATCAATTATATATTAAACTATCTTATTTGCGCTTAAATAATTATTAAGTTCAATTATATCTTAAGCCTAATTATATTTTAGAGTAAATTATTCGTTAAGGCTATTCTTTTTTTGGGCTGATGATATATTAAGATTTATATATATATATATTTATATATATATATATATATATGCCTTATAATCTCATGAATTCTTTGGTACATTTATATCTTTAGCACATTTAATTATTAGTATTAGTTAATTGGTATGCCCAATAAAATCTTAGGTTCAATAATCATGAGGCTCTAAGTATATTTTAGCACCAATTATGTGTTAGGTCCGCTTTGTTCGTAGGCCGCATAATTTCTTATTTCATGCATGATATGCATAACTAATTCAAATTATGACCAGTAAACTTAACACTAAATCCTAAACCTTAAACCCTTAATCCCTATGCAGTAACCTCTTAACCTTACCCTCTATGCCCTAAACTCTCAACCTTTGAATACTAACCTTTTAATCACAACCCCTAAACCATAAAATCAAAAACTTAGACCTAACCTCTTAACCCTACCCTCTAACCCCTAAACATTAAACCTTAAAATCTTAAACCCTAAACCTTAACCCTTAAACCCTAAAACCAAAAACTTAAACTCCAAAGATAATTATACTATACCGCTTAACCTGAAACTTTAATCCCTAAACGTTAAAACCCTTAACCCCTAGATCCCGAACATTTAGCTGTAAACCCTAAATTCTAAAACGAAAACCTGAACCCTAAAGCAAAACTCCGAAGTCTTAAAGCTAAACTCTAATCAATAAACCCTAACCCAAACCACAAGCCCCAACTTCTACACCCTAACCCTTGAATCTTAAATAAAAACGTTAAGCTCTAACCCCTAACCACTAAACTCTAAAGCCATCCTAAAACTTAAATACTAATATCTGAACTGGTTATAATATAGGATTTAGGGTTATGATTTAGTTTTAAGGATTAATGATTCAATGATGATGTTTCGGGTTTAGAGTTTAGTGATTAGAGGTCAGTGTTTAGGTTTAGAGGTCAAGGGCTAGGGTTTATGTGTGGGGGTTAAACCAGCTTAGGGATTAGAGGTTAGGGATCAGCATTTATGGTTTATGAGTTAGGGGTTACGGGATAGGGTTTAGGGTTAACATTAGGATACGGTGTTTAAGTGATCGAAATTAAGGATTAGAATTTAAGGTTTAGTGTTTTCAACTTAGTGTTTATGGTTTAGATGTTAGGGTTTATGATTTAGGGTTAACGTTTTGAGTTTTGAGTTTAGGGTTTAGGGTTAAAGTTTAGTGGCTAGTGCTTAGAGTTCAAATTTTACATGTTAAGGTTTAAAGTTAGGGTTTAGTGTTTTGCATTGAGGGTGAAGGAGTTAAGGCTAAGGTTATCGTTTAGAAGCTTGAATTTAAGGGTTATGGGTTAAGGCTTAGGTTTTAAGGTTTAAACTTGAGGGTTTAGGGGTTAGGCTTAGGATTTAAGGGTTAGTGTTTGCGATTTAATGTTTAGTGAGTTAAGGTTTAGGTTTTGGGATTCAGAGTTTAAGGTTTTTGGTTTAGAGTTTAAGGATTAAGGTAGGATTTAAGGTTCGTGATTGGAGCTTAGAGTTTATGATTTATTAGTTATTCTTTAGGTTTTATAGATTAGAGTTTAGGGCTTAAAGGTTCGGGATTAAGATTTAAGGTTTAGGGATTCGGGGAGTTTTGTCTAATAATTTACTGTTTAGGATTAAGGAATGGTGAAAAACATCTAATATTTATTGTGCTTAATATATAAACACTAAATCGTAAACATTAACCCTTAAATCCTAAGCCTAACCCCTCAACCTTCAATCTTAAACCTTAAAACCTATGCTTTAACCCACAACCCTTAATTTCAAGCCTCTAAACTATAACCTAGGCTTAACTCCTCCACCCTCAACGCAAAACACTAAACCCTAACTTTAAACCTTAACATGTAAAATTTAAACTCTAAGCAATAGCCAGTAAACTTTTAACGCTAACATTAAACCATAATCACTAAGGTGGAAACCCTAAACCTTAAATTTTAATCCCTAAGCTTGATCACTTAGACATTATATCCTAATATTAACCTTAAACCCTAACTTTAACTCTAAACCCTATCCCATAACCCCTAACCCATAAACCATAAATGCTGACACCTAACCTCTAATCCCTAAGCCAGTTTAACCCCTACCCATAAACCCTAACCTTTAACCTCTAAACCTTACTAAACTCAAAACCAAAACACTAAGCCCTAGTCGCTAAACTCTAAATCCTAAACCTCATCCTTGAATCATTAATCCTTAAATCTAAACCATAACCCTAAATCCTATATTATAACCAGTTTAGATATTAGCATTTAAGTTTTATGGTTTAGAGTTTAGTAGTTAGGGATTAGAGCTTAATGTTTTTGATTTAAGATTTAAGGGTTAGGGTTAGGGTGTAAGAGTTGGGGTTTGTGGTTTGAGTTAGGGTTTAAGATTTAGAGTTTAGAGTTTATTGATTGGGTTTTAGGTTTATGGTTAAGGTTCGGGTTTAGGAATTAGGAGTATTACTTTAGGGTTCAGGTTTTGGGGTTAGGATTTAGGGTTTACGGCTAAATGTTTAGGATCTAGGGGTTAAGGGTTTTAACATTTTAGGGTTAGAGTTTAGGGTTAATATGTGTAGTGTAAATTGTCTTTCGAATTTGAGTTTTTGATTTTAGGGTTTAAGGGTTAAGATTAAGAGGTCAATGTTCAAGAGTTAAGGGTTTAGGGCATATAGGGTAAGGTTGGTTTCAGGTTTAGGTTAGCGTTAAGTTTACGGGTCATAAGTTTAATTAGTTATGCATATCATGCATGAAATAATAAATTATGGGGCCTACGAATGAAGTGGACCTAACACATAATTGAGCGTAAAATGTACTTCGAGCCTCATAATTATTGGACCTAAAATTTTGTTGGGCATACCAATTAACTAATACTAATAATTAAATGTGCTAAAGATATAAATGTACTATTCATGAGATTATCATGCCTAATATATATATATATATATAAATATATATATATATCAGTCTTAATATATAAAAAGCCTAAGAAAAAATAAAAAATAATTTACTCAAAAATATAATTAGACTTAAGATATAATTGAACTCAATAATTATTTGAGCCTAAGATATAATTGGACTTAGAATGCATGATCCACTTAAAAATGAATTGGCTTAACAAATAATATAATTTAATATATAATTGATCTTAAGAGTGAAACAGGTCAAATAAATAATTATATCTAAAATATAATTAGGTTCAATAATTAATTAAATTTGAGATATAACTGCATTTAATAACAAATTGGGCTTAGCATGCGTGAGCCAAATAAATAATTATGCTATAGAATGATTTCAATCTAAATATAATTAGACCTAAAATGATAATTAAACTTAATACATAATTATGTCTTATAAATAATTGGACCTCATTAATCAAGCCTAATAATTAATTGGGCCTAACATATAATTAACCCCACAATTAAGTATGTGTAAGATGTAATTGAGCTTAAAAATTCAATTAACCTAATTATTAATTGAGACAATGATTCTATGGTGGTTAATATTTAATTTTACCTAATAATTAATTGAGACAATGATTCTATGGTGGTTAATATTTAATTTTACCTAATAATTAATTGAGTCCAAATAAAAATTAAGTTTAATATATAATTGATGACAAAAAATAATTAGGCCTTATATACAATTGAGACTAAAAATTAAATGAGCTTAATATAAAATTAGATCCAATAATTAATTAAATTGTAAAACAACAAGGCAAATAATTAATTGGACCTAGCATGCCGCTCAAAAAACAATTAAACTTGAGAACAAATTAAGTCTAAGATATAATTGGACTCGAATTTTAATTAAACTTAAAATATTTGAGTCTAGTGGATATTTCGATCTAACAATAAATAATGGCTAAGAAATATTTGAGTCTACTTGATGTGAAACTAGGAAATAAATAAGTCCTAAAGGAAATTTAGCCTACTAGATGTTAATTGGATCATAAAAATAATTGAGTTTGATATGTAATTGAATCTAACAATTAATTGGACCAAGCAATTTATAGGCAAAAATAATTAATTGATCCAAATATTTTATTAAGACTCACAAAAAATTGGGCTTAAGATATAAATGGGCCTAATGAATAATTGAGCATAACATCTAATTGAAACTAATAATTCATTGTGCCCAGTAATTTATTCAATCGAATAATTAACTGAGTCTTTAATAAAAATATTTTCATTTTCACAAAAAATTGAGTTTAGTAGATAATTAAGCTCAATAAACAATTAGCACAATATATAGATGGGTTGAATAAAATATTGGATCTAAAGTGTAATTAAACCCAATAGTTAATTAGACCTAAAAATAATTAAACCTAATAATTAATTATGTTTAATAATTTATTAGGACTAAGATTTAATGTTGTCTAACAGTTAATTTGGTCTAACTATTAATTTGGCTTAATAATAAAAAGTTTTAATATATAATTGGACTCAATCAATGATTATGCCTAAAATTTGTTTAAGCCTGCTAATTAATTGGGGTTAAGATATAAGTGAGTTATACAACCAATTTCATTCCTAGGTCTAACAATATATTAAGCTCAATTATTTATTAAGCTCTATTAATTGTTAAGCTTGATTAATTAAGTTTAATCATTTAGTAGGCACAATTATATAGTAAGTATAATTATTCCAAGTTGTGGCCTAATTGTTGGGCTCATGCATATTCAAATAGTTATCAAGCGAAATTAATCATCAGACCCAACTATATTTTAGGTATAATTATTTATTTGACCTATTTCATCCTTAGGCTCAATTATATATTAAACACTATTATTTGTTAAGCCCGATTAAATGTTGTGCTGAATTCATTTCTAAGTGGATCATCCATTATATCATAGGCTCAAATAATTATTGTGTCCATCCATATCTTATGTCCAATTATATTTTATGGTAAATTATTTGTTAAGGCTATTTCTTTCTTTAGCATTTAGGAATTTGGTGTTAAGGTGTAGGGGTCTTAGCATAATTGAGCCCAAAACATAACCAGCCATATATCATTAATATGATCCAAGATATGATTGGATCTATAATTAATTAGGCTTAGCATGCATTAGCTTGACAAATAATTTGACCTAGGAAAAAACTAGGGCTGAGGTATAATTTGATCCAAATTTTAATTACATTTAATATAATTGGACTCAATAGATAATTTTACTTAATAATAAATAATACTGCTTAAGATATAGTTATGTATATTATGTATGGAATTAAGTTTAACTGAAGCTAAAAAATTAATTGGACCATAAAACTAATTGGGTCTAAAATATAATTGAACCAAATCTCAAGTCTAACATTTAATTGAACCAAACCATTACTTTCCTAAATTATTAATTGGACTTAAGATGTATTCGGGCCTAATAAAAACTTAGGCATTATATTATTAAACCTAAGAACAGAATAGATCTAATAAATAATTAAGTTGAATGTGTAATTGAGTCTAACAATAAATTAAACCTAACAATACATTAGGTTTGACAAATTCATTGGATTAAATAGTTAACTAAGCTTAGCATTTAATTTAATTTAATAAAAATTTGCACTTAATATATAATCAAGCTTAATAAATAATTAGGTTAAATAAAATGTTGGACCTATTATATAATTCAGGTTAAAAAATAATTTAGCCTAACAATTAATTGAGTCTTCTATCTAGAAATTTGTTGAACTTATTAACTAATATGGCCTAATAAAAAGTTAAGCTGCATATATAATTAGGCCTAACATATATTTGAACTCAATAATTTACTTGGTCCAAGATGTAATTGAGCTTGAGATGTAATGAAGTTCAAATAATTAATTAAACGTAGCAATTAATATAGCTAGCCTAATTTATTTAGTTCAAGATTTAATTGCAACTAAGAATTGATTATATATAAGATTTAGTAAAGTCAAATTGCAGATTGAGCTTAATATATAATTAGGGGTCATAAATACTTGGACTTAATTTATAAATAAGTCTAACAACAAAATAAAATAAATAAATAATTTAGCCTAAAATACAATTGGATTTAAAATTTAACGGACCCTAAGATATAATTGGTAGTATGCTTAAACCCGATGCAAAAATTAGTCTACTAATGAATTAATCCTAAGACATGATCATATATAAATTATAATTGAACTTTAGATTTAATTGAGCATAATAATCAATTAGGCTTAACATTTATTAATCAGTCCTAAAAATAATTTGATCTAATGAATAATCGAGTCCATTGTGTTTTAAGTCTAATAATTAATTTAACCTAACGGTTCATTAGATCTATCAATTCGTTAGGTTAAATAATTAATTACGCCTAGAATTTAATTATATTTAATAAAAAATAGGGCTTAATATATAATTCAACTTAAAAAATTAATTGAATCTAACATATAATTATATCTAATAAAATATTAGACCTAAGATGTAATTGAGCCTAATAATTTATTGAACCTAGCAAATAATTTGGCGTAACATTTAATTGAATCTAGTAATTAATTAGGCTTATAATTTAATTTAATATAAGAATTAATTAGGCTAAGTCAAAAGTTGTTATTTGCATGTAATTGGGTCTAATAAGTGATTTGATCAAAAGGATATTAGATCTTAATAGTTAACTAGGTATATAATTGGGCTTAAGATGTAAAAGAATGTAACATTAAATAACCTAACAATTCCATAAGTACAAAACTAATTGTCTTAATAATTAATTAAGTTAAATATTTAACTATAATTAAAATTTAATTAGGCCTAAGATTTAATTGAATTTAATTAAAAATTGGATTTAATACATACTTAGATCTAATTAAATAACTAGATAAGTGACACTAATAAATAATTAATCTTAAAATATAATTGGGCTCAAGATTTAATTTAATAAAGATATAATTGGGTGTAACGTACATATACCCTATACATAATTGAACATTTGATATAATTGAGCATAGTTAATTGTGCCTAACAATTATTAATTAGGCCTCCAAATTAATTAGATTTAATATTTAATCAAGTTAAATAAGATTAATAATTAATTGAACTTAGTAATTCATTAAGCTTAACATTTGATTGTGTCTAATAACAAAAAAAGGGTTTAGTGTAAAATTTGATCTAATAAAAAATTAGTTAGGCCTAAGGCCTAAATTGGGATAATAAATGTGGGCTTAAGATTTAATTGTGCTTGAGAATTAGGCTTAAGATATAATTGGGGTTAACAATTAATTGGGCCCAAAAATGATTGTACCTAAGACATAGATAGACCAAAATATTTAATTCAGCTTAATATATAATTGATTCTATTAAATAAATTGAACTTAATATATTATTAGGCCTAAGAATGAAATAGGCTTAATAGATAATTGATCTTAACTCAATTATTTCTTAGAAACTATTCATTGTTAGATTGAGATATCTATTGCACTCAATAATATTTTAAGTTTAATTAAAATTTGAATCCAATTATATCTTAGACTTAATTTTTTTCCCAGGTTCAATTATTTTTTGAGCCAATATTGGCATGCTAGGTCCAACTAATTACTAGCGTTATTATTTTTAAATTCAATTAATTATTGGATCTAATTGTATTTTTGATCTAATTTTATATTAAGCTCATTTAATTTTTAGTCTAAATTATATATTAAGCTAATTATTTATTAAGATCAATTATATATTAAACTTAATTTTTAATTAGACACAATTTATTCTTAGGTACAATTAAATATTATCCTCAATTAAGTCTTTATCTTAATTAATAATTAAGTTAAATTAATTTTTAAGTTGAATTACATATTACACATACTTAATTGTAGAGCCTATTTCATTCTTAAAGCTAATTATATGTTAGGCCTAATTAATTACTAGGTCTGATTATTGAAGTTCAATTATTTATAAGGTATAATTATATATTAAGTTTAATTGTCACTTTAGGTTTAATTATTAGTCTTAGTTAATTGGTATGACCAATTTAAAATCAGGCACAATTAAATATTTGGTCCAACCAATTCTTTAACCTAATTGAATCTTAGACTCAATTAATTGTTAGGACCAATTAATTATTTGATCCAATTAATTGTTAAACCCAATTAAATCTAGAATAAAGTGTTTATTATGCACAACCAATTAACCTTTTCCTTAATTAATAAATGTTAGACCCAATTAGTTAATAAACATAATGAATTATTATGCTCATTTATGTCTTAACTCTAATTATATCTTTAGTCTAATCATAAAATAAGTCTTATAATTTATTTATCTTTATTATATATTAAGCTTAATTTTTTATTAAGCTCAATTATATTTTAAGTCAAATTAATTCTTAATTACAATTAAATCTTGGATTCAATTAATTATTAGGCCTAATTAATCATTTGATCCAATTATTGGGTTCAATTATATCGCAAGCCAAAATATATCTTAGTTTTAGTTAATTATTACGCTCAAAAATTATTTTAGACTCAATGGTATATGAGCCCAACTTGGGTCTAACTAATTTTTGTCAAAAATTAACACCTTAGGCCTAATTAATTATTAGATTAAATTAATTGGGAGGCCTAATCATTTCTTAGGTTTAAAAAATTATTAGGCTCAACTATATCTTAAGTCCAATATTTTATTTGGTTCAATTATACAATTTATTTATCATGCTCAATTACAAGTTAAATCGAATTAAGTCTTTAGCTCAAACAATTATTTAACCCAATTAATTGTTAGATTCAATTAATTATTAGGCTCAATTACACGTTAAGCTCAGTTATTATTACTATCTCAAGATTAATTAATTATTGAACCTAATTATATTTTAAATATAATTATTTATGTGAGCAATCACTCGTACATTTTGACTTGGATCTTTAGGTGAAATCCAACTCATTTCGTCCGTGAGCCCATACTTTTTACAGTGTTTTGCTAAAGCTCTGCCAGTATAACGCAGTAGCTATGTGCTATGCTTTGATTTTCGAACAATCTAGTTGGAGATCTTTCCTTTTTTTTTTTTCTATTTCTTCTTGTTTTGATTTGATCTGCTTTCAAAGGAGGTTTTGAGAGAGACAAGGGGAGCAGGCAGAAAGTGTGAAAGACATGAATTTTAGTGTTTAAATGAGGTACCAACGGTCTTATTTTAAAAACATGTATAGAACATACATGTATAGTTTTTTGATTTAAATAAAAATAATAATTTATTAATTTATTTATTAATTTTTAAAATTAAAATATATTTAATTTAATCAAAAATATAAACAATTTAAAATTCAAAATTTATTTAAAAAATTTTTAAAAATTAAAAACACAAATAAAAATTATGAAGGTATAAATATATTTAAAAATAATATTGATCATTATAATTTAGTAATTAATTTATATTAATGCTTACTACTGTTGACTATGTAAGCCAATAGAGGGTGAAATTCTAATAGGATCTAGCACCTATTAGAAGCTACAAGAACATTGGTGTTTGAAAGTTGCAGACGATCTCCAACTTGCAGGATGAGCCATGGAACCTGGTTTAGAGATGAACATATGGTCGTCGCCTAGATAATGATGATGATAAATGCAAATGATGCCAATGATGTTCCTAAATTCCACACCTTTTGAATTACGCTCTGATGCTCTTCAAGAATGATTGACAAAACAGGTTGTTTTGTCGTGAGCCAATCCACTAAAGGTGAATCACGAAAAATTTTTATCATGCTCTGTGAAGGTCCATACTCGAAAGAACCCACATTGTGGAAGCGAAGTAAATGTTTTGTTGCCATGCTTATTACTTATAGGGTCTCCAATGGCTGATTATACGATGCAATTTGAAGAGAAAGCAATGGGTTTTGCTTCTGAGTGAGGAGTTCATCCCGCACAGAGGGATAGTAAATAACAAGGCAGTGAGAGCGAGAAAGGCCTGATCTGGATTTGAAAATCATGAATTTGGTAATGCTATGCTCTGGATCTTGAAAATAAAAAAGACTACAAGATACACAGCCCTATACCAATCATGATGAAGGTCCTGTGGGCCTAATCATTTTCATGGATATGACCATGACATTTTATCACTCATAAATGATAATATCAACTCTTTTTTCATAAAAGAAACTATTCGTTTATTTTATTAAATTAACCCAAGATTACGATTCATTTCATATATATATATATAATTATTTTAAGGAATTTTAAAATCTTCCCCACCATTTAATATATTAAATATATATAATAATATTTTTAAAACTTTAATATTAAATATATTATAAATCTAAAGTTTTAAAAACTATGAACATCGATAAATTTCATTTATATCACCTTAAATTTTAAATTTAATAATACTTATTCATTAAAATTTAATATTGCATGATATTTTCTCGCTAATAAATGATAACATCAACTCCTTTTTCATAAAAGAAACTATTCATTTATTTTATTATGTTAACACATGATTATGATTCTTTTCATATATATATATATATATATAATTATTTTAAGAAATTTTAAGGTCATCTCCACCATTTAATATATTAAATGTATATAATAATATTTTTAAAACATTAATATTAAAATATTATAAATCTAAAGTTTTAAAAACTATGAACATCAATAAATTTCATTTACATCATCTTAAATTTTAAATTTAATAATACTTATTCATTAAAATTTATTATTGATGGATAATATTTTAATTTTTTTAAACTAAAAAATTATGTATATAAATAATGTAATTTTAAATTTATACATCTAGATAAATATATAATTTAAAATTATTTATGATACACTATAATGAAAAAAATTTTAGTGCCGATAATATCATAATAAAATAAATTTTATTTAAAATGTTTGAATTGATTATAACACCATTTAATATTATAAGTCTCCAAAATATAAAAAACAAATAAATTGTATTGTCAAGTTTTGTTTTTTTTTTGAAAAAAAACTACAGATGTGCATTTAAGATTATTATTTTTTCACTATCATATTACATAAGTAAGTTTAATAGACTTAGTGAAAATTAAATAATTGTTATTCAAATATTAAAAAATACAAGAGGGTATTTCAAGATGCTTTAACATCATGCTACAAAGGTAATGCTTATTTATTAAGCATGGTCCAATTATATGTGAGGCCTAATTTTTGTTAAGCCTAATCAAATCTTATGCTCAATTGGTTATCAATCCCATTGAATTGCTAGACCAAATGAATTGTTAAGTACAACTGATTGTTAGGATAAATTATATACTAGACCTAATTTTTTTTTAGCCCAATTAACACATCTATTATGCACAATTTATTCCTAAGCCTAATTTTTTTCGCGGGTTTATACACTATATGCCTAATTAATTACTAGATCTAATAAATTTTAGGTTCAACTAATTACTATGCCTAATTATTTTCTAGTTTAACTATATTTTGATCTAAAATTTCATAAAATTCAATTATATATTAGACCAAATTATATCATGTCCAATTTTTTATATCAAATTAATTTCACATTTAATTACATCTTAGGCTATATAAATTTGACCCAAATATATGTTAAATTATTTTTTTTGGGCTCTTGCATGTTACCTAATTAATTCGAGCATATTTAGCCCAATTTAAGATTAGGCACAATTAAATATTTGGTCCAACTAATTCTTAAACCCAATTAAATCTTAGACTCAATTAATTGTTATAACCAATTAATTATTTGATCAAGTTAATTGTCAAGCTCAGTTAAATCTTAAAAAAAATATTTATTAGGCACAACCAATTAACTTTTTTTTAATAAATGAATGTTAGGCCCAATTAGTTATTAAACATAATGAATTATTATGCTCAATTATATCTTAAGTCTAATTATAATTTAGATTCATGCGTGCTATGTCTAGTCATATCTTATGTCTAATCATAAAATAAGCCTTATAATTTATTATACTTTATTATATATTAAACTCAATTCTTTATTAGGCTTAATTAAATTTTAAATCAAATTAATTTTTAATCATAATAAGATTTAATTAATTATTAGACTTAATTAATCATTTGATCCAATTATTGGGCTCAATTATATTGCAAACCCACATATATCTTAGTTTCTGTTACTTATTATGCTAAAAAATTATTTAGGCCCAATGGTATATGAGCCCAACGTGGGTCTAACTAATTTTTGTGAAAAATTTACACCTTAAGCCTAATTAATTATTAGATTAAATTACTTACGAAACCCAATCATTTGCTAGATTTAAAAAATTATTAAGTTCAACTATATCTTAAGTCCAATATTTTGTTTGGTTTAATTATATAGTTTATTTATTATGCTTAATTACAAATTAAATCCAATTAAGTCTTCAGCTCAAATAATTATTTAGCCTAATTAATTGTTTAATCAAATTAATTATTAGGCTCAATTACACATTAAGATCAATTATTATTAGGCTTATTCTTAGGCCAAAATTATACATTAAGCTCAATATTTTTTTACGCGTAATTTAATGTTAGGTCTAATTAATTATTTGGTTCAATATATTATTTAGTCTAATTAACTACTAAACTCAATTACATATTAGGCCTAATTTGTTTTTAACCTGACCAATATATGTTAGCCTTAATTTGCTTTTAGGCTGAATTATTTTTGAATTTCATGCACTATATACTCTTAATTATACCTTTGGCTCTGTTATTATCTAGTAGACCTAATTATATTGGGATGAATTATTTGTGAGACTCAAGTCAAATTAAATTTCGGTCCAATTGTATATCAAGCACAATTTGTCCCTAATTCTAATTATAATTTGGATCCAATTATATCGTAGGCCCAAATTGTTCCAAGATTTAAATATTTGTTGTGTCCACGAACACTAATCCCAATCATATCTTAAATTTAAATAATTATTTTTTCCAATTATATACTAACCCTATTTTTTCTTTATACCTAATTATATACTAAGCCTAATTATTCATCAAGATCAATATGTTAAGACTTAGGCTCAATTAAATATTAGTCCCAACTAATTCTTAGGCTATTATTCATTAAGCTCAATTATAATTAAGGCTATTTTTTTTATTAAAACCCAATTAAAATTTGAGCTCAATTAATTTGTTTAACCAAACAAATTGTAAGGCCCAATAAATTATTAGGCTTAATTGCACATTAGGATAAATTATATATTAGGGTCATTTCATTCTTAAGTTCAATGATATATTAACCTTTTTTTTATTAGGCCAAATTAAATCTTAAGCTCAATATGTTGCAATGAATTCTTTGGTTCAATTAATTCTTAAGCCTAATTAATATATGTTAGGCTAAATTTTTTCTTGAGCTAAATTATTTCTAAGTTTTATGCACAATAGATCTAATTATATCTTAGGCCATCTTATTGCTTTCTAAGCCCAATTATGTATTAAGCTCATTAGATTCTTAAAGGTAATTATTTATTAGAGTCAATCATATACTAAGCCCAATTTTTTTTATTATTTGTAATTAAATTGTAAGCTCCACTAATTCTAGTTAGGTCGAGTTAATTGTTAGGGCTAATTATTTATTATTTTTTGTCTAACACATTTTAGTCATAATTAAATTTTTACTCATTTAATTATTAGACTTAATTAATTGTTATACCTATCTAATCATGAAGTCATTAATTGTTAGGCTTTATTACGTCAAATGTAATTATATCTTTAGATCAATTTAATTAGGGTAAAGTTTCATAAAATATTGATATTTAACTCATATTATTAATGAAGACATTATGTTTAAAGAGTAACAAATCAAACCTTGATCTATCAATTTAATTTAAATTAAACCTTATAAAAAAATTCAAAAATAAAGGTATTCATATTGAAGAGCTTACAATAAATTTTGATGTAAAATTTTTTATAAATGTAAAGGAATATTCAAGCTACCATCATAAAAAATTTTATAATTTTTTAAAGTAATTATGCTATTTTTAAAAAATTTTAACATTACAAAATTTAAACAATATATATTTTTAGTGCTCAAAAAATTTAAGCCCGATTAAATTTTAGGCCCAACTATTTTTTATGCACTATTAAATCTTAGGTCAAATTAATTGTTAGGTCTGATTAATTATTAGATTCAATGAAACGTACATTTATTAGGACAAATTATATATTGAGTCTTAATTTTTTATTAGAACTAATGAAATCATGAACCAAACTAATTATCAAATCCAATGAGTTTCTATGTCCAATTAATAGTTAATCTCAATTACATATTCGATCTATTTAAATATTAGATCTGATTAATTTTATGCCCAATTCATAAAATTAGTCACAATTAGTTATTTGGCCCAATTAATTATTACGTTTAATTATATCTTAAGCTCAATTATAATTTTGATACAATTATATCTTAGGCTCAATCATTTCTATACCCAATAATGTATTCAGTTCATCTAATCGTATATTAGATCTAATTAAATTTTATGCCAATTTATTAATTAGTCTCATTTTGGCTCTTAGGGTTAATTATAGATCAAGTAAAATTAACATTTAATTGAATATAATAATTAATTAGCACTAACAATTAATTTGACCTAAGATTTAATAGTGTATGAAAAATAGTTTGGGCCTAAGATTTCATTGGGCCTTATAAAAAATTGGGCTTACTTTATAATTTGGTCTTAGAAATAATTAAGCCTAAGATATAATTAGACCTACTAGTCAATTTTACCAAGTTAATTTGGCTAACATGCACACGTTTAAAAAATAATTAGACGTGTAAATGAACCTAATAAACATTATGGTTTAAGATATAATTTGCTTAAAATTGACTAGGTCATAAAAATTGGACATATGATATAATTAGATCTCATATATAATTCAGCCTACAATACAATATGGCAAGTATAATTAGATTCGAGATATAATTAAGGTTAATAATTTATTGGACTTAACATTTATAAGGTCTAATAATTTATTTTACATTCGTGCATGAACTTAAAAAAATAATTAAGCTTAAGAATGAGTTTGGCTTTAAACAAATTAGGCTAAGAATTAGTTCAAACAACGAATTATGCCTAAGATTTAATTGTAACTAAAAATTGATTGGCCTAAGATTTAATTGAGTTTGATGAAAAATTAAACTTAATGCAAAATTGGACCTAATAACTAATTGGACTTAACAATTCACTTGACCAAAATTAATTAAGTATAATATTTAATTGAGTTTAATAAAACAATGAGCTTGATATATAATTGAGCTTAATAAATAATTAGGCTAAATATATAATTGAAATTGAACATAACAAAATAGTGAAGCTAAGAATTTAATTGAATCTACTAATTAATTAAGCCTAGATTTAATACTACGTAAGAATTAGTTTGCCTAGTATCTCATTAGGCGTAACAAAAATTTGAATTTCATATATAATTAGACCTAATAAATATGTGAGTTTGAAATATAATTGAGCACAACAATTAAAGATCAAAATAATTCAGTAGGCCTAATTATTAATTACATCTAATAATTAATTGGATTGAAGATTTAATTGTGATTAATAATTAATTGAATCGAACAATAAAAAATTAAGTTAATATATAATTAGGCCTAATATATAATTGAACTTAATTTATAAGTGAGTTTAAGAATGAAATGAGATTAATAAATATTTGGACCTAAAATTGCTTGATTTATTGGTTCTAAGAACCAAATGAGACTAATTAATAAATTGGCATAAAAATTAATTAGTTTAAGATTTAATTAGATCTGATATACGATCGGAAGTTGTGCATGAACAAAATAATAATTAGGCCTAGAAATGATTGAGCTTAAGACATAATCCTACCCAAATTATAATTGAATTGAAAATATAATTGAGCATAATAATTAATTGGACTAAATAACTAATTGCACCTAATTTTATTAATTAAGAATAAAATTAATTGGATCTAATATTTTATTTAGATTGAATATGTAATTGAGATTAACTATTGATTGAACCTTGATAATTAGTTAGGTTTGATAAAAATTAAGATTTAATATATAATTTGATCTAATAGATAACTAGGCCTAGATTTAATTAAATCTAATAATTAATTCGACCAATGATTTAATAGTGCATGAAAAATAGTTTAACTTAAAATTTAACTGAGCCTAATAAATATTATGGTCTAAGATATAATTAAACTTAAATTGATTAGATCATAAAAATTGGATATATGATATAATTAGATCTCATACATAATTGGGCCTACAATATAATAGGCCAAGTATAATTGGATTATAGATATAATTGAGGTTAATAATTAATTAGACCTATGGTCTAATAACGGACTCGACCTATCATGCATGGACCTAAATAATAATTAGGCTTAAGAATGAGTTTAGCCTTAAGCATATTAATTGGGCTTAAGAATTAGTTAGATACAAAAAATAATTGAGCTTAATATGTGATTAAGCCTAACAAGTAAGTGGACTTATCAATTCATTAAGCCTAGATATTCATTGGATCCAATAATTAATTAAGTCGTTATTAAAAATTTTAGCATAATATATAATTGGTCCACTTAAATAAATGGAACCGAACATAAAAATTGGCTGACAATTAATTAGGTCTAGGATTTTGATTGGGTCTAATAAAACGTTAAACTAATAAATAATTGACTTAACAAATAACAAGGTCTAAGAATTGAATTAACCTAATAAATTACTAAGGATAAGATTTATTTGAATCTAACACTTAGTTGGCCTAATAATTAATTGCCCCTAAAATTTAATTGTGCCAAAATTGGGCCTAAGATTTATTTAAGCCTAATAAAAAGTAGACTAAATATATTATTGATCCTAATAAGTAATAATATTTAATGTATAATTTGTTCTAAGAACTAATTGAACATCACACATAATTTGCCCTAAAATATTATTAAGTATAATAATTAATTAGATTTAAGATACAATTGGGTCATAATTAATTAGAAATGGAAACAAACTAGACTAATTGGGTTCAAATTTAATTGGACTTAAGATATACTTTAGGTGTATAAATAATTGATCATAATAATAAATAATAGAACCCAAGATATAATTGGATTTATTGTATATGAAACCAAGAATTAATTCACCTGCGAGCAAATTTAGCTGAATGTATATTAATTGGACCTAACAATAATTGTACTACAAATAATTGGCTCTATGATGTAATTTAGCCTAACAGTTAATTTGACCAAATAATTCATTTTGTCAAACAATAATTTGAGCCTAAGATTTAATTGTAACTAAGAATTGATTAGGTTTAAGATTAATTGAATTTGATAAAGAAATTAAGCTTAATGGATAATTGGGTCTATTAACTAATTAGACCTAATAGTTAATTGGGTCAAATAATTAATTAAACCTAGGATTTATTGAGTTTAATAAAAAAAAAAGCTTAATATATAATCACGCTTAATAAATAAGTAGGCTTGATATATAATTAAACCTAATAAAATAATAAACCAAACAATTTAATTGAATCTAGTAATTAATCATGCCTATGATATATTACTACATAAAAATTAGTTGGGCCTAATATCTAATAAGGCGTAACAAAAAATTGAATTTCGCATACAATTGGATCTAATAAATATATGGGTTTAAAGTATAATTTGGCTTAAGATGTAATTGAGCTCAACAATTAAAGATTTAAATAATTATTAGGCCTAACTATTAATTGCATCTAACAATTAATTGAATTGAATAATAAAAAATTGAGTTAATATATAATTGGATCTAATAAATAATTGAGCTTAATCTATACGTAGGTTTGAAAACAAAATGAGACTAATTAATATTTGGACCTAAAATATAATTGGGTCCAACATTTAGTTGCGCTTAAGATAAAAGTGTACAGCATGCATGAACTAAATATATTGTGCCAAGAAATAGATTTAGGGTAAGATGTAGTTGGATTTGAAATATAATACTTAGGTGAAAAAATTCATTGGATCTAATAATTTAGTCAAATATGTAATTGAGATTATTAATTTATGGGACCAAATAATTCATTATACCTGACAATTAATTAGGTTTAAAATTTGATTGGGTTTGAGAAAAAAATTAAGCTTAGTATATAATTTGATTAAACAATTAATTGGCCATAAAATTAAATCTGCTGGAGAATTAATAGGGCATGTTAATTAATGGGATGGAATAAATAAAGTTAACATGCATGAATCTGAAAAATAATTCTATGTATATGATTGGGCCTACAAATAACATGAGCTAATACATATAGAATTAAAATTAATTGCACATGACATATAATTGGGCCAGTATATAAATTGACTTAATATATAATTGTGCTTAGATTTAACTTGATCTAATAAAAAATTAACCTTATTATATAATTGATCATAATAAATAATTGGATCTAAGAATGAAATAGACTTCATACATAGTTGAGCCTAAGATATAAATGAACCCAACAATTAATTAGATTAAGATATAATTAGGCTATCATGCATGAGCTCAACAAATACTTGGACTTAGGAACAAATTAAATCTCACATACAATTGGGCCAAATTATACATAAATTGAGACTAATTTGTATTAATGGTGCATAAAAATTAATTAGGCCCAATATGTAATTGATTCAAGCAATTAATTTGACTTAAAACTTAATTAGGTCTAATACAGAATTGTGCTTAATATATAATTGTTAATAAGAATGTAATGAGCCTGATATATTATTGAGCCCAACAATTTGTTAGGTCAAAATGTTAAGTGTATCTTAAATTTATTTAGGTTTAATAAAAAATTAAGCTTAATAAATAATTAGTCTTAATATATGACTACGCCGAATAAATTATTAGATTTAAGACATAATTGAACTTAATAATTAATTAAACTTAGCAAATAATTATGGCCTAACAATTAATATTTAATTATTAAGTGGATGGTTTAAAACTTAATTATGCTTAAGAATTAGTTGTGCTAATATCTAATTAGACCTAATAACAAGTTTGACTTCATATATAATTGGGTCTAAACTGTTTTTTAACCTAATAATTAATTGAGTCTAAGATATAATTTGATTTGAGATGTAATTGGACCTAACAATTAAGAAACTAACAATTAATTAGTTTTAAGAATTAATTTATGACTCTCATAATTAATTAGCCTTAAGATTAATTATGAATTGGAATTAATTGGATCGAAGATTTAATTAGTACTAAGATATATAATTGGTCGTAGCATGCATAAACGCACTAGATAATTGGCCCTAGTAATTATATATTAAACCAAATTTTTTATGAGGCCCCATTGAATTTAATGTCCAATTAATTTCTTAATGCAATGAATTGTTTGATCTAATTAAGTGGTAGGCTCAATTACATATTAGGCTTAATAATTTTTATAGCCTAATTAAGTCTTATGCCAAATTTATATAAGTTAGGGTCAATTTTTTTGAATTGAATTATTTTTAAGTTTGGTTTATAATAGACCCAAATATATCTTAGGTGATATTATTTACTACTGAGTCCAATTCTTTATAAGAGCAAAATATATCTTAAGTACAATTATAATTTGGGTCTATTATATCTTTGGACCAATTATTTGTTAAGGTCATGAACCATAGGCTTAATTTATTATTGGATCCAATTAAAACTTGAACTCACTTATATTTTGAACTCAATTATTTATTAGAGTACTTAGTTTTTATATTCAATCATAGATTAAGCCTAAGTATATAACTAACTCTATTTTTTTAATAAGTTTAACAAAATCTTAGGTATTAATTCTTGATCACAATTAATTATTAAGCTTGATTAAATCTTAAACTCAATTAATTGCTAGGCCTTATTATTTTTTAGGTTTAATTAATTATTAAAAATAATTAATCCTAAAGCCTAAAATTTTATTAGACTTAATTATATATTAGCTCAAATATTTATTAGTTTTAATTTTTTATTAAACCAAATAAATACTAAGCCTAATTGATTTTTCGATCCAACAAACTCAATGAATCTTTAGGTCAAAATGAATTGTTGGCTTAATTATTAAAGATTCATTTCATTTTTTAGACCCAATTATATATTAAGCACAATAAATATTAGGCTTCATCAATTCACTATTGCAACGAATTGTTCGATCAATTAATTACTAGGCTCAATCCTATATTAGGTTTAATTTATGTTTAGGCCAAATTGATATACGTTAAGCACATTTTGGTTTTTAGCTAAATTATATCAAGCTCAATATAATTTTGGAGCCAATTATATTTAAAATGATTACTTTTTAATCTATTTCATTTTTAGTCCCAATAATAGATTTAGCTCAATTTTTTATTAGGTTAAATTAAAACTCGGGCTTTAGGAAAACAAAGGGATATAGATGGACACTACCCTAACAGATACAGAGATGTTTTTTAGTACTCCTCAATCCTAAACTATAAATTATTAGCTAAAACTCCCTGAACCCCTAAGCCCTAAACTCTAATCTGTAAAACCTAAACCCTAACTTTAAACCTTAACATGTAAAATTTAAACTCTAAGCACTAGCCACTAAACCTTTAACCCTAAACTTAAAGCCCAAAACGTTAACCCTAGGTCCTAAATCCTAACATCTAAACCATAAACACTAAGTTGAAAACCCTAAACCTTAAATTCTAATCCATAAGCTCAATCACTTAAACACTATATCCTAATGTTAACCCTAAACCCTAACTTTAACTTTAAACCCTAACCCATAACCCCTAAATGTTAACCACTAATCCCTAACCCATAAATCATAAACCATAAATGCTAACCCCTAAACCACTTTAGCCCCCACCCATAAACTCTAACCCTTAGCCTCTAAACCTAACCACTAAATTCAAAACCCTAAACATTAACCCCTAGTCGCTAAACCTTAGACCTCATCCTCAAATCTAAACCATAACCCTAAATCCTATATTATAACCAGTCTAGAGATTAGTATTTAAGTTTTATGGTTTACAGTTCAGTGGTTAAGGGTTAGAGCTTACCCATTTTATTCTTATTGACAATTATATATTAAGTCTAATTTTTTATTAGACCAAATTAAATTTAAGTCAAATTCATTGGGTGGCGTAACAAATTATTTGATCGAATTAATCACTAGAATCAACTACTTATTAGGTCCAATTAATGTTATGCACCATTAATATAAGTTAGTCTCAATTTGTTTATAATTTAGGCCCAATACCTGAGACTCAATTAATTCATATGTCTAAATGTCTGTTAGGTTCATGCATAGTAGCTCAATTAATTACGGACCTAATTATATCTTAATCCAATTAATTATTAGGTCAATTTATATCTTAAGCTTAAATCTGTATTAACTTCATTTCATTCTTAAGCCTAATTTTTACTAGATTCAATTAAACTAATTCTTGAGCACAATCACTTGTCAGGTCCAATTAATTCTAAAACTTAATTACGTCTAAGGTCTAATTATTTATTAAACTCATTTTGTTTACTGATTCATCTTTATAGTAAGTTCAATTACTTAAATGACACAATTTTATATTAAGCCTAATTATATTTTTGGCTTATAAACCCAATGAATTGTTATGCCTAATTATTCTTTGTGCTCAAATAATATACGTTATGCCTAAATTGCTCTCAAACCCAATTATTTATTGGGTGCACGATAAACCCAAATTAAGTATTAAACCCATTAAATATTAGGTTCAATTATATTTTGGGCTATGATACACCAAACTTATTTATATATTAGGCTCAATTATATCTCAAGTTCAATTATAATTTGAGTTCAATTATATCATAGACTTATTAAATTTTATGTCAATTTATTTATTAGTCTCGTTTGGTGATTAGATCAATTATATAGCAAGCAAAATTATTTCTCAAGTCTAATTATATATTAAACAAATTTTTTTTGTTAAAGGTCAATTCAATGTTAACCCCAATTGTATTTTAGTTCTATTTATTTATTAGTCTCGTTTGGTTATTAGACCAATTATAAATCTATTAGGTCTAATTATATATTAAACCTATTTTTTTCATTAAGTTCAATTAAATCTCATTCCCCATTAATTCTTAAGAAAAATTAAATTTCGTATCTAGTTAGTTATGATATGTAATTAATTATTCGACCAAATTAATTGCTAGACCCAATTAAATTAGTGGGTTAAAATATATTTTAAACCTAATTATTTATTGAGCCTAATTATATTTTAAGTGTATTTATTTATTAAACCAAATTAAAAATGCCTAACTAATTCTTAGTTAGAATTAAATTTTAGACTCAATTAAATGTTAGGCTTAATTATTTTCTAGATTCAATTAACTATTAAGCTCAATGAATTGTTTGTTCTAATTAATTGTTTTGCTCAATTATGCATTATGCTCAATTATTTATTAGGCACATTCATTCTCATGTCTATTTACATCTTAAGCTCAATTTTTTATTAACTTTTAATTAAAATTTTGATCTAATTAATAATTTAATTAACAGATTGTTCGATCTAATTAATTGTTAAGCTTAATTATTTTCTTGGTTCAATTAATTCTTATGCCCATTAACACATGATAGACTAAATTTGTTTTAGGATTGATTTATTTCCCAGTTTCATATATGATAAAGTTAATTATTTCTTAAATGCTATTATTTATTATTAGATCAAATTATAACCCAATTATAGTTTAAGTTTAATTAAAATTTGATTTCAATTGTATCTTAGGCCTAATTTATTCTTAAGTTCATTGCGTCCATGCATGCTAGGTTCATTTAATTATTGATCTAATTTTGGAATCTGAAACCAAATTCCATGTGATCAATACCAACACTTCCTACACTTTTAGGAGGGCCTTGGCTCCACAACTATTACATGGTGCCTTCAACACTCTACCAGTGCTTGAAGTAAAAATAGGGAGATAAAGAGTATAGACAAAGATCTTAAACCCTTCAACCTCAACGAATCGAATACGAAGAGATGAGATACTTCTTCAAAGCCTCTACAAAAGAAAGAGTCATAAAGAAGAAGAATTTGAAGGGAAAAGAGAAACAAAAGCAATCTCCATTGATCTAATTACATTGTAGACTTAATTATATATTAAGCTCATTTAGTTCTCATTCCAAATTATATATTAAACTTAATTTTGTATTTTACACAATTAATTCTTAAATAATAATTAATTATATGTTAGACTCACTTAAGTATTCATTCCAATTAACTATTAGGACAAATTAATGTTATACTCAATTACATCTTACACCTAATTAGTTATACAACCCATTTCTTTCTTAGGTCTAATAATATATTAAACTCAATTATTTATTAAGTTCTATTAATTATTAAGCTTGATTAATTAAGTTTAATTATTTATAAGGCACAATGATATATATTCAGTATAATTATTTCAAGTTGAATTTGTTCTTCGGCCTAATCATTGGGCTCATGCATGCTCAAATAGTTATCAAGTGTAATTATATCTCAAGGCTAATTAATTATTAGACCCAACAATATTTTAGATATAATTATTTATTTGACCTATTTTATTCTTAGGCTCAATTATATATTAAACTATCTTATTTGTGAAGCCAGATTAAATATTTTGCTGAATTCATTTCTAAGTGGATTATCTATTATATCATAGGCTCAAATAATTATTGGGTGGTCCATCCATATCTTAGGCCCAGTCATATCTTATGGTAAATTATGTTAAGGCTATTTCTTCGTTAGGCTCATTATATATTAAGATCAAAGAAAATATTTAGCAAAGTTATATCATTTCATTCCTAATACCATTCCTTCAAAATATGATATCAACTTTGGGTTTAAGGGACAAGCTTTTTGATTTAGGGTTTTAATTATTAGCATTTAGGCTTTTGGTGTTACAGTGTAGGTGTCTTAGCATAATTAAGCCCAAAATATAACTAGTCGTAAAATTAATATGATCCAAGATATGATTGGATAAATAATTAATTAGGTTTAGCATGCATTACCTTGACAAATAATTTGACCTAAGAAAAAAAACTAAGGCTAAGATATAATTGGATCCAAATTTTAATTATACTTAATATAATTGGACTCAATAGATAATTTCACTTAATAATAAATAATACTGCTTAAGATATAGTTTGGTATATCATGTATGGAATTAAGTCTAACTTGATCTAAAAAATTAATTGGACCATAAAACTAGTTGGGCCTAAAATGTAATTGAACCAAATCATTAGTTTGGGCTTAACAAAAAATTTGTTTGAACCAAATCTCAGGTCTAACATTTAATTGAACCAAAGCATTAGTTTCCTAAATTATGAATTGGACTTAAGATGTATTTGGGCCTAATAAAAACTTAGACTTTATATTATTAAACCTAAGAACAAAATAGATTTAATAAATAATTAAGTTTATTGTGTAATTGAGTCTAACAGCAAATTAAACATAACAATACATTATGTTTGACAATTTGTTGGGTTAAATAGTTAACTAAACTTAGTATTTAATTTAATTTATTAAAAAATTACGCTTAATATATAATTAAGTTAAATAAAATGTTGGACCTACTATATAATTCAGCTTAACAAATAATTTAGTCTAACAATTAATTGAGTATTCTATCTAAAAATTTGTTGAACTTATTAACTAATATGGCATAATAAAAAGTTCAGTCGCACATATAATTGGGTCTAACATATATTTGAACTCAATAATTTACTTTATCTAAGATATAATTAAAGTTGAGATGTAATGAAGTTTAAATAATTAATTAAACCTAACAAATAAGTCAAATTGAAGATTGAGCTTAATATTTTATTAGGGTCATAAACACTTGGGCTTAATTTACAAATAAGTCTAAGAACACAATAAAATAAATAAATAATTGAATCTAAAATATAATCAAATTTAAAATTTAATAGACCCTAAGATATGATCGTATACAAATTATAATTGAACTTAAAATCTAATTGAGCATAATAACTAATTGGGCTTAGCATTTATTAATCAGTCTTAAAAATTAATTTGATCTAATGAATAATTGAGTTTAATGTGTAATTAAGTCTTATAATTAATTTGACCTAACAATTCATTAGGTCAATTCGTTGTGTTAAATAATTAATTATGTCTAGAATTTAATTATATTTAATAAAAAATAAAGCTTAATATGTAATTCAACTTAATAAATTAATTGAATCTAATATATTATACCTAATAAAATGTTAGATCTAAGATGTAATTGAGCTTAATAATTCATTGAACCTAACAAATAATTAGGCTTAACATTTAATTGAGTCTAATAATTAATTGGGCCTAAGATTTAATTCAATATAAGAATTAATTAAGCTAGGTTAAAAGTTGTTATTTGCACATAATTGGGTCTAATAAGTAATTTGATCAAAAGGATATAATTGGGCTTAAGATGTAAATGAATCTAACATTGAATAACTTAACAATTCGTTAAGTATAACAACTAATTGATCTTAATAATTAATTAGGTTCAATATTTAACTATAATTAAAATTTAATTAGGCGTAAGATTTAATTGAATTTAATATATACTTAAGGTCTAATAAAAAACTAGGTAAATGACATTAATAAATAATTAATCTTAAAATATAAATTGGGTTCCAGATTTAATTTAACAAAAGATATAATTGTGTGTAACGAACATATACCTTGTACGTAATTGAACTTAGAAAAGCATTGAATCTAGGATATATAATTGAACCCAAACTACAATTAAACATATGATATAATTGAGCGTAATAGTTAATTACGCCTAACAATTATTAATTAAGCCTCAAAATTAATTAACTTTAATATTTAATTGGATTTAGTCATTCATTAAGCTTAGCAACTAATTAAGCTTAACATTTGATTAGGTCTAATAAAAAAAAAGGTTTAGTTTAAAATTTGATCTAATAAATAATTAGTTTTAATAATTAGGCCTAAAGCCTAAATTGGGCTAATGTGGGCTTGAGATTTAATTGTGCTTAAGAATTAGGCTTAAGATATAATTGGGATTAACAATCAATTGGGCCTAAAAAAAAAAATTGTGCCTAAGACATAGTTAGGTCAAAATATTTAATTTAGCTTAATATATAATTGATTCTATTAAATATTAAACTTGATATGTTATTGGGCATGAGAATGGAATAGATTTAATATATAATTGATCTTAACTCAATTATTTTTTAGACATTATTTATTGTTACATCAAAATACCTCTTGCACCCAATAATATTTTAAGTTTAACTAAAATTTGATCCCAATTATATCTTAGTCTTATTTTGTTCTCATGTTCAATTATTTTTGAGCCAATGCATGCTATGCCTAATTAATTACTATCTTTATTAATTTTAAATTTAATTAATTATTAAATTCAATTATATTTTTAATCTAATTTTATATTAAGCTTATTTATTTTTTAGTCTCAATTATATATTAAGTTAATTATTTATTAGGATCAATTATATATTAAACTTAATTTTTAATTAGATGCAATTAATTCGTAGGTACAATTAAATATTAATCTCAAGTAAGTCATTGTCTCAATTAATAATTAGGTTAAATTAATTTTTGGGCTCAGTCACATCCTAGTGTTTATAGCTAATTGGTCTGAAAATTTAATTGTGATCAAGAATTAAGTAGACATAAGATTTTGTTAAACCTATCCTATTAAAAAAATAGACTTAGTGTATACTTAGACTAAATCTATGATTGAGTATCAAAACGAAGTACTCTAATAAATAATTGAGTTCAAATTATAAGTGGGTTCAAGTTTTAACTGGTTCATTATATATTAAGATCAAAGAAAATATTCATTAATTGGATGCAAAATTTAATTGTGATCAAGAATTAATTACACAAAAGATTTAATTGAGCCAAATGAAAAAAATAAGATTTTATATATAATTAGGCCTAATAGATTTATAATTAAATGTACAAATGAAAGAAGTCTAACAAATAATTGGGGCTAAAATATAATTATGGTTAACATTGAATTGACCCTTAACAAAAAAAATTAGACTTAATATATAATTAGGCTTAAAAATTAATTTTGCTTGATCTATAATTGGCCTTAAGAGCCAAAATGAGACTAATTAACAAATTGGTATAAAATTTGATTTGATCTAATATACAATTAGATGGAGCATGCATGAACTAAATACATTATTAGGTAAAAAAATGATTGAGCCTAAGATATAATTATATCAAAATTATAATCGAGCTTAAGATATAATTAAACATAATAATTAATTTGGCCGAATAACTAATTGTGTCTAATTTTGTGAATTGGGCATAAAATTAATTAGATCTAATATTTAATTAGATCGAATATGTAAAATTGAGATTAACTATTAATTGAACTTAAAAACTCATTGGACTTGATAATTAATTTGATTCATGATTTGATTAGGTCTAATAAAAAATTAAGACTCAATATATAATTTGACCTAATAAATGTCCGTTTAATTGAATCTAATAATTAATCAGATTTAACAATTAATTTGACCTAAGATTTAATACCGGATGAAAAATAGTTGGGCCTAAAATTTAATTGGGCTGCTTAGTTTATAATTTGATCTTAAAAATAATTGGACCAAAGATATTAATTAGCTAACAATTAATTAAGCTTAAGATTTTGGTTGGGTCTAATAAAAAATTAAACTATCAAATAATTAACCTTAATATATAACAAGGTTCAAGAACTGAATTGACCTAATAAATTAGTAGGGTAAGATTTATTTGAGTCTAACACTTAGTTAGACCTAATAATTAATTGCATGTATGATTCAATTGTGCCAAAGTGCAAGCTTAAGATTTATTTAAGCCTAGTAAAAAGTAGACTTAATATATAATTGATCTTAATACATAATTATGCGTAATATATAATTGGATCTAAAAGCTAATTGAGCATCATACATGATTGGGCTTAAAATATAACTAAATCCGATCATTAATTAGATTTAAGATATAATTAAACCTATAATTAATTGAACCTAAAAACAAATTAAACTGAAATATAATTGGACTTAAGATATACTTGAGGTATTAATTTGGCCCAAGATATAATTTGGTTTATTGTGTATTAAACTAAGAAACAATTCAGTCTATGTGGAAATTTAGCCAATCGTATATTAATTGGACCTCAGAATTAATTGTACTGCAAATAATTGGGTTTATGATGTAATTTAGCCTAACAGTTAATTGGACTAAATAATTCATTTTGTCAAATAATAAATTATGCCTAAGATTTAATTATAATTAAAAATTGATTAGCTTAAGATTTAATCGAGTCTAATTAAAAATTAAACTTAATGCAAAATTAGATCTAATAACTAGTTAGACGTAATAATTCATTGGGCCAAAATTAATTAAGCCAAAGATTTAATTGAGTTTAATAAAAAAAATGAGCTTGATGTATAATAGAGCTCAATGAATAGTTAGACTTAATATATAATTGAACCTAACAAAATAAAGAAACTAAGAATTTAATTGAATCTATTGATTAATTAAGCCTAGGATTTAATACTACATAAGAATTAGTTTGCCTAGTATCTCGTTAGGCATAACAAAATTTTGAATTTCATATATAATTAGACCTAATAAATATGTGGGTTTGAAATATAATTGAGAACAACAATCAAAAATCTAAAAAATTTATTAGGCTTAATTATTAATTATATTTAATAATTAATCAGATCAAAGATTTAATTGTGATTAATAATTAATTGAATCAAATAATAAAAAATTAAGTCAATACATAATTAGGCCTAATAAATAATTGAGTTTAATTTATAAGTGAGTTTAAGAATGAAATGAGACTAATAAATATTTAGACCCAAAATATAATTGGGTCCAATATTTAGTTGTGCTTAAGATAAAAGTGGGCATAGTGTGTATGAACTTAATATATCGTGCCAAGAAATGAATTGAGTGAAGTTGTAATTGGATCTAACATATAATAATTAGATCCAAAAAATTATAGGATTTAATATTTAACTGAGTCAAATGCATAATTAGGATTAACAAGTTATTGGACCAAATAATTCATTATACCTAATAACTAATTAGGTTTAAAATTTGATTATGTTTAAGAAAAAATTGAGCTTCGTATATAATTTGGTTGAACAATTAATTGGCCATAATAATTAATAGTGCTTGAGAATTAGTTGGGCTTATTAATCAATTGGACCGAATTAACTAGATTAACATTCATAAATCCAAAAAATAATTCCACGTATATATTGGGCCTAGCAAATAATATGACCCAAGATATATCAACTTAAAATTAATTGACCTAAGATTTAATTGGGACTAAAAAATTAGGCATATGATATAATTATGCCTTATATACAATTAGGCCTATGATATAATGGCTAATTATAATGGAACTTGAGATATAATTGGGCCTGCTATATAAATTGACTGAATATATAATTGTGCTTGGATTAAATTTGATCTAATAAAAAATTGACCTTAATATATAATTTCGCTTAGATTTAACTTGATCTAATAAAAAATTAACCTTAACATATAATTGATCACAATAAGTAATTGGATCTAATAATAAAATAGACTTAATACATAGTTAAGCCTAAGATATAAATGAACCCAACAATCAATTGGATTAAGATATAAGTAGACTATCATGCATGAGACCAATAAATTCTTGGACTTAGAAACAAATTAGATCTCACATACAATTGGACCCAAATTATACATAAGTTGAGATTAATTTGTATTAATGGTGCATAAAATTTAATTAGACCCAATATGTGATAGATTCGAGCAATTAATTTGACCAAAAATTTAATTAGGTCTAAAACAAAATTATGCTTAATATATTATTGAGCCTAACAATCTGATAAGTCAAAAAGTTAATTGAACCTTAAATTTAATTAGGTTTAATATATAATTGAGTCTAATATCTAATTAGGCCTAATAACAAGTTTGACTTCATATCTAATTGGGCCTAAAATATATTTGACCCTAATAATTAATTGAGTTTAAGATATAATTTGATTTGAGACTTGGACTTAACAATTAATTAGTTCTAAGAATTAATTTATGACCCTCATAATTAATTAGCCCTAAGATCAATTATGAATAAAAATTAATTGGATCTAAGATTTAATTAGGACTAAGATATGTAATTGATTGTAACATGCATAAAACTACTAAATAATTGGCGTTAGTAATTATATATTAACCCAGTTTTTTTATAAGGCCCAATTGAATTTAATGTCCAATTAATTTTTTAGTGCAATGAATTAATTGGCCCAATTAAGTGTTAGGCTCAATTACATATTAGGCCTAATAATATTTATAGCCTAATTAATTCTTATTCCAAATTTATATAAGTTAGGGTCATTTTTTTGGACTGAATTATTTTTAAGTTTCATGTTTGATAGACCCAAATATATCTTAAGTGATATTATTTACTATTAAGTCCAATTCTTTATAAGAGCAAAATATTTCTTAAGTTATAATTTGGCTCTATTATATCTTAAGTCCAATTATTTGTTGAGCTCATGAACCATAGGCTTAATTTATTATTGGGTCCAATTATATACTAAATCCATTTGAAACTTGAACCCACTTATATTTTGAACTCAATAATTTATTAGGGTACTTCGTTTTGATACTCAATCATAGATTAAGCGTAAGTATATACTAAGTTTATTTATTTTTAATAGGTTTAACAAAATCTTAGGTCTATTTAATTTTTGATGACAATTAAATTTTGAGACTAATTAATTATTAAGTTCGATTAAATCCTAGAAACAATTAACTTAGACTCAATTAATTGCTAGAGCCCATCAAAAATAATTAATCCTAAAGTCTCAAATTTTGTTAGACTCAATTGTATATTAGCTCAAATATTTATTAATTTCAATTTTTTTAATAAACCCAAATGAAAACCAAGCCTAACTGATTGTTCAACCCAACAAACTCAATGAATTTTTTGGCCAAATAAATTGTTGAGCTTAATTACTAAAAAGATTCATTTCGTTTTTTCGGGGCAATTATATATTAAGCACAATAAATATTAGGCTTAATCAATTCACTATTCAAACGAATTGCTCGATTACTTAATTACTAGGCTTAATTCTATATTAGATCCAATTTATTCTTTGGCCAAATTAATATATGTTGGGCACATTTTGGTTTTTTGCTATATTATTTCTTAGTCTTATATAATAGATTAAGCTCAATATAATTTTGGAGCCAACTATAGTTAAAACAATTACTTTTAATCTATTTCATTTTTAGACCCAATAATAGATTAAGCTCAATTTTTTTATTAGGTTAAATTAAAACTTAGGCTTTATGAATAAAAGGACATAGATGAACACTACCCTAAAAGATGCAGAAATGTTTTTCACCATTCCTTAATACCATAAATTATTAGCCAAAACTCCCTGAACCCCTAAACCTTAAATCCTAATCCCGAACCCTTGAGCCCTAAACTTTAATCTATAAAACCTAAAGAATAACTAATAAATCATAAACTCTAAGCTCCAACCACGAACCTTAAATCCTACCTTAATCCTTAAACTTTAAACTAAAAACCTTAAACTTTGACCCTGAAACCTAGACCTTAACCCCCTAAATACTAAATCGTAAACACTAACCCTTAAATCTTAAGCCTAACCCCTAAACCCTCAAGCTTAAACCTTAAAATCTAAGCCTTAACCCATAACCCTTAAATTCAAGCCTTAAACTATTACCCTAGCCTTAACTCCTCCACCCTCAACGCAAAACACTAAACCCTAACTTTAAACCTTAACATGTAAAATTTAAACTCTAAGCACTAGCCATTAAACCTTTAACCCTAAACCCTAAACTCAAAACACAAAACGTTAACCTTAAATCCTAAACCATAAACACTAAGATGAAAACCCCAAACCTTAAATTCTAATCCCTAAGCTTGATCACTTAAACACTATATCCTAATGTTAACCCCAAACCCTAACTTTAATTCTAAACTCTAACCCATAACCCCTAAATGTTAATCATGTTAATCACTAGCCCCTAGCCCATAAATCATAAATCATAAATGCTAACCCCTAACCTTTAACCCTTAAGCCAGTTTAACCCCTACCCATATACTCTAACCCTTAACCTCTAAACCTAACCACTAAACTCAAAATCCTAAATATTACCTTAGTCATTAAACTCTAAACCCTAAACCTCATCCTCGAATCATTAATCTTGAAATCTAAGCCATAACCCTAAATGCTATATTATAACTAGTTTAGAGATTAGCATTTAAGTTTTAGGGTTTTGAGTTTAGTGGTTAGCGGTTAGAGCTTAATGTTTTTTATTAAGGATTAAAGGGTTAGGGTGTAGGAGTTGGGGTTTGTGGTTTGGGATAGGGTTTAAGATTTAGAGTTTAGGGTTTATTGATTAGAGTTTGGGTTTATGCTTAAGGTTCGGGTTTAGGATTTAGGAGTTTTGCTTTAAGGTTCAGGTTTTGGTTTTAGGATTTAGGGTTTATAGCTAAATGTTTGGAATCTAGGGGTTAAGAGTTTTTTAACTTTTAGGGATTAGAGTTTAGGGTTAAGAAGTATAGTGTAAATTAGCTCTTGAGTTTATGTTTTTGATTTTAAAGCTTAAGGCTTAAGGTTTAAGGTTTAAGATTTTAGGATTTAATATTTAGGGGTTAGAGTTTAGGGTAAATTGCCTTTGAGATTTAAGTTTTTGATTTTAGGGGTTAAGATTAAGAGGTCAGTGTCCAAGGGTTAGGGTTTAGGGCATAATGGGTAAGGTTAAGAGGTTTCTGCATAAGGATTACGGGTTTAGGGTTTAGGATTTAGTGTTAAGTTTACAGGTCATAATTTGAATTAGTTATGCATATCATGCATGAAATAAGAAATTATGGGGCCTATGAACGAAGTGGACCTAACACATAATTGGGCCTAAAATATACTTGGAGCCTCATGATTATTGGATCTAAAATTCTATTGGGAATACCAATTAACTAATACTAATAATTAAATGTGTTAAAGATATAAATGCACCTAAGAATTCATGAGATTATTAGGCCTAATATACATATATATATATATATATATCAATCTTAATATATAATAAGCCCAAGAAAAGAATAGCCTTAATGAATAATTTACTCTAAAATATAATTAGGTTTAAGATATAATTGAACTCAATAATTATTTGAGCTTAAGATATAATTGGACTTAGCAAGCATGATCCCCTTAAAAATGAATTGGGCCCAACAAAGAATATAGTTTAATATATAATTGATTCTAAGAGTGATATAGGTCAAATAAATAATTATATCTAAAATATAATTAGACAAATAATAATAAATAGAAGCAATTACATATTAAGCTGAATTAAATATTTTGGCCTAATTAATTGTTAGCCACAATTATACCTTAAGCCTAGTTCTCAAGCATAATTAAATCTCAAGCTTACATTTATTAGCCCAATTCTGGTTTTAGGCCTAATTATTAAAACTAATTATTTATTAGATCAAATTTTACCCTAAACTCTTTTTTTATTAGACCTAATCAAATGTTAAGCTTAATCAATTGCTAAGCTTAATGAATTACTAAGTCCAATTCATTATTAATCTTATTTAACTCAACTAAATATTAAATTTAATTAATTTTGAGGTTTAATTAATAATTGTTAGGTGCAATTAACTATTACACTCAATTATATCATAAGTTTAATTGTAGCTTAGGTTCAATTATATATCCTAGATTCAATGCATTCCTTACACAGGGTGTATGTTCGTTACACACAATTATATTTTCTGTTAAATTAAATCTTGAGCCCAATTTATAGTTTAAGATTAATTATTTATTAGTGTCATTTACCTAGTTATTTATTAGACCTAAGTATATGTTAAATCTAATTTTTTATTAAACTCAATTAAATTTTAGGCCTAATTAAATTTTAATTATAATTAAATATTGAACCTAATTAATTATTAAGATCAATTAGTTGTTATACTTAATGAATTGCCAGGTTATTCAATGTTAAATTCATTTATATCTTAAGCCCACTTATATACCCAGTTAACTATCAAGATCAAATATTTTTTTAATCAAATCACTTATTTTACTCGATTATATGCAAATAACAACTTTTAACCTAGCCTAATTAATTCTTATATGGAATTAAATCTTAGACTCAATTAATTACTAGACTCAATTAAATGTTAAGCCAAATTATTTGCTAGATTTAATAAATTATTAGGCTCAATTACATCTTAAGTTTAATATTTTATTAGGTATAATCATATATTAGATTTAATTAATTTATTAAATTGAATTATGTATTAAGCTCTATTTTTTATTAAATATAATTAAATTCTAAACTTAATTGATTATTTAACACTAGGAATTGATAGACCTAATGAATTGTTAGGTCAAATCAATTATCAGATTTAATTACACATTGAACTCAATTATTTATTAGATCAAATTAATTTTTAAGACTGTTTAACAAATGCTAAAACCCAATTAGTTATTATGTTCAATTAGATCTTAAGTTCAATTATACTTTGTATACGATCATATCTTAGGGTGTATTAAATTTTAAATTCAATTATACTTTAGGTTAAATTATTTTGTTCTTAGACTTATTTATAAATTAAGCCCTAGTGTTTATGACCTTAATTATATATTAAGCTTAATCTTTAATTTGACTTAGCATGCATGATCCGCTTAAAAATGAATTGGACTAACAAATAATATAGTTTAATATATAATTGATCCTACGAGTGAAATAGGTCAAATAAATAATTATATCTAAAAATAATTATGTCCAATAATTAATTGACCTTGAGATATAACTGCATTTAGTAACAAATTAGACTTAGCATGCGTGAGCCAAATAAATAATTAGGTTGAAGAATGAGTCCAACCTAGATATAATTAGGCATAAAATGATAATTGAACTTATTATATAATTATGCCTTATAAATAATTAAACTTCATTAATCAAGTCTAGTGATTAATTAGGCCTAACATATAATTAGCCTTAAGAACAAAATAGGCTTTACAATTAAGATATGTAGATGTAATTGAGACTAAAAATTAATTTAACCCAATTATTACTTGAGATAAATACTTAATTGAGGTTAATTTAATTATACTTAACAATTAATTATGTTCAATTAAAAATTAAGTTTAATATATAATTGAGACTAAAAATTAAATAAGCTTAATATAAAATTAGATCAAAAATATAATTAGATCTAATAATTAATTAAATTTAAAAATAATAAGACTACTAATTAATTAGACCTAGCATGCATTGGCTCAAAAAATAATTGAACCTGGGAACAAATTAAGCCTAAGATATAATTGGACTCAAACTTTAATTAAACTTAAAATATTATTGGGTGCAATAGATATTTTGATATAGAAACAAAAATTTTCTAAGAAATAATTGAGTTAAAATCAATTATATATTAAGCATATTTCATTCTTAGGCTCGATAATATATCAAATGTAAATTGTCTTTGGAGTTTATGTTTTTGATTTTAGGGTTTGAGGTTAAGATTAAGAGGTTAGTGTTCAAGAGTTAAGGGTTTAAGGCATAATAGGTAAGGTTGGTTTAAGGTTTAGTATTTAGCGTTAAATTTACGGGTCATAATTTGAATTAGTTATGCATATCATGCATGAAATAATAAATTATGGGGCCTACGAATTAATTATTTATCCAATCATATCTTGGATCATATTAATTATATGGCTAGTTATATTTTAGGCTCAATTATACTAAGACCCCTACACCTTAACATCAAAAGCCTAAATGCTAATAAGTAAAACCCTAAATCAAAAAGCTTGACCCTTAAACCCAAAGTTGATACCATATTTTGAAGGAATGGTATTAGGAATAAAATGATGTAACTTTGCTGAATATTTTCTTTGATTTTAATATACAATGAGCCTAACGAAGAAATAACCTTAACATAATTTACTGTACGATATAATTGGGCTTAAAATATGAATGGACCACCCAATAATTATTTGAGCCTACGATATAATAAATGATCCACCTATAAATGAATTTGGCAAAATATTTAATCGGGCTTCACAAATAAGATAGTTTAAAGGTCAAACAAATAATTATACTTAAAATAATTAATTGGCATTGTGATATAATTGCACTTGATAACTATTTGAGCATGCATGAGCCCAATGATTAGGCCAAAGAACAAATTCAACTTGAAATAATTATACCGAATATATATAATTGTGCCTTATAAATAATTAAACTTAATTAATCAAGCTTAATAATTAATAGAGCTTAATAAATAATTGAGTTTAATATATTATTAGACCTAATAGTTAATTGAGCATAAAATTAGGTGTATATTATTGGAATGAAATGGGTTATATCACTAATTAGGTGTAAGATGTAATTGAGCATAAAATTAGGTGTATATTATTGGAATGAAATGGGTTATATCACTAATTAGGTGTAAGATGTAATTGAGCATAAAATTAATTTGTCCTAATAGTTAATTGGAATGACTATTTAAGTGAGTCTAAGATATAATTGATTATTATTTAAGAATTAGTTACGTACAATACAAAATAAGTTTAATATATAATTTATCATAATAAATAATTAAGCTCAATATATAATTGGGAATGAGAACTAAATGTGTTTAATATATAATTAAGTCTAAAATGTAATTAGATCGGTTGAGATTGCTTTTGTTTCTCTTTTCCCTTTAGATTCTTCTTCTTTATGACTCTTTCTTTTGTAGAGGCTTCGAAGACGTATCTTGCGTCTTCGTATTTGATTCGTTGAGGCTAAAGGGTTTAAGATCTTCGTCTATTAGGGCTTAAGGGTTTAGGTTTAAGGGTTCAGGGAATTTTGCTAATAATTTACGGTTTAGGATTAAGGAATGGTGAAAAACATCTTTGCATCTTTTAGGGTGATGTTCATCTATATACCTTTATTGTCCTAAAGCCTAAGTTTTGATTTAATCTAATAAAAAAATTGAGGTTAATCTATTATTGGATCTAAAAAAGAAATAGATTAAAAGTAATTGTTTTAAATATAATTGGCTCCAAAATTATATTGAGCTTGATATATAGTTAGGTCTAAGAAATAATTTAGCTAAAAACCAAACTGTACCTAAACATATATTAATTTGGCCTAAGTATAAATCAAACTAATATAGAATTGGGCCTAATAATTAAGTAATCAAACAATTCATTTCAATAGTGAATTGATTAAGCCTAATATTTATCGTGCTTTAATATATAATTGGCTCTAAAAAACTCAATAAATCTTTTTAATAATTAAGCTCAACAATTCATTTGGCCTAAAGATTTGTTGAGTTTGTTGGGTCGAACAATCAATTGGGCTTAGTATTTATTTGAGTTTAATCAAAAAATTAAAATTAATAAATATTTGAGGTAATATATAATTGAGTCTGATAAAATTTTAGACTTTAGAATTAATTATTTTAAATAATTAATTAGACCTAAAAAGTAATGGGGTCTACGAAATAGACTCAATTATTCCTTAGATATTATTTACTGTTACATCGAAAGATTTTAAATTTAATTAAAATTTAAATCAAATCATATCTTAGGCTTAATTTGTTCCCAGGTTTAATTATTTTTTTGAGCCAACGTATGGTAGGTCTAATTAAATATCAGCCTTATTATTTTTAAATTCAATTAATTATTGGATCCAATTATATTTTTATCTAATTTTATATTAAGCTCATTTAATTCTTAGCCTTAATAATAAATTAAACCTAATTATTTATTAGGATCATTTATATATTAAACCTAATTTTTAATTGGATGCAATTAATTCTTAAGTACAATTTATTAACCTCAATTAAGTCTTTTTCTCAATTAATAATTAGGTTAAATTAATTTTTAGGCTCAATTACATCTTACACATACTTAATTATAGAGCCTATTTGTTCTTAGGGCTAATTATATGTTTAAGACCAACTAATTATTAGGCTTGATTAATGAAATCCAATTATTTATAAGGCATAATTATATATGAAGTTCAATTATCATTTCAAGTCTAATTATATTTGGGTTGAATTCGTTCTTCATCCCAATTATTTATTGGGCTCACGCATGCTAAGTCTAATTTGTTATTAAATGCAGTTATATCTCAAGATTAATTAATTATTGGATCCAATTATATTTTAGATATAGTTATTTATTTGACCTATTTCACTCTTAAGATCAATTATATATTAAACAATATTATATATTAGGTCCAACTTTATTCGAACTTTAATAGAAAATAATATTGTTTTCCAAAGAATTTGTTTTTAATATAATTAGTTAATTATTAATTTTTAATGGTATTGCTAGCCACCTTGATTTAAATATGCTTATTCATGTGAACACCAACCAAGTGCACACAAAAATAAAAAAACTTTTAATTCTAATTTAAATAGTTTATTTTAAAAATATTAAGTGATTAATATGTATCATTATCAACTTTGAAATTTTCAATTCAAAGAAATGAATTTGAAGAGCTAATTAAATAGGAATTTTGCAAAGCAAAAATGTGGAACGAAGGTTATAAAAACTATGTTTCAGTCTTTCTTTCATAATTTTAAAATATGAAGTGAAACAATTTCAAATATAAATTTTAATTAAATTATATTTCAAGTTGAGATGATTAACTCAATAATACACTAATAGCAAGTTAATCAATGAGCAACTAACTCTCTCTAACACCCAAAAAAAAAAAAAAGGTTTATACGGCTTAATTTTAAAAAAAATTATATTATATTATAGATCATTGAATTAGTGAAAATGGTTAATATAATATTATTATATTTTTTTATATCCTTATTTTCATGTTTGATTGAAAGATAACATGAAAATTATTTAATTTAAAATTTAGTTTAACTAATTATCATTTTTAATATTATGTAATTTCATCGAGAATATGATTCAATAATTTATTAATTAATATTAAGATAAATATCAAACTAATCTTTATATTATTCACATTTTTCAATCAAGATTTTATGATTTTTTTCACACCAATTCTACACATAAAATATTTATTTGATTTAAATTGACTCACTTTTAATTTTTTTATATAGAAACAATTGAAACTGGTGATTTTGTACAATATATTTTAATTTTAAATTTGCAGCAAATATGAAAAAATATATATAATAAAAAAGTAATTTTTGAGTATTGAAAATATATATTATTAAAAATTTTTAAAAAATCATAAAAATAACTTTACTACTAAAAAAATTCTAAAAATGTTTTTAATGGTAGCTTGAATATTTATTTATATTTTTTTATGAATTTCAAGACATATTTTATTGTACAATATCTTTTATTTGAATAATTTATTAAAAAAATTAAAGACAATATTTAATTTAGATTAAATTAAAAAGTTTATATATAAAATATATAAAAACTTGATAAAAAATCTCAAATAGTACTATTTAATAATTTTAAATATTTTAATATTATTTGTCATGTATGATAAAATATAAAAGAAATAATATAAAATAGTGTTACTTAAAACTTTTGAATGATAAATAAATCTTTACAATTAGAAAGTTACTAAACAAATTTTGATGAAATAGTTTATAAAATAAATTTAGCATATCTATTTTTTATAAAACAAAATCTCCCAATCAAATTAAGCTTCTTTCTCATTAAAGTTAAAAAAATAAAAAGAAATGAGATAAAATCACCTATGTTTCAAGATGCTCTAACATCATGCTACAAAGGTGATGCTTATTTATTAAACATGGTCCAATTCTATGTAAAACCTAATTTTATATTAAGCCCAATCAAATCTTATGCTCAATTGGTTATCAATTAATCCCAACGAATTGTAAGACCAAATAAATTGTTAAATATAATTGATTGTTAGGCTTAATTTTATATTAGACCCAATTATATCTTAAGTTTAATTAAATTTGAGTCTAATTATGTCTTAAGCTTAATTTGTTCCCAAGTTCAATTATTTTTTGAGCCCATGCATGTTGGGTCCAATTAATTACTAGCCTTACTATTTTTAAATTCAATTAATTATTTGGATTCAATTATATGTTTTGATCTAATTTTATATTAAGCTCATTTAATTCTTTTTCTCAATTATATATTAAGCCTAATTATTTATTAGGATCAATTATATATCAAACTTAATTTTTAATTGGACTCAATTGATTCTCAAGTACATTTAAATCTTAACCTCAAATAAGGTAATTGGGCCTAACATATAGTTAGTCTGAAGAAGAAATTAGGCTCTACAATTAAGTATGTGTAAGATGTAATTGAGCTTAAAAATTAATTTAACCTAATTATTAATTGAGACAAATACTTAATTGTGGTTAATATTTAATTGTACCTGAGAATTAATTGAGTTCAATGAAAAATTAAGTTTAATATATAATTGATCCTAATAAATAATTAAGCTTAATATATAATTGAGACTAAGAATTAAATGAGCATAATATAAAATTAGATTCAATAATTAATTAAATTTAAAAATAATAATGCTAATAATTAATTGGACCTGGCATGCATTGGCTCAAAAAATAATTAAACCTGGGAACAAATTAAGCCTAAGCTATAATTGGACTCAAATTTTAATTAAACTTAAAATATTAATGAGTCCAGTAGATATTTTGATTTAACAATAAATAATGTTTAGGAAACAATTGAGTCTATTTGATGTGAAACTAAGAAATAAAGAAATCTTAAAAGAAATTTAGGCTATTGTATATTAATTGGACCATAAAAATAATTGAGTTTGATATCTAATTGAATCTAACAATTAATTGGACCAAATAATTTATAGTGAAAAATAATTAATCGATCCAAAGATTTCATTGAGATTCATAAAAAATTGGGCTTAAGATATAAATGGGCCTAATGAATAATTGAGCATAACATCTAATTGGAACTAATAATTCATTCGATCCAATAATTAACTGAGCCTTTAATAAAAATATTTTAACTTTAACAAAAAATTGAGTTTAATAGATAATTAAGCTCAATAAACAATTAGCATAATATGTAATTTGGTTAAATAAAATACTGGATTAAAGTGTAATTGAGCCTAAAAATAATTAAACCTAATAATTAATTATGTTTAATAATATATAAGGACTAAGATTTAATGTTGTCTAAGTTAATTTGGTCTAACTATTAATTTGGCTTAATAATAAAAGGGTTTAATATATAATTGGACTTAATCAGTGATTATGCCTAAAATTTGTTTAAGCCTACTAATTAATTGGGATTAAGATATAAGTAGGTTATATCTTAATCCCAATTAATTAGTTATTTATTAAGTTCTATTAATTGTAAGCTTGATTAATTAAGTTTAATCATTTAGAAGGCACAATTATATATTAAGTATAATTATTCCAAGACTAAATTTGTTCTTTGGCCTAATCATTGGGCTCATGCATGCTCAAATAGCAATCAAGCGCAATTATATCTCAAAGCCAATTAATCATTAGACCCAACTATATTTTAGATATAATTACTTATTTGACCTATTTTATTCTTAGGCTCAATTATGTATTAAACTATATTATTTGTTAAACCCAATTAAATATTGTGCTGAATTCATTTCTAAGTGGATCATTTATTATATCATAAGCTCAAATAATTATTGTGTCCATCCATATCTTAGGCTCAATTATGTTTTACAGTAAATTATTTGTTAAGGCTATTTCTTCCTTTAGTATTTAGGCATTTGGTGTTAGGGCGTAGGGGTCTGAGCATAATTGAGCCCAAATAACTAGTCATATAATTAATATGATCCAAGATATGATTGAATCAAAATAATTAATTAGGCTTAGCATGCATTAGCTTGACAAATAATTTGACTTAGGAAAAAACTAGGGCTGAGATATAATTTGATCCAAATTTTAATTACACTTAATATAATTGGACTCAATAGATAATTTCACTTAATAATAAATAATACTGCTTATGATATAATTATGTATATTATATGGAATTGAGCCTAACTTAAGCTAAAAAATTAATTGGGCCATAAAACTAATTGGACCTAAAATGTAATTGAACCAAATCATTAGTTTAGGCCTAGCAGTAAATTTATTTGAACCAAATCTCTAGTCTAATATTTAATTGAATCAAACTATTACTTTTCTAAATTATTAATTGGACTTAAGATGTATTCAGGCCTAATAAAAACTTAGGCTTTATATTATTAAACCTAAGAACAAAATAAATTTAATAAATAGTTAAGTTTAATGTATAATTGAGTCTAACAACAAATTAAACCTAACAATACATTAGGTTTGACAATTCATTGGGAATAGTTAACTAAGCTTAGTATTTAATTTAATTTAATTTAATAAAAATTTACATTTAATATATAATCAAGCTTAATAAATAATTAGGTTAAATAAAATGTTGGGCCTACTATATAATTCAGCTTAACAAATAATTTAGCCTAACAATTAATTGAGTCTTCTATCTAAAAATTTGTTCTTGATAGTTAACTGGGTATACAATTCGGTTTAAGATGTAAAAGAATGTAACATTGAATAAACTAACAATTCGTTAATTATAACAACTAATTGATCTTAATAATTAATTAAGTTCACTATTTAACTATAATTGAAATTTAATTAGGCCTAAGATTTAATTGAATTTAATAAAATATTAGAGTAATATAGACTTAGGTCTAATAATAACTAGGTAAATGAGACTAATAAATAATTAATCTTAAAATATAAATTAGGCTCAAGATTTAATTTAACAGAAGATATAATTGTGTGTAACAAACATATACTCTCTGAATAATTGAACTTAGGAGTGCATTGGATCTAGAATATATAATTGAACCTAAACTATAATTAAACTTATGATATAATTGAGTGTAATAGTTAATTGTACCTAACAATTATTAATTAGGCCTCAAAATTAATTAAATTTAATATTTAATTAAGTTAAATAAGATTAATAATTAATTAGACTTAGTAATTCATTAAGCTTAGCAACTAATTAAGCTTAACATTTGATTAGGTCTAATAACTAAAAAGGCTTTAGTGTAAAATTTGATCTAATAAATAATTAGTTTTAATAATTAGGTCTAAGGCCTAAATTGGACTAATAAATGTGGGCTTAAGATTTAATTGTGCTTGAAAATTAGGCTTAAGATATAATTGGGGTTAACAATTAATTGGGCCCAAAAATGATTATACTTAAGACATAGTTAGACCAAAATATTTAATTCAGCTTAATATATAATTGATTCTATTAAATAATTGAACTTAATATATTATTGGTCTTAAGAATGAAATAGGCTTAATATATAATTGATCTTAACTCAATTATTTCTTAGAAATTATTCATTGTTAGATTGAAATATCTATTGCACCCAATAATATTTTAAGTTTAATTAAAGTTTGAATCCAATTATATCTTAGCCTTAATTTGTTCTCAGGTTCAATTATTTTTTGAGCTAATATTGACATGCTAGGTCCAACTAATTACTAGCGTTATTATTTTTAAATTCAACTAATTATTGGATCCAATTACATTTTTGATCTAATTTTATATTAAGCTCATTTAATTTTTAGTCTAAATTATATATTAAGCTAATTATTTATTAAGATCAATTATATGTTAAACTTAATTTTTAATTAGACGCAATTAATTCTTAGTTACAATTAAATATTAACCTCAATTAAGTCTTTATCTCAATTAATAATTAAGTTAAATTAACTTTTAGGCTGAATTATATATTACACATAATTGTAGAGCCTATCTTGTTCTTAAAGCTAATTATTTGTTAGGCCTAATTAATTACTAAGTTTGATTAATGAAGTTCAATTATTTATAAGGTATAATTATATATGAAGTTCAATTGTCACTTTAGGTCTAATTATATCTAGGTTAAATTCATTCTTCAGCCCAGTTATTTATTGGGCTCATGCATACTAAGTCCAATTTGTTATTAAATAGGATTAATTATTTATTATTCTTAGTTAATTGTTAGGCCTAATTATTTATTATTTTTTGTTTAATTATATTTTAGATATAATTATTTGTTCGACCTATTTGACTCTTAAGATCAATTATTTATTAAACTATATTATTTGTTAGGCCAATTTATTTTTGAGCGGATCATACATGCTAAGTCTAATTATATCTTAAGCTCAAATAATTATTAAATTCGATTATATCTTAAGCCTAATTATATTTTAGAGTAAATTATTCATTAAGGCTATTCTTTTCTTGGGCTTATTATATATTAAGATTGATATATATATATATATATATATATATATATATATATATATATATACATATAGGCCTGATAATCTCATGAATTCTTTGGTACATTTTTATCTTTAGCACATTTAATTATTAGTGTTAGTTAATTAGTATGAGCAATTTAAGATTAGGCACAATTAAATATTTGGTCCAACTGATTCTTAAACCCAATTAAATCTCAGCTTCAATTAATTGTTAGGATCAATTAATTACTTAATTAAGTTAATTGTTAAGCTCAATTAAATCTTAGAAAAAAGTGTTTATTATACACAACCAATTAACCTTTTCCTTAATTAATAAATGTTAGACCCAATCAGTTAATAAACATAATGAAATATTATGCTCAATTATGACTTAACTCTAATTACAATTTAGATTCATGTATGCTATGTTCAATTATATCTTTAGTCTAATCATAAAATAAGTCTGATAATTTATTTATCTTTATTATATGTGTGGGGGTTAAACCAGCTTAGGGATTAGAGATTAGGGGTCAACATTTATGGGTTATGGGTTAAGGTTTACGGTTTAGGGTTAACATTAGGATATAGTGTTTAAGTGATTGAGCTTAGGGATTAGAATTTAAGGTTTAGTGTTTCCAACTTAGTGTTTATGGTTTAGATGTTAGGGTTAAAGGTTTAGTGGCTAGTGCTTAGAGTTTAAATTTTACATGTTAAGGTTTAATGTTTTGCATTGAGGGTGAAGGAGTTAAGGCTAGGGTTATAGTTTAGAGGCTTGAATTTAAGGGTTGTGGGTTAAGGCTTAGGTTTTAAGGTTTAATCTTGAGGGTTTAGGGGTTAGAGGTTAAGCTTAGGATTTAAGGGTTAGCATTTGCGATTTAGTGTTTAGGGAGTTAATGTTTAGGTTTTGGGGTCAGAGTTTAAGGTTTTTTGTTTAAAGTTTAAGGATTAAGGTAAGATTTAAGGTTCGTGATTGGAGCTTAGAGTTTATGATTTATTAGTTATTCTTTAGGTTTTATATATTAGAGTTTAGGGCTTAAAGGTTCGGGATTAGGATTTAAGGTTTAGGGATTCAGGGAGTTTTGGCTAATAATTTATGGTTTAGGATGAAGGAATGATGAAAAACTTCTATATATCTTTTAAAGTGGTGTTCATCTATATCCCTTTATTGTCCTAAGGCCTAAGGTTTAATTTAACCTAATAAAAAAAATTAAGGCTAATCTATTATTGGGTTTAAAAACGAAATAGAATAAAAGTAATTGTTTGTAAATATACTTGGCTCCAAAATTATATTGAGCTTGATATATAGTTAGGTCTAAGAAATAATTTAGCTAAAAATAAAAATGTGCCTAAACATATATTAATTTGGCTTAAGTATAAATTAAATCTAATATAGAATTGGGCCTAATAACTAAGTAATCAAACAATTGGTTTCAATAGTGAATTGATTAAGTCTAATATTTATTGTGCTTAATATATAATTGGCCCTAAAAACTCAATGAATCTTTTTAATAATTAAGCCTAACAATTCATTTGGCCTAAAGATTTGCTGAGTTTTTTCGGTAAAACAATCAATTGGGCTTAGTTTTTATTTGTGTTTAATAAAAAAATTGAAATTAATAAATATTTGAGCTAATATATAATTGAGTCTAATAAAATTTTAGACTTTAGGATTAATTATTTTTAATAATTAATTAGGCCTAAAAAATAATGAGGTCTAACAAACAGACTCAATTATTTCTTAGTCATTATTTATTGTTACATTGAAATATTTTAAGTTTAATTAAAATTTAAGTCTAATTATATCTTAGACTTAATTTGTTCACAGGTTCAATTATTTTTTGAGCCAACGCATAGTAGGTCCAATTAATTATGAGCCTTATTATTTTTAAATTCAATTAATTGTTGGATCCAATTATATTTTTGATCTAATTTTATATTAAGCTCATTTAATTCTTAGTCTCAATTATATATTAAACCTAATTATCTATTAGGATCAATTATATATTAAACTTAATTTTTAATTGAACTCAATCAATTCTTAGGTACAATTTATTAACCTCAATTAAGGTGTTTCTCAATTAATGATTAGATTAAATTAATTTTTAGGCTCAATTACATCTTAAACACACTTAATTATGGAGCCTATTTCATTCTTAGGGCTAATTATATGTTTAGGCCCAATTAATTATTAGGTTTGATTAATGAAGTCCAATTATTTATAAAAAATAATTATGTATTAAGTTTAATTATCATTTAGGTCTAATTATATCTAGGTTGATTAATTATATGTTTAGGCCCAATTTTTTTATTAAATGCAATTATATGTCAAGGTTAATTAATTATTGAACTTAATTATATTTTAGATGTAATTATTTATTTGACCTACTTCAACTCTTAGATCAATTATATATTAAACTATATTATTTGTTAGGCTCTGCTTTATTCGAAGTTTAATAGAAAATAATATTGTTTTCTCAAGAATTTATTTTTAATATACTTATTTAATTATTAATTTTTAATGGTATTGCTAGCCACCTTGATTTAATTATGCTTATTCACGTAAATACCAACCAAATGCACACAAAAAGAAAAAAACTTTTAATTCTAATTTTGAATAGTTTATTTTAAAAATATTAAGTGACTAATATATATCATTATCAACTTTAAAATTTTTAATTCAAAATAAATGAATTTGAAGAGCTAATTAAATAGAAATTTTACAAAGCAAAAAAGTGGAACGAAGGTTATCAAAACCATATTTGAGTCTTTCTTCCATAATTTTGAACATATGAAGTGAAACAATTTCAAATATATATTTAAATTAAATTATATTTAGAGTTGAGATGATTAACTCAATAATACACTAGTAGCAAACTAATCAATGAACAACTAACTCTCTCTAACAGGGGAAAAAAAAAGAGAAGAAGGTTTATACGACTTAATTTTAAAAAATTAAATAATATTATAGATCATTGGATTAGTGAAAATGATTAATCTAATATTATTATATTCTTTTTTATATCCTTATCCTCATATTTGATTGAAAGATAATATGAAAATTATTAAAATTTAAATTTAATTATATTTTGTAAAAATTTAATTATAATTTTAATATTATGTAATTTCATCAAGAATAAGATTTAATAATTTAATAATTAATATTAAAATAAATATCAAAATAAACTTTATATTATTCACATTTTTCCATCAAGTTTTAATAGTTTTTTAGCACAAATTCTACACATAAAGTATCTATTTGATTTAAATTGACTTACTTTTAATTTTTTTTGTATAAAAACAATTAAAACTGGTGATTTTGTACAGTATATTTTAATTTTAATTTGTAACAAACATGAAAAAAATATACAATAAAAAAGTCAAAATTTTTGAGCATTGAAAATATATATTATTAAATTTTTTATATTAATTTTTTTAAAAAATCATGAGAATAACTTTACTACTGAAAAAAATTAAAAAAATATTTTTGATGGTAGCTTGAATATTCATTTACATTTTTTATGAATTTCAAGACATATTTCGCTATGCTATATCTTTTATTTGAATAATTTATTCAAAAAACTAAAGATTATATTTAATTTAAACTAAATTAAAAACTTTATATGTAAAACTGATAAAAAAATATAAAAACTTGATTAAAAATCTCAAATAGTACTATTCAATAAGTTTAAATATTTTAATAAAATATTAAAAAATAATATAAATAATATAAAATACTGTTACTTAAAACTTCTAAATGACAAATAAATCATTATAATTAAAAATTTACCAAACAAATTTTGATGAAATAATTTGTAAAATAAATTTAGCATATCTATTTTTATATTAAAAAATAAAACAAAATATCCCAATCAAATTAAGCTTCTTTTTCATTCAAGTTAAAAAATAAAAAAAAAATGAGATAAATCACCTAAGTTTCAAAATGCAATAACATCATGCTGCAAAGGTAATGCTTATTTATTAAACATGGTCCAATTCTATGTGAAGCCTAATTTTTTATTAAGCCTAATCAAATCTTATGCTCAATTGGTTATTAATTAATCCCAACGAATTGCTAGACCAAATGAAATGTTAAGGACAATTGATTGTTAGGCTTTATTATATATTAGACCCAATTATATCTTAAGTTTAATTAAATTTGTGTCCAATTATATCTTAAGCTTAATTTGTTTCCAAATTCAATTATTTTTTGAGCCCACGCATGCTAGTCCAATTAATTATTAGCCCTACTATTTTTCAATTTAATTAATTATTGGATTCAATTATATATTTGATTTAATTTTATATTAAGCTTATTTAATGCTTAGTCTCAATTATATATTAAGCTTAATTATTTATTAAAATCAATTATATATTAAACTTAATTTTTAATTGAACTCAATTAATTCTTAGGTACAATTAAATCTTAACCTCAAGTAAGCCTATCTCAATAATTAATAATTAGGTTAAATTAATTTTTAGGCTCAATTACTTCTTACACATACTTAATTGTCGAACCTATTTCGTTCTTAGGCTAATTATATGTTAGGTCCAATTAATTATTAGGCTTGATTAATGAAGTCCAATTATTTATAAGGCATAATTATACATTAAGTTTAATTATAATATTTGGTCTAATTATATCTAGGTTGAATTCATTCTTGAGCCTAATTATTTATTGGGCTCACGCATGCTCAACCCAATTTGTTATTAAATGCAGTTATATCTCAAGGTTAATTAATTATTGAATCTAATTATATTTCAGATATAATTATTTATTTGAGCAGTCATTCATACATTCTGACTTGGATCTTCAAGTGAAATCCAATTCATTTCGTCCGTGAGCCCATACTTTTCACGGCATTTTGCTAAAGCTCTGCCAGTATAGCGCAGTAGCCATGTGCTATGCTCTGATTTTCGAATAATCTAGTTGGAGATCTTCTCTTGTTTTTCTGTTTCTTCTTGTTTTGATTTGATCTGCTTTCGCAAGAAAAAAGAGGTTTTGAGAGAGAAAAGGGGAAGAGGAAAGAAAGTGTGAAAGACATGAATTACACGAAAATGAGATACCAACGATCTTATTTTAAAAAACATGTATAGAACATGTTTTAATTTTAAAACGTGTTCCATAAATCAGAAAACTATTCATGTACAAACATGTATAGTTTTTTGATATAAATAAAAATAATAATTAATTAATTAATTTTTTATTTTTTAAAATTAAAATATTTTTATTTAAAATTCAAAATTTATTTAAAAATTTTTTAAAAATTAAAAACACAAATAAAAGTTATGAAGTTATAAATATATTTAAAAATAATATTGATCATTATAATTTAGTAATTACTTTATATTAATGCTTATTACTATTGACTATGGAAGCCAATGGAGGGTGAAATTCTAATAGGATCTAGCACCTACTAGAAGCTACAAAAGCATTGGTGTTTGAAAGTTGTAGATGATCTCCAACTTGTAAGATGAGCCATGGAACCCTGGTTTAGAGATGAACATATTGACGTCGACTAGATAATGATGATGGCAAAGGCAAAGAATGCCAATGATGTTCCTAAATTCTGCTCCTTTTGAATTATGCTCTGATGTTCTTCAGGAATGATTGACAAAACAGACAGCTTTGCTGTGAGCCAATCCACTAAAGGTGAATCTTGAAAAAATTTTATCATGCTCTGTGAAGGTTCATACTCGAAAGAACCCACATTTTGGAAGTGAAGTAAACGTTTTGTTGCCATGCTTACTACTTATAGGGTCTCCAATGGAGGATTATATGATGCAATTTGATGAGAAGGCAATGGGTTTTGCTTCTGAGTGAAGAGTTCATCCCACAAAGAGGGATAGTAAGTGAAAAGGCAGTGAGAGCGATAAAGGCCTGATTTGCATTTGAAAATCATGAATTAGGTAATGGTATGCTCTGGATCTCAAAAATGAAAAAGACAACAAGATACATAGCCCTATACAAATCATGATGAAGGTCCTGTGGGCCTAATCATTTTCATGGATATGACCGTGACATTTTATCACTCATAAATGATAATATCAACTCCTTTTTCATAAAAGAAACTATTCGTTTGTTTTATTAAATTAACACGAGATTATGATTCATTTCATATATATACTTATTTTAAAAAATCTTAAGGTCATCTCCACCATTTAATATATTAAATATATATAATAATATTTTTAAAACATTAATATTAAATATATTATAAATATAAAGTTTTAAAAAATATGAATATCGATAAATTTCATTTATATCATCTTAAATTTTAAATTTAATAATACTTATTCATTAAAATTTAATATTGCATGATATTTAACGCTCATAAATGATAATATCAACTTCTTTTTCATGAAAGAAACTATTCATTTATTTTATTAAATTAACACAAGATTATGATTGGTTTCATATATATATAATTATTTTAAGGAATTTTAAGGTCATCTCCACCATTTAATATATTAAATGTATATAATAACATTTTTAAAACATCAATATTAAATATATTACAAATTTAAAGTTTTAAAAAATATGAAGATCGATAAATTTCATTTATATCATCTTAAATTATAAATTTAATAATACTTATTCATTAAAATTTAATATTGCATGATTTTTTATCACTCATAAATGATAATATCAACTCTTTTTTCATAAAAAAAAACTATTCATTTATTTTGCTAAATTAACACAAGATTATGATTCATTTCATATATATAATTATTTTAAGGAATTTTAAAGTCATCTCCACCATTTAATATATTAAATATATACAATAATATTTTAAAACATTAATATTTAATATATTATAAATCTAAAGTTTTAAAAAATATGAAGATCGAAAAATTTCATTTATATCATCTTAAATTATAAATTTAATAATTTTTATTCATTAAAATTTAATATTTCATGATTTTTTTATCACTCATAAATGATAATATCAACTCCTTTTTCATTAAAAAAAAACTATTCATTTACATCATCTTAAATTTTAAATTTAGTAATAATTATTCATTAAATTTTAATATTGCATGATATTTTATCGCTCATAAATGATAACATCAACTTCTTTTTTACGAAAGAAATTATTCATTTATTTTATTAAATTAACACAAGATTATGATTCATTTCATATATATATATATATATAATTATTTTAAGAAATTTTAACGTCATTTCCACCATTTGATATATTAAATATATATAATAATATTTTAAAAACATTAATATTAAATATATTATAAATTTAAAGTTTTAAAAATACGAACATCGATAAAGTTCATTTATATCATCTTAAATTTTAAATTTAATAATACTTATTCATTAAAATTTAATATTGTATGATATTTTATCCCTCATAAATGATAATATCAACTCCTTTCTCATGAAGAAATTATTCATTTATTTTACTAAATTAACACAAGATTATATATATATAATTATTTTAAGGAATCTTGAGGTCATCTCCACCATTTAATATATTAAATATATATAATAATATTTTTAAAACATTAATATTAAATATATTATAAATTTAAAGGTTTAAAAAATATGAACATCTATAAAGTTCATTTATATCATCTTAAATTTTAAATTTAATAATACTTATTCATTAAAATTTAATATTGATTGATAATATTTGAATTTTATTTTTATACTAAAAAATTATGTATACAAATAATGTAATTTTAAATTTCATTTGAAATTTATACATCTAGATAAATATATAATTTACAATTATTTATGATACACTATAATGAAAAAAAATTTAGTGTCGATAATATTGTAATATAATAAATTTTATTTAAAATGTTTGAATTGATTATAACATCATTTAATATTATAAGTCTCCAAAACATAAAAAACAAATTAATCATATTGTCAAGTTTTTTTTTTTTTTGAAAAAAACTACAGATGTGCATATAAGATTATTATTTTTTCAGTATCATATTACATAAGTTTAATAGAATTAGTGAAAATTAAATAATTGTTATTCGAATATTGAAAAATACAAGAGGGTATTTCAAGATGCTTTAACATCATGCTACAAAGGTAATGCTTATTTATTAAGCATGTTCCATTATATGTGAAGCCTAATTTATGTTAAGCCCAATCAAATCTTATGCTTAATTGGTTATTTAATCCCAATGAATTGCTAGATCAAATGAATTGTTAAGTACAATTGATTGTTAAGATAAATTATATATTAGACCTAATTTTTTTTAGTCCAATTAACACATCCATTATGCATAATTTATTCATAAGCCTAATTTTTTCGTGAGTTCATACATGATATACCTAATTAATTATTAGACCTAATAAATTTTGGATTCAACTAATTATTATGCCTAATTATGTGTCTAGTTTAACTATATTTGATCTAAACTTTCATAAAATTCAATTATATATCAGACCTAATTATATCATGTCTAATTTTTTTATATCAAATTAATTTCATATTTAATTATATCTTAGGCTATATAAATTTTACCCAAATATATGTTAAATTATTTTTTTGGGCTCTTGCATGCTGCCTAATTAATTCGAGCATATTTAGCCCAATTTAAGATTAGGCACAATTAAATATTTGGTCCAACTAATTCTTAAACCCAATTAAATCTTAGACTCAATTAATTGTTATGACCAATTAATTATTTGATCAAGTTAATTTTTAAGCTCAGTTAAATCTTAGAAAAAAAATATTTATTAGGCACAACCAATTAACTTTTTTCTTAATAAATGAATGTTAGGCCCAATTAGTTATTAAACATAATGAATTATTATGCTCAATTATATCTTAAGTCTAATTATAATTTAGATTCATGCATGTTACGTCCAGTCATATCTTATGTCTAATCATAAATTAAGCCTTATAATTTATTATGCTTTATTCTATATTAAACTCAATTCTTTATTAGGCTCAATTAAATTTTAAATCAAATTAATTTTTAATCATAATAAGATTTAATTAATTATTAGACCTAATTAATTATTTGATCTAATTATTGGGCTCAATTATATTGCAAACCCACATATCTTAGTTTTTGTTACTTATTATGCTCAAAAAATATTTAGGCCCAATGGTATATGAGCCCAATGTGGGTCTAACTAATTTTTTTGAAAAATTTACACCTTAGGCCTAATTAAATTACTTACGAAACCCAATAATTTGCTAGATTTAAAAAATTATTAGGTTCAACTATATCTTAAGTCTAATATTTTATTTGATTTAATTATATAGTTTATTTGTCATGCTCAACTACAAATTAAATCCAATTAAGTCTTCAACTCAAACAATTATTTAGCCTAATTAGTTATTTAATCCAATTAATTATTAGACTCAATTACACATTAAGATCAATTATTATTAGGCTTATTCTTAGGCCAAATTATACATTAAGCTCAATATTTTTTTATGGGCAATTTAATCTTAGGTCTAATTAATTATTTGGTTCAATAAATTATTTAGTCCAATTAACTACTAAACTCAATTGCATATCAGGCCTAATTTGTTTTTAGCCTGACCAATATATGTTAGCCTTAATTTGCTTTTAGGCTGAATTATTTTTGAATTTCATGCACTATACTCTTAATTATACCTTCGGCTCTATTATTAACTACTAGACCTAATTATATTGGGATGAATTATTTGTGAGACTCATGTCAAATTATAATTTCGATCCAATTGTATATCACGCGCAATTTGTCCCTAATTCTAATTATTATTTGGATCCAATTATATTGGGCCAAATTATTTGTGAGACTTAAGTCAAATTATAATTTTAGTCCAATTATATATCAAGCGCAATTTGTCCCTAGGTCTAATTATAATTTGGATCAAATTGTATCTTAGGTCCAAATTGTTTCAAGGTTTAAATATTTTGTTATGCCCATGCACATTACACCCATTATATCTTAAATTCAAATAACTATTTTGTCTAATTATGTAGTAAGTCTATTTTTTCTTTATGTCCAATTATATACTAACCCTAATTATTCATTAAGATCAATATATTAAGACTTAGGCCCAATTAAATATTAGTCTCAACTAATTCTTAGGCAATTATTCATTAAGCTCAATTATAATTAAGACTATTTTTTTTATTAAAACTCAATTAAATTTTAATCTCAATCAATTGTTTAACCAAACAAATTGTAAGGCCCAATGAATTATTAGGCTCAATTGCACATTAGGATAAATTATATATTAGGATCATTTCATTCTTAAGTTCAATGATATATTAACTCATTTTTTTATTAGGCAAAATTAAATCTTAAGCTAAATAAGTTATTTGGCGCAATGAATTCTTTGGTTCAATTAATTTTTAAGCCCAATTAATATATGTTAGGCTAAATTTGTTCTTAAGCTAAATTATTTCTAAGTTTTATGCACAATAGATCTAATTATATCTTAGGCCATTTTATTTCTTTTTAAGCATGATTATATATTAAGCTCATTAGATTCTTAAAGGTAATTATATATTAAGTTAATTATTTATTATAATCAATTATATAATAAGCTTAATTTTTTATTATTTATAATTAAATTTTAAGTCCAACTAATTCTTAGGTGCATAATTAAATCTTATAGCTAACAAATTAGATATACCTTGTACATAATTGAACTTAGGAATGCATTGAATCTAGGATATATAATTGAACCCAAACTATAATTGAACTTACGATATAATTGAGTGTAATAGTTAATTGCGCCTAACAATTATTAATTAGGCCTCAAAATTAATTAGATTTAATATTTAATCAAGTTAAATAAGATTAATAATTAATTAGACTTAGTAATTCATTAAGCTTAACAACTAATTTAGCTGAACATTTGATTAGGTCTAATAACAAAAAGGGTTTAGTGTAAAATTTGATTTAATAAATAATTACACCTAAAGCCTAAATTGGGCTAATAAATGTGGGCTTGAGATTTAATTGTGCTTGAGAATTAGGTTTAAGATATAATTGGGGTTAACAATTAATTATGTCTAAAAATAATTGCACCTAAGACATAGTTAGGCCAAAATATTTAATTCAGCTTAATATATAATTGATTCTATTAAATAATTGAACTTAATATATTATTGGGTCTAAGAATGAAATAAGCTTAATATGTAATTGATCTTAACTCAATTATTTCTTAGAATTTATTTATTGTTAGATCGAAATATCTATTGTAATCAATAATATTTTAAGTTTAATTAAAATTTGAGTCCAATTATATCTTAGGCTTAATTTGTTACCAAGTTCAATTATTTTTTGAGCCAATGCATGCTAAGTCCAATTAATTACTAGTGTTATTATTTTTGAATTCAATTAATTATTGGATCCAATTATACATTTGATCTAATTTTATATTAAACTCATTTAATTTTTGATCTAAATTATATATTAAGCTAATTATTTATTAGGATTAATTATATATTAAACTTAATTTTAATTGACGTAATTAATTCTTAGGTATAATTAAATATTGACCTCAATTAAGCCTTTATTTCAATTAAAAATTAGGTTAAATTAATTTTTAGACCCAATTACATCTTACACATACTTAACTGTAAAGCTTATTTCATTCTTAAGGCTAATTATATGTTAAGTCTAATTAATTACTAGGCTTGATTAATGAAGTCCAATTATTTATAAGGCATAATTATATATTAAGTTCAATTATCACTTCAAGTCTAATTATATCTAGGTTGAATTCATTCTTCATCCCAATTATTTATTAGACTCATGCATGCTAAGTCTAATTTGTTATTAAATGCAGTTATATCTCAAGGTTAATTAATTATTAGATCCAATTATATTTTAGATATAATTATTTATTTGATCTATTTCACTCTTAGAATCAATTATATATTAAACTATCTTATTTGGTAGCCAATTCATTTTTAAGCAGATCATGCATGCTAAGTCCAATTATATCTTAGGCTTAAATAATTATTAAGTTCAATTATATCTTAAGCCTAATTATATTTTAGAGTAAATTATTCGTTAAGGCTATTTTTTTTTGGGGCTGATGATATATCCTAATAATCTCATGAATTTTTTGGTACATTTATATCTTTAGCACATTTAATTATTAGTATTAGTTAATTGGTATGCCCAATAAAATCTTAGGTTCAATAATCATGAGGCTTTAAGTATATTTTAGCACCAATTATGTGTTAGGTCCACTTTGTTCGTAGGCCGCATAATTCTTATTTCATGCATAATATGCATAACTAATTCAAATTATCACCCGTAAACTTAACACTAAATCCTAAACCTTAAACCCTTAATCCCTATGCAGTAACCTCTTAACCTTACCCTCTATGCCCTAAACTCTCAACCTTTGAACACTAACCTTTTAATCATAACCCCTAAACCATAAAATCAAAAACTGAGACCTAACCTCTGAACCCTACACTCTAACCCTTAAACATTAAACCTTAAAATCTTAAACCCTAAGCCTTAACCCTTAAACTCTAAAAACAAAAACTTAAACTCCAAAGATAATTATACTATACCTCTTAACCTAAAACTTTAATCCCTAAACGTTAAAACCCTTAACCCCTAGATCCCGAACATTTAGTTGTGAACCCTAAATTCTAAAACGAAAACCTGAACCCTGAAGCAAAACTCCTAAGTCTTAAACCTAAACTCTAATCAATAAACCCTAATCCAAACCACAAACCCAACTCCTACACCCTAACCCTTGAATCTTCAATCAAAAACATTAAGCTCTAACCCCTAACCACTAAACTCTAAACCCATCCTAAAACTTAAATGCTAATCTCTAAACTGGTTATAATATAAGATTTAGGGTTATGATTTAGTTTTAAGGATTAATGATTCAATGATGATGTTTAGGATTTAGAGTTTAGTGATTAGATGTTAGTGTTTAAGTTTAGAGGTCAAGGGCTAGGGTTTATGTGTGGGGGTTAAACCAACTTAGGAATTAGAGGTTAGGGGTCAGCATTTATGGTTTATGGGTTAGGGATTATGGGTTAGGATTTAGGGTTAATATTAGGACACGGTGTTTATGTGACAGAAATTAGGGATTAGAATTTAAGGTTTAGTGTTTCCAACTTAGTGTTTATGGTTTGGATGTTAGGGTTTATGATTTAGGGTTAACGTTTTGGGTTTTGAGTTTAGGGTTTAGGGTTAAAGTTTAGTGGCTAGTGCTTAGAGTTTAAATTTTACATGTTAAGGTTTAAAGTTAGGGTTTGGTGTTTTGCGTTGAGGGTGAAGGAGTTAAGGCTAGGGTTATAGTTTAGAGACTTGAATTTAAGGGTTGTGGGTTAAGGCTTAGGTTTTAAGGTTTAAACTTGAGGGTTTAGGGGTTAGGCTTAGGATTTAAGGGTTAGTGTTTGCGATTTAATGTTTAGTGAGTTAAGGTTTAGGTTTTGGGGTTCAGAGTTTAAAGTTTTTGGTTTAAAGTTTAAGGATTAAGGTAGGATTTAAGGTTCGTGATTGGAGCTTAGAGTTTATGATTTATTAATTATTCTTTAGGTTTTATAGATTAGGGTTTAGGGCTTAAAGGTTCAGGATTAGGATTTAAGGTTTAGGGATTCAGGGAGTTTTGTCTAACAATTTACTGTTTAGGATTAAGGAATGGTGAAAAATATCTATGCATCTTTTAGGGTGGTGTTCATCTATACCCTTTTATTGTCCTAAAGCCTAAGGTTTAATTTAACCTAATAAAAAAAATTAAAGCTAATCTATTATTGAGTTTAAAAATGAAATAAAATCAAAGTAATTGTTTGTAAATATAATTTGCTCCAAAATTATATTGAGCTTGATATATAGTTAGGTCTAAGAAATAATTTAGCTAAAAATCAAAATGTGCCTAAACATATATTAATTTGGTCTAAGTATAAATTAAACCTAATATAAAATTGGGCCTAATAATTAAGTAATCGAACAATTTGTTTCAATAGTGAATTGATTAAGTCTAATATTTATTGTGCTTAATATATAATTGGCCCTAGACACTCAATAAATCTTTTTAATAATTAAACCGAACAATTCATTTGGCCTAAAGATTCGTTGAGTTTTTTGGGTCAAACAATCAATTGAGCTTAGTATTTATCTGTGTTTAAAAAAATTAAAATTAATAAATATTTGAGCTAATATATAATTGAGTCTAATAAAATTTTAGACTTTAGGATTAATTATTTTTAATAATTAATTAGACCTAAAAAATAATGGGGTCTAAGAAATATACTCAATTATTTCTTAGACATTATTTATTGTTACATCAAAATATTTTAAGTTTAATTAAAATTTAAGTCCAATTATATCTTAGACTTAATTTTTTCACTGGTTTAATTAATTATCAACCTTATTAATTTTAAATTCAATTAATTATTAGATCCAATTATATTTTTGATCTAATTTTATGTTAAGCTCATTTAATTCTTAGTTTCAATTATATATTAAACCTAATTATCTATTAGGATCAATTATATATTAAACTTAATTTTTAATTGAACGCAATTAATTCTTAGGTACAATTAATCAACCTCAATTAAGATGCTGTCTCAATTAATAATTAGGTTAAATTAATTTTTACATCTTAAACACACTTAATTGTAGGGCCTATTTCGTTCTTAGGGCTAATTATATGTTTAGGCCCAATTAATTATTAGGTTTGATTAATGAAGTCCAATTATTTATAAGAAATAATTATATATTAAGTTTAATTATCATTTTAGATCTAATTATATATAGGTTGAATTCATTCTTCAGCCCATTTATTTATTAGACTCACACATGCTAAGCCCAATTTTTTTATTAAATGCGGTTATATGTCAAGTTTAATTAATTATTGAACCTAATTATATTTTAGATGTGATTATTTATTTGACCTACTTCAACTCTTAGATCAATTATATATTAAACTATATTATTTGTTACACTCCGCTTTATTCGAATTTTAATAGAAAATAATATTGTTTTCTCAAGAATTTATTTTTAATATACTTATTTAATTATTAATTTTTAATGGTATTGCTAGCCACCTTGATTTAATTATGCTTATTCATGTAAATACCAACTAGGTGCACACAAAATGTAAAAACTTTTAATTCTAATTTTAAATAGTTTATTTTAAAAATATTAAGTGATTAATATATATCGTTATCAATTTTAAAATTTTCAATTCAAAATAAATGAATTTGAAGAGCTAATTAAATAGGAATTTTGCAAAGCAAAAAAGTAGAACGAAGGTTATGAAAACTATATTTGAGTCTTTCTTTCATAATTTTGAAACATGAAGTGAAACAATTTGAAATATATATTTAAATTAAATTATATTTCGAGTTGAGTTGATTAACTTAATAATACACTAATAGCAAGCTAATCAATGAACAACTAACTCTCCCTAATACGAAAAAAAAAAGGTTTATATGACTTAATTTTAAAAAAGTAAATGATATTATAGATCATTGGATTAGTGAAAATGGTTAATCTTAAGTCTAATTATAATTTAGATTCATGCATGCTACGTCCAGTCATATCTTATGTCTAATCATAAAATAAGCCTTATAATTTATTATGCTTTATTATATATTAAACTCAATTCTTTATTAGGCTCAATTAAATTTTAAATCAAATTAATTTTTAATCATAATAAGATTTAATTAATTATTAGACCTAATTAATCATTTGATCCAATTATTGGGCTGAATTATATTGCAAACCCACATATATCTTAGTTTTTGTTACTTATTATGCTCAAAAATTATTTAGGCCCAATGGTATATGAACCCAACGTGGTCTAACTAATTTTTGTGAGAAATTTACACCTTAAGCCTAATTAATTATTAGATTAAATTACTTACGAAACCCAATCATTTGCTAGATTTAAAAAATTATTAGGTTCAACTATATCTTAAGTCCAATATTTTGTTTGGTTTAATTATATAGTTTATTTATCATGCTTAATTACAAATTAAATCCAATTAAGTCTTCAGCTCAAACAATTATTTAGCCTAGTTAATTATTTAATTAAATTAATTATTAGGCTCAATTACACATTAAGATCAATTATTATTAGGCTTATTCTTAGGCCAAATTATATATTAAGCTCAATATTTTTTTACGCGCAATTTAATCTTAGGTCTAATTAATTATTTAGTTCATTATATTATTTAGTCCAATTAACTACTAAACTCAATTACATATTAGGCCTAATTTGTTTTTAGCCTGACCAATATATGTTAGCCTTAATTTGCTTTTAGGCTGAATTATTTTTGAATTTTATGCACTATACTCTTAATTATACCTTCGGCTCTATTATTAACTAGTAGACCTAATTATATTAGGATGAATTATTTGTGAGACTCAAGTCAAATTATAATTTCGGTCCAATTGTATATCAAGCGCAATTTGTCCCTAATTCTAATTCTAATTTGGATCCAATTATATCTTAGGCCCAAATTGTTCCAAGGTTTAAATATTTGTTGTGCCCACAAACACTAATCCCAATTATATCTTAAATTTAAATAATTATTTTGTCCAATTATATACTAACCCTGTTTTTTCTTTATGCCTAATTATTCATCAGGATCAATATGTTAAGACTTAGGCTCAATTAAATATTAGTTCCAACTAATTCTTAGGCAATTATTCATTAAGCTCAATTATAATTAAGGCTATTTTTTTAATTAAAACCCAATTAAATTTTGAGCTCAATCAATTGTTTACCCAAACAAATTATAAGGCCCAATAAATTATTAGGCTTAATTGCACATTAGGATAAATTATACATTAGGGTCATTTCATTCTTAAGTTGAATGATATATTAACCTTTTTTTTATTAGGCCAAATTAAATCTTAAGCTCAATATGTTGTAATGAATTCTTTGGTTCAATTAATTCTTAAGTCTAATTAATATATGTTAGGCTAAATTTTTTCTTGAGCTAAATTATTTCTAAGTTTTATGCACAATAGATCTAATTATATCTTAGGCCATCTTATTGCTTTTTAAGCCCAATTATGTATTAAGCTCATTAGATTCTTAAAAGTAATTATATATTAAGTTCAATTATTTATATACTAAGCCCAATTTTTTTATTATTTGTAATTAAATTGTAAGCTCAACTAATTCTAGTTAGGTCAAGTTAATTGTTAGGCCTAATTATTTATATTCTTTGTCCAACTCATTTTAGTCATACTTAAATTTTTACTCATTTAATTATTAGACTTAATTAATTGTTATACTTATCTAATCATGAAGTCATTAATTGTTAGGCTTTATTACATCAAATGTAATTATATCTTTAGATCAATTTAATTAGGGTAAAGTTTCATAAAATATTGATATTTAACTCATATTATTAATGAAGACATTATATTTAAAGAGTAACAAATCAAACCTTGATCTATTAATTTAATTTAAATTAAACCTTATCAAAAAAATTCAAAAATAAAGGTATTCATCTTGAAGAGCTTACAATAAATTTTGATGTAAAATTTTTTATAAATGTAAAGGAATATTCAAGCTACCATCAGAAAAAATTTCATAATTTTTTTAAGTAATTATGCTATTTTTGAAAAATTTTAACATTACAAAATTTAAACAATATATATTTTTAGTGCTCAAAAAATTTAAGCTTCATTAAATTTTAGGCCCAACTATTTTTCATGCACTATTAAATCTTAGGTCAAATTAATTGTTAGGTTTGATTAATTATTAGATTCAATGAAACGTACATTTATTAGGACAAATTATATATGGAGTCTTAATTTTTTATTAGACCTAATGAAATCATGAACCAAATTAATTATCAAGTTCAATGAGTTTCTATGTCCAATTAATAGTTAACCTCAATTACATATTCGATCTATTTAAATATTAGATCTGATTAATTTTATGCCCAATTCATAAAATTAGTCACAATTAGTTATTTGGCCCAATTAATTATTACGTTTAATTATATCTTAAACTCAATTATAATTTTGATACAATTATATCTTAGACTCAATCATTTCTATACCCAATAATGTATTTAGTTCATCTAATCGTATATTAGATCTAATTAAATTTTATGCCAATTTATTAATTAGTCTACATTTTGGCTCTTTGGGTCAATTATAGATCAAGTAAAATTAAATTTAATTGAATATAATAATTAATTAGCACTAACAATTAATTTGACCTAAAATTTAATAGTGTATGAAAAATAGTTAGGCCTAAGATTTCATTGGGCCTTATAAAAAATTGGGCTGACTTTATAATTTGGTCTTAAAAATAATTTGGCCAAAGATATAATTAGACCTACTACTCAATTTTACCAAGTTAAATTGGCTAACATGCATAAATTCAAAAAATAATTAAACGTGTAAATGAACCTAATAAACATTATGGTTTAAGATATAATTTGCTTAAAATTGACTAGGTCATAAAAATTGGACATATGATATAATTAGATCTCATATATAATTCAGCCTACAATGTAATATGGCAAGTATAATTAGATTCGAGATATAATTAACGTTAATAATTAATTGGACTTAACATTTATAAGGTCTAATAATTTATTTGACATTCGTGCATGAACTTAAAAAAATAATTAAGCTTAAGAATGAGTTTGGCTTTAAACAAATTAGGCTAAGAATTAGTTCAAACAATGAATTATGCCTAAGATTTAATTGTAACTAAAAATTGGTTGGCCTAAGATTTAATTGAGTCTGATGAAAAATTAAACTTAATGCAAAATTGGATCTAATAACTAATTGGACTTAACAATTCACTTGAACAAAATTAATTAAGCATAATATTTAATTGAGTTTAATAAAACAATGAGCTTGATATATAATTGAGCTTAATAAATAATTAGGCTAAATATATAATTGAAATTGAACATAACAAAATAGTGAAGCTAAGAATTTAATTGAATTTACTAATTAATTAAGCCTAGATTTAATACTACATAAGAATTAGTTTGCCTGGTATCTCATTAGGCGTAACAAAAATTTGAATTTCATATATAATTAGACCTAATAAATATGTGGGTTTGACATATAATTGAGCTTGAGATGTAATTGAGCACAACAATTAAAGATCGAAATAATTTAGTAGGCCTAATTATTAATTGCATCTAATAATTAACTGGATTGAAAATTTAATTGTGACTAATAATTAATTGAATCGAATAATAAAAAATTAAGTTAATATATAATTAGGCCTAATAAATAATTAAACTTAATTTATAAGTGAGTTTAAAAATGAAATGAGATTAATAAATATTTGGACCTAAAATTGCTTGATTTATTGGTTCTAAGAACCAAATGAGACTAATTAATAAATTGGCATAAAAATTAATTAGTTTAAGATTTAATTAGATCTAATATACGATTGGAAGTTGTGCATGAACTAAATAATAATTAGGCTTAGAAATGATTGAGCCTAAGACATAATCATACCCAAATTATAATTGAATTGAAAATATAATTGAGCATAATAATTAATTGAACTAAATAACTAATTGCATCTAATTTTATTAATTAAGAATAAAATTAATTGGATCTAATATTTATTTAGATTGAATATATAATTGAGATTAACTATCGATTAGACCTAATAACTCATTGAACTGATAGTTAGTTAGGTTTGACAAAAATTAAGACTTAATATATAATTTGATCTAATAGATAACTAGGCCTAGATTTAATTAAATCTAATAATTAATTCGACCAATGATTTAATAGTGCATGAAAAATAGTTTAACTTAAAATTTAACTGAGCCTAATAAATGTTATGGTCTAAGATATAATTAAACTTAAATTGATTAGATCATAAAAATTGGGCATATGATATAATTAGATCTCATATATAATTGGGCCTACAATATAATAGGCCAAGTATAATTGGATTATAGATATCATTGAGGTTAATAATTAATTAGACCTATGGTCTAATAACGGACTCGACCTATCGTGCATGGACCTAAATAATAATTAGGCTTAAGAATGAGTTTAGCCTTAAGCATACTAATTGGGCTTAAGAATTAGTTAGATACAAAAAATAATTGAGCTTAATATGTGATTAAGCCTAACAAGTAAGTGGACTTATCAATTTATTAAGCCTAGATATTCATTGGATCCAATAATTAATTAAGTCGTTATTAAAAATTTTAGCATAATATATAATTGGTCCACTTAAATAAATGGAACCGAACATAAAAATTGGCTGACAATTAATTAGGTCTAGGATTTTGATTGGGTCTAATAAAAAATTAAACTAATAAATAATTGACTTTAACATATAACAAGGTCTAGGAATTGAATTAACCTAATAAATTACTAAGGATAAGATTTATTTGAATCTAACACTTAGTTGGCCTAATAATTAATTACACCTAAAATTTAATTGTGCCAAAATTGGGCCTAAGAATTTATTTAAGCCTAATAAAAAGTAGACTAAATATATTATTGATCCTAATAAGTATAATATTTAATGTATAATTTGTTCTAAGAACTAACTGAACATCACACATAACTTGGTCTAAAATATTATTAAGTATAATAATTAATTAGATTTAAGATCCAATTGGGTCATAATTAATTATAAATGGAAACAAACTAGACTAATTGGATTCAAATTTAATTGGACTTAAGATATACTTTAGGTGTATAAATAATTGATCATAATAATAAATAATCGAACCAAAGATACAATTGGATTTATTGTTTATGAAACCAAGAAATAATTCACCTGCGAGCAAATTTAACTGAATATATATTAATTGGACCTAACAATAATTGTCCTACAAATAATTGGCTTTATGATGTAATTTAGCCTAACAGTTAATTAGACCAAATAATTCATTTTGTCAAATAATAATTTGAGCCTAAGATTTAATTGTAACTAAGAATTGATTAGGTTTAAGATTTAATTGAATCTAATAAAAAAAATTAAGCTTGATGGATAATTGGGTCTATTAACTAATTAGACCTAATAATTAATTGGGTCAAATAATTAATTAAACCTAGGATTTAATTGAGTTTAATAAAAAAAAGCTTAATATATAATCACACTTAATAAATAAGTAGGCTTGATATATAATTAAACCTAATAAAATAATAAACCGAACAATTTAATTGAATCTAGTAATTAATCATGCCTATGATATATTACTACATAAAAATTAGTTGGGCCTAATATCTAATAAGGCATAACAAAAAATTGAATTTCGCATACAATTGGATCTAATAAATATATGGGTCTAAAGTATAATTTGGCTTGAGATGTAATTGAGCCCAACAATTAAAGATTTAAATAATTTATTAGGCATAACTATTAATTGCATCTAATAATTAATTGAATTGAATAATAAAAAATTGAGTTAATATATAATTGGGCCTAATAAATAATTGAGCTTAATCTATAAGTAGGTTTGAAAACGAAATGAGACTAATTAATATTTGGACCTAAAATATAATTGGGTCCAACATTTAGTTGCCCTTACGATAAAAGTGTACAGCGTGCATGAACTAAATATATTGTGCCGAGAAATGGATTTAGGGTAAGATGTAGTTGGATCTAAAATATAATACTTAGGTGAAAAAAATTATTGGATCTAATAATTTAATCAAATATGTAATTGAGATTATTAATTTATGGGACCAAATAATTCATTATACCTAACAGTTAATTAGGTTTAAAATTTGATTGGGTTTGAGAAAAAAATTAAGCTTAGTATATAATTTGATTAAACAATTAATTGGCCATAAAATTAAATGTGTAGAGAATTAATTGGGCATGTTAATTAATTGGATGGAATTAATTAAGTTAACATGCGTGAATCTGAAAAATAATTCTATGTATATAATTGGGCCAACAAATAACATGAGTTAAGATATATAGAATTAAAATTAATTGGACTTAAAAAATTAGGCATATGATATAATGGACTAATTATAATTGCACTTGACATATAATTGTGCTTAGATTTAACTTGATCTAATAAAAAATTAACCTTAATATATAATTGATCATAAGAAATAATTGGATCTAAGAATGAAATGGATTTAATACATATTAAGCCTAAGATATAAATGAACCCAACAATTAATTAGATTAAGATATAATTAGGCTATCATGCATGAGCTCAACAAATACTTGGACTTAGGAACAAATTAAATCTCACATACAATTGGGCCAAATTATACATAAATTGAGACTAATTTGTATTAATGGTGCATAAAAATTAATTAGGCCCAATATGTAATTGATTCAAGCAATTAATTTGACTTAAAACTTAATTAGGTCTAATACAGAATTGTGCTTAATATATAATTGTTAATAAGAATGTAAGAGCCTGATATATTATTGAGCCCAACAATTTGTTAGGTCAAAAGGTTAAATGAACCTTAAATTTAGTTAGGTTTAATAAAAAATTAAGCTTAAATATAATTAAGCTTAATAAATAATTAGTCTTAATATATGACTACACCGAATAAATGATTAGAATTAAGACATAATTGAACTTAATAATTAATTAAACTTAGCAAATAATTATGGCCTAACAATTAATATTTAATTATTAAGTGAGTGGTTTAAAATTCAATTATGCCTAAGAATTAGTTGGGTCTAATATCTAATTATACCTAATAACAAGTTTGACTTCATTTATAATTGGGTCTAAACTGTTTTTGAGCATAATAATTAGTTGAGTCTAAGATATAATTTGATTTGAGATGTAATTAGACCTAATAATTAAGGAACTAACAATTAATTAGTTTTAAGAATTAATTTATGACTCATAATTAATTAGCCTTAAGATTAATTATGAATAAGAATTAATTGGATCGAAGATTTAATTAGTACTAAGATATATAATTGGTTGTAGCATGCATAAACCCACTAAATAATTGGCCCTAGTAATTTTATATTAAACCAAATTTTTTATAAGGCCCAATTGAATTTAATGTCCAATTAATTTTTTAATGCAATGAATTGTTTGGTCTAATTAAGTGGTAGGCTCAATTACATATTAGGCCTAATAATTTTTATAGCCTAATTAAGTCTCATGCCAAATTTATATGTTAGGGTCAATTGTTTTGAATTGAATTATTTTTAAGTTTCGTTTATAATAGACCCAAATATATCTTAGGTGATATTATTTACTACTGAGTCCAATTCTTTATAAGAGAAAAAATATATCTTAAGTACAATTATAATTTGGGTCTATTATATCTTTAGACCAATTATTTTTTAAGCTCATGAACCATAGGCTTAATTTATTATTGGATCCAATTAAAACTTGAACTCACTTATATTTTGAACTCAATTATTTATTAGAGTACTTAGTTTTTATACTCAATCATAGATTAAGCCTAATTATATAACTACGTCCATTTTTTTAATAAGTTTAAACAAAATCTTAGGTATTAATTCTTGATCACAATCAATTATTAAGCTTGATTAAATCTTAAATTCAATTAATTGCTAGGCCTCATTATTTTTTAGGTTTAATTAATTATTAAAAATAATTAATCCTAAAGCCTAAGATTTTATTAGACTCAATTATATATTAGCTCAAATATTTATTAGTTTTAATTTTTTATTAAACCAAATAAATACTAAGCCCAATTGATTTTTTGACGCCAACAAACTCAATGAATCTTTAGGCCAAAATGAATTGTTGGCTTAATTATTAAAAAGATTCATTTCATTTTTTAGACCCAATTATATATTAAACACAATAAATATTAGGCTTCATCAATTCACTATTGCAACGAATTGTTCAATCAATTAATTACTATGCTCAATTCTATATTAGGTTTAATTTATGTTTAGGCCAAATTGATATACGTTAGGAACATTGAGTTCAAAATATAAGTGGGTTCAAGTTTTAACTGGCTCATTATATGTTAAGATCAAAGAAAATATTCATTAATTGGATGCAAATTTTAATTGTGATCAAGAATTAATTGCATAAAAGATTTAATTGAGCCAAATGAAAAAAAATAAGATTTTATATATAATTAGGCCTAATAGATTTATAATTAAATGTACAAATGAAAGAAGTCTAACAAATAATTGGGGCTAAAATATAATTATGGTTAAGATTGAATTGACCCTTAACAAAAAAATTAGACTTAATATATAATTAGGCCTAAAAATTAATTTTGCTTGATCTATAATTGGCCTTAAGAGCCAAAATGAGACTAATTAATAAATTTGATCTAATATACAGTTAGATGTAGCATGCATGAACTAAATACATTATTGGGTAGAAAAATGATTGAGCCTAAGATATAATTGTATCAAAATTATAATTGAGCTTAAGATATAATTAAACATAATAATTAATTTGGCCGAATAACTAATTGTGTCTAATTTTGTGAATTGGGAATAAAATTAATCAGATCTAATATTTAATTAGATCGGATATGTAAAATTGAGATTAACTATTAATTAAACTTAGAAACTCATTGGACTTGATAATTAATTTGATTCATGATTTGATTAGGTCTAATAAAAAATTAAGACTCAATATATAATTTGACCTAATAAATGTCCGTTTAATTGAATCTAATAATTAATCAGATTTAACAATTAATTTGACCTAAGATTTAATACTGCATGAAAAATAGTTAGGCCTAAAATTTAATTGGGCTGCTTAGTTTATAATTTGATCTTAAAAATAATTGGGCCAAAGATATAAAATAGCTAACAATTAATTAAGCTTAAGATTTTGGTTGGGTCTAATAAAAAATTAAACTATCAGATAATTAACCTTAATATATAATAAGGTTCAAGAACTGAATTGACCTAATAAATTAGTAGGGTAAGATTTATTTGAGTCTAACACTTAGTTAGACCTAATAATTAATTGCATGTACGATTTAATTGTGCCAAAGTGCAAGCTTAAGATTTACTTAAGCCTAGTAAAAAGTAGACTTAATATATCATTGATCTTAATACATAATTATGCGTAATATATAATTGAATCTAAAAACTAATTGAGCATCATACATGATTGGACTTAAAATATAACTAAATCCGATCATTAATTAGATTTAAGATATAATTAAGCCTATAATTAATTGAACTTAAAATCAAATTAAACTGAAATATAATTGGATTCAACTTATAATTGGACTTAGGATATACTTGAGGTATTAATTTGGCCCAAGATATAATTTGGTTTAATGTGTATGAAACTAAGAAATAATTCAATCTATGAGGAAATTTAGCCAATCGTATATTAATTGGACCTTAGAATTAATTGTTCTGCAAATAATTGGGTTTATGATGTAATTTAGCCTAACAGTTAATTGGATCAAATAATTCATTTTGTCAAATAATAAATTATGCCTAAGATTTAATTGTAACTAAAAATTGATTAGCTTAAGATTTAATAGAGTCTAATTAAAAATTAAACTCAATGCAAAATTGGGTCTAATACCTAGTTAGACCTAATAATTCATTGAGCCAAAATTAATTAAGCCTAAATTTAATTGAGTTTAATAAAAAAAATGAGCTTGATGTATAATAGGGCTTAATGAATAGTTAGACTTAATATATAATTGAACCTAACAAAATAAAGAAACTAAGAATTTAATTGGATCTACTACTTAATTAAGCCTAGGATTTAATACTACATAAGAATTAGTTCGCCTAGTATCTCATTAGGCATAACAAAAATTTGAATTTCATATATAATTAGACCTAATAAATATGCGGGATTGAAATATAATTGAGCACAACAATCAAAAATCTAAAAAAATTATTAGGCTTAATTATTAATTATATCTAATAATTAATTAAATCAAAGATTTAATTATGATTAATAATTAATTGGATCTAATAATAAATTATATCTAATTATATCTAATAATTAACTTGATCTAATAATTGTGATTAATAATTAATTATATCTAATAATTAATTAACTTGATCTAATAAAAAATTAACCTTAACATATAATTGATCACAATAAATAATTGGATCTAATAATAAAATAGACTTAATACATAGTTGAGCCTAAAATATAAATAAACCCAACAATCAATTGGATTAAGATATAATTAGACTATCATGCATGAGCCCAATAAATTCTGGCGTCAAACAAATTAGATCTCACATACAATTGGACCCAAATTATACATAACTTGAGACTAATTTGTATTAATGGTGCATAAAATTTAATTAGGCCTAATATGTGATAGATTCAAGCAATTAATTTGACCAAATATTTAATTAGGTCTAAAACCAAATTATGCTTAATATATTATTGAGCCTAACAATCTGATAAGTCAAAAGGTTAATTGAACCTTAAATTTAATTAGGTTTAATATATAATTGAGCCTAATATCTAATTAGGCCTAATAACAAGTTTGACTTCATATATAATTGAGCCTAAAATATATTTGAGCCTAATAATTAATTGAGTTTAAGATATAATTTGATTTGAGATGTAATTGGACTTAACAATTAATTAGTTCTAAGAATTAATTTATGACCCTCATAATTAATTAGCCCTAAGATCAATTATGAATAAAAATTAATTGGATGTAAGATTTAATTAGGACTAAGATATATAATAGATCGTAACATGCATAAAACTACTAAATAATTGGCGCTAGTAATTATATGTTAACCCAGTTTTTTTATGAGGCCCAATTGAATTTAATGTTCAATTAATTTTTTAGTGCAATGAATTATTTGGTCCAATTAAGTGTTAGGCTCAATTACATATTAGGCCTAATAATATTTATAGCCTAATTAATTCTTATGCCAAATTTATATAAGTTAGGGCCATTTTTTTGGACTGAATTATTTTTAAGTTTCATGTTTGATAGACCCAAATATATCTTAGGTGATATTATTTACTATTAAGTCCAATTCTTTATAAGAGCAAAATATTTCTTAAGTTATAATTTGGCTATATTATATCTTAAGTCCAATTATTTGTTGAGCTCATGAACCATAGGCTTAATTTATTATTGGGTCCAATTATATACTAAATCCATTTGAAACTTGAACCCACTTATATTTTGAACTCAATAATTTATTAGGGTACTTCGTTTTGATACTCAATCATAGATTAAGCGTAAGTATATACTAAGTTTATTTATTTTTAATAGGTTTAACAAAATCTTAGGTCTATTTAATTTTTGATGACAATTAAATTTTGAGACTAATTAATTATTAAGTTCGATTAAATCCTAGAAACAATTAACTTAGACTCAATTAATTGCTAGAGCCCATCAAAAATAATTAATCCTAAAGTCTCAAATTTTGTTAGACTCAATTGTATATTAGCTCAAATATTTATTAATTTCAATTTTTTTAATAAACCCAAATGAAAACCAAGCCTAACTGATTGTTCAACCCAACAAACTCAATGAATTTTTTGGCCAAATAAATTGTTGAGCTTAATTACTAAAAAGATTCATTTCGTTTTTTCGGGGCAATTATATATTAAGCACAATAAATATTAGGCTTAATCAATTCACTATTCAAACGAATTGCTCGATTACTTAATTACTAGGCTTAATTCTATATTAGATCCAATTTATTCTTTGGCCAAATTAATATATGTTGGGCACATTTTGGTTTTTTGCTATATTATTTCTTAGTCTTATATAATAGATTAAGCTCAATATAATTTTGGAGCCAACTATAGTTAAAACAATTACTTTTAATCTATTTCATTTTTAGACCCAATAATAGATTAAGCTCAATTTTTTTATTAGGTTAAATTAAAACTTAGGCTTTATGAATAAAAGGACATAGATGAACACTACCCTAAAAGATGCAGAAATGTTTTTCACCATTCCTTAATACCATAAATTATTAGCCAAAACTCCCTGAACCCCTAAACCTTAAATCCTAATCCCGAACCCTTGAGCCCTAAACTTTAATCTATAAAACCTAAAGAATAACTAATAAATCATAAACTCTAAGCTCCAACCACGAACCTTAAATCCTACCTTAATCCTTAAACTTTAAACTAAAAACCTTAAACTTTGACCCTGAAACCTAGACCTTAACCCCCTAAATACTAAATCGTAAACACTAACCCTTAAATCTTAAGCCTAACCCCTAAACCCTCAAGCTTAAACCTTAAAATCTAAGCCTTAACCCATAACCCTTAAATTCAAGCCTTAAACTATTACCCTAGCCTTAACTCCTCCACCCTCAACGCAAAACACTAAACCTTAACTTTAAACCTTAACATGTAAAATTTAAACTCTAAGCACTAGCCATTAAACCTTTAACCCTAAACCCTAAACTCAAAACACAAAACGTTAACCTTAAATCCTAAACCATAAACACTAAGATGAAAACCCCAAACCTTAAATTCTAATCCCTAAGCTTGATCACTTAAACACTATATCCTAATGTTAACCCCAAACCCTAACTTTAATTCTAAACTCTAACCCATAACCCCTAAATGTTAATCACTAACCCCTAGCCCATAAATCATAAATCATAAATGCTAACCCCTAACCTTTAACCCTTAAGCCAGTTTAACCCCTACCCATATACTCTAACCCTTAACCTCTAAACCTAACCACTAAACTCAAAATCCTAAATATTACCTTAGTCATTAAACTCTAAACCCTAAACCTCATCCTCGAATCATTAATCTTGAAATCTAAGCCATAACCCTAAATGCTATATTATAACTAGTTTAGAGATTAGCATTTAAGTTTTAGGGTTTTGAGTTTAGTGGTTAGCGGTTAGAGCTTAATGTTTTTTATTAAGGATTAAAGGGTTAGGGTGTAGGAGTTGGGGTTTGTGGTTTGGGATAGGGTTTAAGATTTAGAGTTTAGGGTTTATTGATTAGAGTTTGGGTTTATGCTTAAGGTTCGGGTTTAGGATTTAGGAGTTTTGCTTTAAGGTTCAGGTTTTGGTTTTAGGATTTAGGGTTTATAGCTAAATGTTTGGAATCTAGGGGTTAAGAGTTTTTTAACTTTTAGGGATTAGAGTTTAGGGTTAAGAAGTATAGTGTAAATTAGCTCTTGAGTTTATGTTTTTGATTTTAAAGCTTAAGGCTTAAGGTTTAAGGTTTAAGATTTTAGGATTTAATATTTAGGGGTTAGAGTTTAGGGTAAATTGCCTTTGAGATTTAAGTTTTTGATTTTAGGGGTTAAGATTAAGAGGTCAGTGTCCAAGGGTTAGGGTTTAGGGCATAATGGGTAAGGTTAAGAGGTTTCTGCATAAGGATTACGGGTTTAGGGTTTAGGATTTAGTGTTAAGTTTACAGGTCATAATTTGAATCAGTTATGCATATCATGCATGAAATAAGAAATTATGGGGCCTATGAACGAAGTGGACTTAACACATAATTGGGCCTAAAATATACCTGGAGCCTCATGATTATTGGATTTAAAATTCTATTGGGAATACCAATTAAGAAATACTAATAATTAAATGTGCTAAAGATATAAATGCACCTAAGAATTCATGAGATTATCAAGCCTAATATATATATATATATCAATCTTAATATACAATAAGCCCAAGAAAATAATAGCCTTAATGAATAATTTACTCTAAAATATAATTAGGCTTAAGATATAATTGAACTCAATAATTATTTAAGCTTAAGATATAATTGGACTTAGCAAGCATGATCCACTTAAAAATGAATTGGACCCAACAAAGAATATAGTTTAATATATAATTGATCCTAAGAGTGAAATAGGTCAAATAAATAATTATATCTAAAATATAATTAGACAAGGAATAATAAATAGAAGCAATTACATATTAAGTTGATTAAATATTTTGGCCTAACTATGTCTTAGGTACAATTATTTTGGGCCTAATTAATTGTTAGCCACAATAATACCTTAAGCCTAGTTCTCAAGCATAATTAAATCTCAAACTCACATTTATTAGCCCGATTCAGGTTTTAGGCCTAATTATTAAAACTAATTATTTATTAGATCAAATTTTACCCTAAACCCTTTTTTTATTAGACCTAATCAAATGTTAAGCTTAATTAGTTGCTAAGCTTAATGAATTACTAAGTCCAATTCATTATTAATCTTATTTAACTCAACTAAATATTAAATTTAATTAATTTTGAGGTTTAATTAATAATTGTTAGGTGCAATTAACTATTACACTCAATTATATCATAAGTTTAATTGTAGCTTAGGTTCAATTATATATCCTAGATTCAATGCATTCCTAAGTTCAATTACACAGGGTGTATGTTCATTACACACAATTATATTTTCTGTTAAATTAAATCTTGAGCCCAATTTATAGTTTAAGATTAATTATTTATTAGTGTCATTTACCTAGTTATTTATTAGACCTAAGTATATGTTAAATCCAATTTTTTATTAAATTCAATTAAATCTTAGGCTTAATTAAATTTTAATTATAGTTAAACATTGAACCTAATTAATTATTAAGATCAATTAGTTGTTATACTTAACGAATGGTTAGGTTATTCAATGTTAGATTCATTTATATCTTAAGCCCACTTATATACGCAGTTAACTATCAAGATCAAATATTCTTTTAATCAAATCATTTATTTGACTCGATTATATGCAAATAACAACTTTTAACCTAGCCTAATTAATTCTTATATTGAATTAAATCTTAGGCCCAATTAATTACTAGACTCAATTAAATGTTAAACCAAATTATTTGCTAGATTTAATGAATTATTAGGCTCAATTACATCTTAAGTGTAATATTTTATTAGGTATAATCATATATTAGATTTAATTAATTTATTAAATTGAATTATGTATTAAGCTCTATTTTTTATTAAATATAATTAAATTCTAAACTTAATTAATTATTTAACACGACGAATTGATAGACCTAATGAATTGTTAGGTCAAATCAATTATCAGATTTAATTACACATTGGACTCAATTATTCATTAGATCAAATTAATTTTTAAGACTGATTAACAAATGCTAAACCCAATTAGTTATTATACTCAATTAGATCTTAAGTTCAATTATAATTTGTATACGATCATATCTTAGGGTGTATTAAATTTTAAATTCAATTATATTTTAGGCTAAATTATTTATTTATTTATTTTATTTTGTTCTTAGACTTATTTATAAATTAAGCCCTAGTGTTTATGACCCTAATTATATATTAACCTTAATCTTCAATTTGACTTAGCATGCATGATCCGCTTAAAAATGAATTGGACTAACAAATAATATAGTTTAATATATAATTGATCCTACAAGTGAAATAGGTCAAATAAATAATTATGTCCAATAACTAATTGACCTTGAGATATAACTACATTTAGTAACAAATTAGACTTAGCATGCGTGAGCCCAATAAATAATTAGATTGAAGAATGAGTCTGACCTAGATATAATTAGACCTAAAATGATAATTGAACTTATTATATAATTATGCATTATAAATAATTGAACTTCATTAATCAAGTCTAGTAATTAATTATGCCTAACATATAATTAGCCTTAAGAACAAAATGGGCTTTACAATTAAGATATGTAAGATGTAATTGAGACTAAAAATTAATTAACCCAATTATTACTTGAGATAAATACTTAATTGAGGTTAATTTAATTGTACTTAAGAATTAATTACGTTCAATTAATATAATAAATATATATAATAATATTTTTAAAACATTAATATTAAATATATTATAAATCAAAAGTTTTAAAAAATATGAATATCGATAAATTTCATTTATATCATCTTAAATTTTAAATTTAATAATACTTATTCATTAAAATTTAATATTGCATGATATTTTATCGCTCATAAATGATAATATCAACTTCTTTTTCATGAAAGAAACTATTCATTTATTTTATTAAATTAACACAAGATTATGATTGGTTTCATATATATATATATATATATATAATTATTTTAAGGAATTTTAAGGTCATCTCCACCATTTAATATACTAAATGTGTATAATAATATTTTTAAAACATTAATATTAAATATATTATAAACCAAAAGTTTTAAAAAATATGAAGATCGATAAATTTCATTTATATCATCTTAAATTTTAAATTTAATAATACTTATTCATTAAAATTTAATATTGCGTGATATTTTATCGCTCATAAATGATATTGTCAACTCTTGTTTCATGAAAGAAACTATTCATTTATTTTACTATATTAACACAAGATTATGATTAATTTCATATATATATATATATAATTATTTTAGGGAATCTTAAGGTAATCTCCACCATTTAATATATTAAATATATATAATAATATTTTTTAAATATTAATATTAAATATATTATAAATTTAAAGGTTTAAAAAATATGAACATCGATAAAGTTCATTTATATCATCTTAAATTTTAAATTTAATAATAATTATTCATTAAAATTTAATATTGATTGATAATATTTTACTTTTATTTTTATACTAAAAAATTATGTATACAAATAATGTAATTTTAAATTTCATTTTAAATTTATACATCTAGATAAATATAAAATTTAAAATTATTTATGATACACTATAACGAAAAAAAATTTAGTGTTGATAATATTGTAATATAATAAATTTTATTTAAAATGTTTGAATTGATTATAACATCATTTAATATTTTAAGTCTCCAAAACATGAAAAACAAATTAATCGTATTGTCAAATTTTTTTTTTTTGAAAAAAACTACAGATGTGCATATAAGATTATTATTTTTTCACTATCATATTACATAAGTAAGTTTAAGAGACTTAGGGAAAATTAAATAATTGTTATTCGAATATTGAAAAATACAAGAGGGTATTTCAAGATGCTTTAACATCATGCTACAAAGATAATGCTTATTTATTAAGTATGATCCGTTATATGTGAAGCCTAATTTATATTAAGCCCAATCAAATCTTATGCTCAATTGGTTATTAATCCCAATGAATTGTTAAGTACAATTGATTGTTAAGATAAATTATATATTAGACCTAATTTTTGTCAGTCCAATTAACACATTTATTATGCACAATTTATTCCTAAGCCTAATTTTTTTGCGAGTTCATACATCATATACCTAATTAATTATTAGATCTAATAAATTTTGGATTCAACTAATTATTATGCCTAATTATTTGTCTAGTTTAACTATATTTGATCTAAAATTTCATAAAATTCAATTATATATTAGACCTAATTATATCATGTCTAATTTTTTATATCAAATTAATTTCACATTTAATTATATCTTAGGCTATATATGTTACCTATATTGACCCAAATATATGTTAAATTGTTTTTTGGGCTCTTGCATGTTACTTAATTAATTCGAGCATATTTAGCCCTATTTAAGAATTAGGCACAATTAAATATTTGGTCCAACTAATTCTTAAACCCAATTAAATCTTAAACTCAATTAATTGTTATGACCAATTAATTATTTGATCAAGTTAATTGTTAAGCTCAGTTAAATCTTAGAAAAAATTATTTATTAAGCACAACCAATTAACTTTTTTCTTAATAAATGAATGTTAGGCCCAATTAGTTATTAAACATAATAAATTATTATGCTCAATTATATCTTAAGTCTAATTATAATTTAGATTCATGCATGCTACGTCCAATCATATCTTATGTCTAATCATAAAATAAGCCTTATAATTTATTATGCTTTATTCTATATTAAACTCAATTCTTTATTAGGCTCAATTAAATTTTAAATTAAATTAATTTTTAATCTTAATAAGATCTAATTAATTATTTGATCCAATTATTGGGCTTAATTATACTGCAAACCTACATATATCTTAGTTTTTGTTACTTATTATGCTCAAAAATTATTTAGGCCCAATGGTATATGAGCCCAATGTGGGTCTAACTAATTTTTTTGAAAAATTTACACCTTAGGCCTAATTAATTATTAGATTAAATTACTTACGAAACCCAATCATTTGCTAGATTTAAAAAATTATTAGGTTCAACTATATCTTAAGTCCAATATTTTATTTGATTTAATTATATAGTTTATTTATCATGCTCAATTACAAATTAAATCCAATTAAGTCTTCAGCTCAAACAATTATTTAGCTTAATTAATTATTTAATCCAATTAATTATTAGGCTCAATTACACATTAAGATCAATTATTATTAGGCTTATTCTTAGGCCAAATTATACATTAAGCTTAATATTTTTTTACGCGCAATTTAATCTTAGGTCTAATTAATTATTTGGTTCAATAAATTATTTAGTCCAATTAACTACTAAACTCAATTACATATTAGGCCTAATTTGTTTTTAGCCTGACCAATATATGTTAGCCTTAATTTGCTTTTAGGCTGAATTATTTTTGAATTACATGCACTGTACTCTTAATTATACCTTCAGCTCTATTATTAACTAGTAGACCTAATTATATTGGGATGAATTATTTGTGAGACTCATGTCAAATTATAATTTCAATCCAATTGTATATCACGCGCAATTTGTCCCTAATTCTAATTATAATTTGGATCCAATTATATCTTAGGCCCAAATTGTTCCAAGATTTAAATATTTGTTGTGCCCACGAACACTAATCCCAATTATATCTTAAATTTAAATAATTATTTTGTCCAATTATATACTAACCCTGTTTTTTCTTTATGCCTAATTGTATACTAAGCCTAATTATTCATCAAGATCAATATGTTAAGACTTTAGGCTTAATTAAATATTAGTCCCAACTAATTTTTAGGCAATTATTCATTAAGCTCAATTACAATTAAGATTATTATTTTTAATTAAAACCCAATTAAATTTTGAACTCAATCAATTGTTTAGCCAAACAAATTGTAAGGCCCAATAAATTATTAGGCTTAATTGCACGTTAGGATAAATTATATATTAGGGTCATTTCATTCTTAAGTTCCATGATATATTAACCTTTTTTTTATTAGGCCAAATTAAATCTTAAGCTCAATATGTTGCAACGAATTCTTTGGTTCAATTAATTCTTAAGCCCAATTAATATATTTTAGGCTAAATTTTTTCTTGAGCTAAATTATTTCTAAGTTTTATGCACAGTAGATCTAATTATATCTTAGGCCATCTTATTGCTTTTTAAATCCAATTATGTATTAAGCTCATTAGATTCTTAAAGGTAATTATATATTAAGTCTAATTATTTATTAGAATCAATTATATACTAAGCCCAATTTTTTTTATTATTTGTAATTAAATTGTAAGCTCAACTAATTCTAGTTAGGTCGAGTTAATCGTTTGGCCTAATTATTTATTATTCTTTGTCTAACTCATTTTAGTCATAATTAAATTTTTACTCATTTAATTATTAGACTTAATTAATTGTTATACCTATCTAATCATGAACTCATTAATTGTTAGACTTTATTACATCAAATATAATTATATCTTTAGATCAATTTAATTAGGGTAAAGTTTCATAAAATATTGATATTAACTCATGTTATTAATGAAAACATTATATTTAAAGTGTAACAAATGGAACGTTGGTCTATCAATGTAGTTTAAATTAAACCTTATCAAAAGAATTCAAAAATAAAGGTATTTAACCTAGCATTACAAAAAAATATTCAACCTACCATTACAACAGATTGAAGAACAATAAATTTTGATGTGAAATTTTTTATAATGTAAAGGAATATTCAACCTACCATTTCAAAAAATTTCATAATTTTTTTAAGTAATTATGCTTTTTTAAAAAAATTTTAACATTACAAAATTTAAACAATATATATTTTTAGTGCTCAGAAAATTTAAGAACGATTAAATTTTAGGCCCAACTATTTTTCATGCACTGTTAAATCTTAGATCAAATTAATTGTTAGGTCTGATTAATTATTAGATTCAATGTTTTAAGGTTCAAATTTAGGATTTAGGGGTTTTGCTTTAGGGTTCAGGTTTGGGTTCTAGAATTTAGGGTTTACAGCTAAATGTTTAGGATCTAGGGGTTAAGGGTTTTAACTTTTAGGGGTTAGAGTTTAGGGTTAAGAGGTATAGTGTAAATTATCTTTGGAGTTTAAATTTTTGATTTTAGGGCTTAAGGGTTTAAGATTTTAAGATTTAATGTTTAGGGGTTAGAGTTTAGGGTAAATTACCTTTGAGGTTTAAGTTTTTGATTTTAAAGGTCAGTGTTCAAGGGTTAGGGCTATAGGGCATAGTGGGTAAGGTTAAGAGGTTACTGCATAAAGATTACGGGTTTAAGGTTTAGGATTTAGTGTTAAGTGTACGAGTCATAATTTGAATTAGTTATGCATATCATGCATGAAATAAGAAATTATAGGGCCTAAGAACGAAGTGGACCTAACACATAATTGGGCCTAAAATATACTTGAAGCTCATGATTATTGGATCTAAATTTCTATTGGGAATACCAATTAACTAATACTAATAATTAAATGTGCTAAAGGTATAAATGCACCTAAGAATTCATGAGATTATCAGGTCTAAACCCGAACCTTAACCATAAACCCAAAACCCAATGAATAAACCCTAAACTCTAAATCTTAAACCTTGACCCAAGCTACAAACCCCAACTCCTACACCCTAACCCTTAAATCTTAAATCAAAAACATTAAGCTCTAATCTCTAACCACTAAATTCTAAACCCTAAAACTTAAATACTAATCTCTAAATTGGTTATAATACAGGATTTAAGATTATGGTTTAAATTTAAGGATTAACAATTTGAGAATGAGGTTTAGGATTTAGGGTTTAGCGACTAAGTGTTAGTGTTTAGGGTTTTGAGTTAGTAAGGCTTAGAGGTTAAAGGTTAGGGTTTATGGGTGAGGGTTAAACTGGCTTAGCAATTAGAGGTTAGGGGTCAGTGTTTATGGCTTATGAGTTAGAGATTATGGGTTAGCGGTTAGGGTTAACATTAGGATATAGTGTTCAAGTGATAGAGCTTAGGGATTAGAATTTAAGGTTTAGGGTTTCCAACATAGTGTTTATGGTTAAGATGTTAGGGTTTAGGATTTAGGGTTAACATTTTAGGTTTTGAGTTTAGGGTTAAAGGTTCAGTGGCTAGTGCTTAGAGTTTAAATTTTACATGTTAAGTTTTAAAGTTAGGGTTTGGTGTTTTGCATTGATGGTGGAGGAGTTAAGCCTAGGGTAATTTAGAGGCTTGAATTTAGGGGTTGCAGGTTAAGGCTTAGGTTTTAAGGTTTAACCTTGAGGGTTTAAGGGTTAGGCTTAGGATTTAAGGGTTAGTGTTTACAATTTAGTGTTTAGCAGGTTAACGTTTAGGTTTTGGGGCCAGAGTTTAAGGTTTTTTAGTTTAAAGTTTAAGGATTAAGGTATGATTTAAGGTTCGTGGTTGGAGTTTAGAGTTTATGATTTATTAGTTATTCTTTAAGTTTTATAGATTAGAGTTTAGGACTTAGGAGTTCAGGATTAGGATTTAAGGTTTAGGGGTTCAGGGAGTCTTGGCTAATAATTTACTGTTTAGGATTAAGGAATGGTGAAAAACATCTCTGCATCTTTTACGGTGGTGTTCATCTATATTCTTTTATTGTTCTAAAGCCTAAGTTTTAATTTAACCTAATAAAAAAATTAAGGTTGATCTATTATTGGGTCTAAAAATAAAATAGATTAAAAGTAACTCTTTTAAATATAATTGGCTCCAAAATTATATGGAGCTTGATATATAGTTAGGTTAAGAAATAATTTAGCTAAAAACCAAAATGTACCTAAATATATATTAATTTGGTCCAAGTATAAATTAAACCTAACATAGAATTGGGCCTAATAATTAAGTAATCGAACAATGTGTTTTAATAGTGAATTGATTAAGCCTAATATTTATTTTACTTAATATATAATTGGCCCTTAAAAATGAAATGAATATTTTTTATAATTAAGCCCAACAATTCATTTGGCCTGAAGATTCATTGAGCTTGTTGAGTCGAACAATCAATTGGGCTTAGTATTTATTTGGATTTAATAAAAACTTAAAATTAATAAATATTTGAGCTAATATATAATTAAGTCTAATAAAATTTTATACTTTAGGATTAACTATTTTTGATAATTAATTAGACCTAAAAAATAATGTGGTCTAGCAATTAATTAAGTCTAAGTTAATTGTGTTTAAGATTTAATCAAACTTAATAATTAATTGGTCTCAAGATTTAAGTAGCCATAAGATTTTCTTAAACCTATTTTAAAAAATAGACTTAGTATATACTTAGGCTAAATCTATGATTGAGTATCAAAACGAAGTACTTTAATAAATAATTGAGTTCAAAATATAAGTGGGTTCAAGTTTTAACTAGCTCATTATCTATTAAGATCAAAGAAGATATTCAGCAAAATTACATCATTTCATTCCTAATACCGTTCATTCAAAATATGGTATCAACTTTGAGTTTTAAGGGTCAAGCTTTTTGATTTAGGGTTTTAATTATTAGCATTTAGGTGTTTGGTGTTAGGATGTAGGGGTCTTAGCATTGTTGAGACCAAAATATAACTAGCCATATAATTGACATGATCCATGATATGATTGGATCATATTAATTATTTTTCACTGTAAATTATTTGGTCCAATTAATATATAGCAGGCTAAATTTCTTCTAGGATTGATTTATTTCCTAATTTCATATCAAATAAACTCAATTATTTCTTAGACGTTATTTATTGTTAGATCAAAATATCTATTGCACCCAATAATATTTTAAGTTTAGTTAAAATTTGAATCCAATTATATATTAGGCTTAATTTGTTCCCAGGTTCAATTATTTTTTTGAGCCAATGCATGCTAGGTCCAATTAATTAGTAGCCTTATTATTTTTAAATTCAATTAATTATTATATCCAATTATATTTTTGATCTAATTTTATATTAAGCTCATTTAATTTTTAGTCTCAACTACATATTAAGCTAATTATTTATTAAGATCAATTATATATTAAACTTAATTTTTAATTAAACTCAATTAATTCTTCGGTATTTAACCTTATTAAGTCTTTATCTCAATTAATAATTAGGTTAAATTAATTTTCAGGCTCAATTACATCTTACACATACTTAATTGTAGAACCTATTTTGTTCTTAAGGCTAATTATATGTTAGGCCCAATTGATTACTAGGCCTGATTAATGAAGTTCAATTATTTATAAAGCATAATTATACATTAAGTTCAATTGTCACTTTAGGTCTATTTATATCTAGGTTGAATTCATTCTTCAACGCAATTATTTATTGGGCTCACACATGCTAAATCTAATTTGTTATTAAATGCAATTATATCTCAAGGTCACTTTATTATTGGACCAAATTATATTATATATATAATTATTTATTTGACCTATTTCACTCTTAGGACCATATTATTTGTTAGTCCAATACATTTTTAAGCGGGTTATGCACGCTAAGTCGAATTATATCTTAGGCTCAAATAATTATTGAGTTCAATTATGTCTTAAGCCTAATTATATTTTAGAGTAAATTATTCGTTAAGGCTACTCTTTTCTTGGGCTTATTATATATTAAGATTGATATGTATACTAGGCCTAATAATCTTATGAATTCTTGGTACATTTATATCTTTAGCATATTTAATTATTAGTATTAGTTAATTGTTATGCCCAATAAAATTTTAGGTCAAATAATCATAAGGCTCCAAGTATATTTTAGGCCTAATTACTTGCTAGGTCCGCTTCATTCATAAGCCCCATAATTTCTTATTTCATGCATGAGATGCACAACTAATTCAAATTGTGACCTGTAAACTTAATGCTAAATCCTAAACCTTAAACCCCTAATCCCAATGCAGTAACCTATTAACCCTACCTTCAATGCCCTAAACCTTTAACACTTGAACACTGACCTCTTAATCTTAACCATTAAACCCTAAAATCAAAAATTTAAACCTAACCTCTTAACCCTAAACATGAAACCTTAAAATCTTACACCCTAAACCTTAACCCTTAAACCTAAAATCGAAAACTTAAACTCCAAAGATAATTTATACTATACTTTTTAACTCTAAACTCTAACCCCTAAACATTAAAACCCTGAACCCTTAGATCCTAAATGTTTGGCTGTAAACCTTAAATCCTAAAAGCAAAACCTGAACTCTAAAGCAAAACTCCTAAATCCTAAACTCAAACCTACACCATAAACCCAAACCTAATCAACAAACCCTAAACTCTAAATCTTAAACCTAACCCAAACCACAAACCCAACTCCTGTATCCTAACCCTTGAATCTTAAATCAAAAACATTAAGTTCTAACCCCTAACCATTAAACTCTAAACCTTAAAACTTAAATACTAATCTCTAAATTGGTTATAATATAGGATTTAGGGTTATGGTTTAGATTTAAGGATTAAGGATTCGAAGATGAGGTTTAGGGTTTAGAGTTTAATGACTAGGTGTTAGTGTTTAGAGTTTTGAGTTTAATGGTTAGGTTTAGAGGTTTACGGGTGGGGGTTAAACTGTCTTAGGGATTAAAGGTTAGGTTACTATTTATAGTTTATGGTTTATAGGTTAGAGATTATGGGTTAGGGGTTAGGGTTAACATTAAGATATAGTGTTTAAGTGATAGAGCTTAGGGATTAGAATTTAAGGTTTAGGGTTTCCAAATTAGTGTTTATCGTTTAGATGTTAGGGTTTATGATTTAGGATTACGTTTTGAGTTTAGGGTTAAAGGTTAGTGGCTAGTGCTTAGAGTTTAATTTTACATGTTAAGGTTTTAAAGTTAAGGTTTAGTGTTTTGCATTGAGGGTGAAGGAGTTAAGGCTAGGGTTATAGTTTAGAGGCTTGAATTTAAGGGTTGTGGGTTAAGCCTTAGATTTTAAGGTTTAAGCTTGAGGGTTTAGGGTTAGGCATAGGATTTAAGGATTAATGTTTGCGAGTTAAGGTTTAGGTTTTGTGGTCAGAGTTTAAGGTTTTTGGTTTAAATTTTAAGGATTAAGGTAAGATTTAAGGTTCGTGGTTGAAGTTTAGAGTTTATGATTTATTAGTTATTCTTTAGGTTTTACAGATTAGAGTTTAGGACTTAGGGGTTCGGGGAGTTTTGGTTAATAATTTACTGTTTAAGATTAAAAAATTGTGAAAAACATCTCTGTATCTTTAAGGTGGTGTTCATCTATATCTCTTTGTCCTAAAGCCTAAGTTTTAATTTAACCTAATAAAAAAAATTAAGGTTAATCTTTTGTTGGATCTAAAAACGAAACAGATTAAAAGTAACTGTTTAAAGTACAACTTGGCTCCAAAATTATATTGAGCTTGATATACAGTTAGGTCCAAGAAATAATTTAGCTAAAACCACAATATGTGCCTAAACATATATTAATTTGGTCTAAGTATAAATTAAACGTAATATATACTTGGGCCTAATAATTAAGTAACCGAACAATTCGTTTCAATAGTGAATTGATTAAGCCTAATATTTATTGTACTTAATATATAATTGGCCCTAAAAAATGAAATGAATCATTTTATAATGAAGCCCAACAATTCATTTGGCCTAAAAATTTATTAAGTTTGTTGAGTCGAACAATCAATTGGGCTTAGTATTTATTTGGGTTTAGTTAAAAAATTAAAATTAATAAATATTTGAGCTAATATATAATTGAGTGTAATAAATTTTAGACTTTAAGATTAGTTACTTTAATAATTAATTAAACCTAAAAAATAATAGGGTCTAGCAATTAATTAAGTCTATGTTAATTGTGTCTAAGATTTAATCGAACTTAATAACTAATTGGTCTCAAAATATTATGATCAAGAATTAAATAGATATAAGATTTTGTTAAGCCTATTAAAAAGATAGACTTAGTATATCCTTGAGCTTAATCTATGATTGAGTATCAAAACGAAGTACTTTAATAAATAATTGAGTTCAAAATATATGTGGGTTCAAGTTTTAACTAGCTCATTTTATAGTAAGATCAAAGAAAATATTCAGCAAAGTTACATCATTTCATTCCTAGTACTGTTCCTTCAAAATATGATATCAACTTTGCATTAAAGGTCCAGCTTTTTGATTTAGGGTTTTAATTATTAGCATTTAGGCGTTTTGGTGTTAGGATGTTAGGGTCCTAGCATAATTGAGACCAAAATATAACTAGCCATATAATTGATATGATCCAAGATATGATTAGATCATATTAATTATTTTTCACTATAAATTATTTGGTCCAATTAGTTGTGAGACTTAATTACATATCAAATTCAATTATTTTTATAGTCTAATTAATATATAATACGCTAAATTTTTTCTAGGATTGATTTATTTCCTAGTTTCACGTTAGATAGACTCAATTATTTCTGAAACATTATTATATTTAGATCAAAATATCTATTGGACCCAATAATATTTTAAGTTTAATTAAAATTTGAGTCTGATTACATTTTAGGTTTAATTTGTTCCCAGGTTCAATTATTTTTTGAGCCAATGCATGCTAGGTCCAATTGATTAGTAGCTCTATTATTTCCAAATTCAATTAATTATTGAATCAAATTATATTTTTGATCTAGTTTTATATTAAGTACATTTGATTCTTTGTCTCACTTATATATTAAGCCTAATTATTTATTAAGATCAACTATATATTAAACTTAGTTTTTAACTAGACGCAATTAATTCTTAAGTGCAATTAAATACTAACTTCAATTAAGTCTTTGTCTCAATTAATAATTAGGTTAAATTAATTTTTAGGCTTTATTGCATCTTACACATACTTAATTATAAGGCTTATTTCGTTCTTAGGGCTAATTATATGTTTAGGTCCAATTGATTATTAGACATGATTAATGACGTCTAATTATTTATAAGGCATAATTATATATTAAGTTTAATTATCACTTTAGGTCTAATTATATCTAAGTTGAATTCATTCTTCAGCCCAATTATTTATAGGGCTTAAAAATGAGTTTATCCCAACATAAAAATCAAAATTTGAATTTCATTGAATTTGCTAATGGAGACTAAGTTTCTACATAAGAATTAGTTGGGCTTAACAAAAATTTGAATTTCATATATAATTGGACATAATAAATATATGCGTCTAAAAGATAGTTTGACTTGAGATGTTCTTATGCCTAACAATTAAAGATCTAAATAATTAATTAAGCCTAACAATCATTTGAGTCTAATAATTAATTGAATAATTGAGTTTCATAAAAAATTAAATTATATAATTAAGCTTAATCTATAGTGGAGTTTAAGTATGAAATGAGGCTAATAAATATTGAGACTTAAAATATAATTAGGTTCAATATTTAGTTGGTCTTAAGATAGTAGGCGTGCGTGAATTGAATATATTATATTGAGAAATGAATTGAGCTTAAAAGTGAACTTGAAATATAATAATTGGGCCTAAAAATTAATTAGATCCAATATTTGATTAAGTTGAATATGTAATTGAAATTAACAATTTATTAGACTTAATAATTCATTATACCTAATAGCTAATTAGGTCTAAGATTTGTTGGGTTTAAGAAAAAAATTATACTTAGTGTATAATTTGACCGAATAATTGATTATGCTTGAGAATTAGTTAGGCCTATCAATCAATAGGACTAAATTAATTACTTTAACATGCACAAGTCTAAGAAACAACTCTATATATATAATTAGGCCTAACAAATATGTGATCTAAGATATATAGGCTAAAAATTATTAGACTCAGATTTAATTGGGCTTAAAAAATTAGACATGATATAATTAGACCTCATATATAATGACGTTTATGATATAATGCACCAATTATAATTGAACTTGAGATATAATTGCGGCTAATATATAAATGATCTTGGTGTATAATAGCCTAAAATATAATTGGACCTAATATTTAATGGGTTTAATACTTAATTTGGGTTTATTTTGCACCCAATAAATAATTGGGTTTAAGAACGGCATAGGTATGTTGTATATTAATTAAGTATAAAGAATGATTAGGCATAACAATTCATTGAGTTTATGAGCCAAAAATATGATTGTGCTTAATATAAAATTATGTCATTTAAATAATTGAACTTACTATAAAAATAAATCAGCAAAAGAAATAAGTTTAATAAATAATTAGACCTTAGATATAATTAATTCGATCAAATAATTTGTTGCATCATGCAATGAATTTGACTTAAATTTAATTGGGTCTAACAAAAAATTAGACTTAATATATAATTGTCAATAAAAATAAAATGGGCCTAATATATTGTTGAGTCTAATGTGTAATTGAGTGAAACAATTAATTGGACCTAACCATATGTTGGGCCAAATAGTTAATTAAATTTAGAATTTAATTGGGTTTAATTAAAAAGTAAACTTAATATATAATTGAACTTAATAAATAATTGGTCTTAACATATCATTAAGTCAAATAAAATATTAGATTTAAGACGTAATTGAGCATAATAATTAATTGAACTTAGCAAATAATTATGTCCTAATAATTAATCTCTAATAATTAAGTGGGCCTAAAACTTCCTTCTGCTAAAGAATTAGTTTAGGTCTAATATCTAATCACACCTAATAAAAAGTTTGGTTTCATATGCAATTTGGCCTAAGAATATATTTGAACCCAAGAATTAACTGAGTTTAAGATATAATTTGGTATGAGATATAATTGAACTTAATTATTAAAAAGCTAACAATAGATTAGGTTTAAGAATTAATTGAGCTTCCTAATTTATTTGGCCCAAAATTCAATTATGATTAAGAATTAATTAGGTCTAAGATGTAATAGGGCCTAAGATATAATTGGGCATAATGTGCATAAACCCATTAAATAATTGGGCCTAGAAATGATTTAAGCATAAGATCTAATTGGACCCAAATTATAACTGAACATGAGATATAATTGAACATAAAAATGAATTGATCCAAATAACTAATTGACTTTAACATTTATTAATTAGACTCAAAAATTGATTGGGCCACATATGTAATTGACATTAACAATTTATTAGCCCCAAATTATAATTGAACATAAAATATAATTACACATAAGGATTAATTGAGCCGAATAACTAATCAGGTTTAAAATTTATTAATTAAACCCAAACTTTAATTGGGCTAAATATGTATTTGATTCTAACAATTAATTGGACTTCGGATTCATTAGGTCGTATAAATAATTAGTCTTAGATTTGATTGGACATAATATAAATTAGGCTTAATATATAATTTGACCTAATAAATAATTGGCCATAATATATGGTTAGGTATAAGAATTAAACTAGCCCAATAGATTAGGCTTAAGGTTTAATTGAGTCTAACAATTAATTAGGTTTTAGATTTACTTGCTTTTAAAAATTAGTTAGGCCTTATAAAATATTAGGATGAATATATAAGAAGGCCTAAAAATAGTCTAGCTAAAGATATAAATAACTTGAACTTACACATAATTAAGCCAAATATGCATTAGTCCAAGATATAGCTAGGCTTAATATTATTGGATCGAATAATCATTGTGCTTATCAGGCATGAATCCAAGAAATAATTGGGCTGACAACAAATAATTTGGCCTAAATAATTAATTTGACCTAACAATTATTTGAGATTAATAATTAATTTAGTCTAATAATTAATTAACCTAAGATTTAGTTCGCCTAATAATTAGTTAAGTTTAAGATTTGACCGAAATTAATTAAATTTTTGGCTTAATATATGTTGGAATTAATAAATTATTGGGTTGAGAATGAAATAGGCTCAGATTCGACTTAAAATATAGTTTTATTGAATAATAATTTGTTTTAAGATATCGTTTATCCCAATAATTAATTAGTTTATTGACTAATTGAGTGTGAGATTTACTTCAATTTAATACAAATGGGACTTAATATATAATTAATAATAATATATAATTTAACTTATTATATAATTAAGTCTAAAAATAAAATGGCCTAATAAAAAGTAAGGTCAAATAATTTATCAGATTTAATATATAACAAGGCCTAGTAATTATATTCACCCTAACATGCATAAGTCTAATAAAGGACCTAAGAATAAATTATGCCTAAAATATAATTAGGCCAAACTATAACCAGAGCTAAATATAATTAGGTTTTATAAATAATTGATTTCAAAATATAATTAGATCTAATAATAAATATTGAGATCAAAGACATAATTGGGTCTATCATGCATGAAATTAAGAAATAATGAAGAAAAAATTTAACCTAATGTATATTAATTAGGCCTAAGAATTAATTGGATCATAAAAATATTTGGACGTAATATGTAACTGAGCATAACAATAAATTAGACGAAATAATTCATCACACTAAATTTGGGAGTAATATCTAATTAGGCTCAAGAACAAAATGGATTGAATAAATAATTAAGCCTAATGTGTAATTGAACCTAATAATTAATTGATCAAACAATTCATTGGGCACAACAATTTGTTATACAAAAAAAAAATAATTGAGACTAAGATTTAATCGGGTTAAATAAAAATTAAGCTTAATATATAGTTGAATTTAGTAATTAATTGGGCTTATATAATTGAGCTTAATGCATAAATGGGATTAATAAAATATTGAACCTAAAATTAGGCCTAAAATATATCTGAGCCTAATAACTAAATAGGTAAAGGTCCTATAAAAGCTTGGTGTTGACTACATGTTACCAATCAAACCTTCATGTTTAAAAAGTAATAAATCAAATTTTAATTTATCAATTTGATCTAAAGTAAACTTTGTCAAAAAATTTAAAAATTAAAGATCTTATACAACGAATTTGGATTTGAATTTTTTTTTATAGATGTAAAGAAATATTTAAGCTACATTCACGAAAAGTTTCATAGTTTTTTAAGTACTAAAAATATATATTTGTAATGTTAAAAATAACATAATTACTTAAAAAATTATAAAATTTTTTGTGACGGTAGCTTGAATATTCCTTTACATTTAAACCTAACACATATATAATTAAGTCTAACAATCAATTGTACTTAACAATTCGTTTGATCTAGCAATTCGTTGAGATTAATTAATAACCAATTAAGTATAAGATTTGATTGGGCTCAATAAAAAATTAAGTTTCACATAGAATTAGACCACGTTTAATAAATAAGTATTACCTTTGTATCATGATGTTAGAGCATCTTGAAACTTCAGTGATTTATCTCATTTCTTTTTATTTTTTAACTTGAATGAGAAAGAAACATAATTTGATTGGGATATGTTGTTTTATTTTTTAATATAAAAATAGATATCCTAAATTTATTTTACAAACTATTTCATCAAAATTTGTTTGGCAACTTTTTAATTGTAAAGATTTATTTATCATTCATAAGTTTTAAGTAACACTATTTTATATTATTTATATTATATTTTTTTTATATTTTATCATATATTACAATAATATTGATATATTACCTTTAATTTTTTTAAATAAATTATTCAAATAAAAGATATTGTAGAGTGAAATATGTCTTGAAATTTGTAAAAAATGTAAATAAATATTCAAGCTACCATCAAAAATATTTTAAAAATTTTTTTAGAAGTAAAGTTATTTTCATGATTTAAAAAAAATTAATATAAAATTTTAAATATATATTTTCAATACTCAAAAACTTTGACTTTTTTATTATATATTTTTTCACTTTTGTTACAAATTTAAAATTAAAATCCGTTGTACAAAATCACCAATTTGAATTGTAAATAAAATTTAAGTCAATTTAAATCAAATAGATATTTTATGTGTAGACTTGGTGGGAAAAAAATATAAGAACTTGATTAAAAAATGGGAATGATATAAAGTTTATTTTGATATTTATCTTAATATTAATTATTAAATTGTTGAATCTTATTCTTGATGAAATTACATAATATTAAGAATTATAATTAATTAAATTAATTTTTTTATGAAATATAATTAGATTTAAAATTAAATAATTTTCATATTATTTTTCAATCAAACATGAGAATAAGGATATAAAGGAATATAATAATATTAGGTTAACCATTTTTACTAATCCAATGATCTATAATATCATTTAATTTTTTAAAATTAAGCTGTATAAACCCCCTTTTTTTTTTTTAATGTTAGAGAGAGTTGTTCATTGATTAGCTTGTTATTAGTGTATTATTGAGTCAATCATCTCAAACTCAAAATGTAGTTTAATTTAAATTTATATTTGAAATTGTTTTACTTCATATTTCAAAATTATGAAAAAAAGACTCAAATATGGTTTTCATAACCTTCGTTCCACTTTTTTGTTTTGCAAAATTCCTATTTAATTAGCTCTTCAAATTCATTTGTCTTGAATTGAAAATTTCAAAGTTGATAATGATATATATTAATCACTTAATATTTTTTAAAATAAACCATTTAAAATTAGATTTAAAAGTTATTTTCTTTTTGTGTGCACTTGGTTGGTATTCACATGAATAAGCATAATTAAATCAAGGTGACTAGCAATGCCATTAAAAATTAATAATTAACTAATTATATTTAAAAAAAATTCTTGAGAAAACAATATTATTTTCTATTAAACTTCGAATAAAATTGGGCCTAATAAATAATATAATTTAATATATAATTGATCTTAAGAGTGGAATAGGTCAAACAAATAATTATATCTAAAATATAATTAGGTCTAATAATTAATTAACCTTGAGATATAACTGCATTTAATAGTAAATAAGGCTTAGCATGCGTGAGCCCAATAAATAATTGGGGCGAAGAATGAATTCAACCTAGATATAATTAGACCTAAAATGATAATTAAACTTAATATATAATTATGCCTTATAAATAATTGGACTTCATTAATCAAGCCTCATAATTAATTGGGTCTAAACATATAATTAGCCCTAAGAACGAAATTGGCTCTACAATTAAGTATGTGTAAGATGTAATTGAGCCTAAAAGTTAATTTAACCTAATTATTAATTGAGAAAAAGACTTAATTGAGGTTAATATTTAATTATACCTACGAATTAATTGCGTCCAATGAAAAATTAAGTTTAATATATAATTGATCCTAATAAATAATTAGACTTAATATATAATTGAGACTAAGAATTAAATGAGCTTAATATAAAATTAGATCAAAATATAATTAAATTTAAAAAATAATAAAGCTAATAATTAATTGGACCAAATAATTCATTATACCTAATAACTAATTAAGTTTAAAATTTGATTGTGTTTGAGAAAAAAATTAATTGGCCAAATAATTCATTATACCTAATAACTATATAATTTGGTTGAACAATTAATTGGCCATAATAATTAATAGTGCTTGAGAATTAGTTGGGCTTATTAATCAATTGGATCGAATTAATTATATTAACATGCATAAATCCAAAAAATAATTTTACATATATAATTGGGCGTAGCAAACAACATGACCAAAAATATATCAACTTAAAATTAATTGATCTAAGATTTAATTGGGCCTAAAAAATTAGGCATATGATATAATTATGCCTTACATACAATGAGGCCTGTGAGATAATGGGCTAATTATAATGAAACTTGAGATATAGTTACACCTGGTATATAAATTGACTTAATATATAATTGTGTGTGGATTTAACTTGATCTAATAAAAAATTAATTGATCACAATAAATAACTGGATTTAAGAATGAAATAAACTTAATACATAGTTAAGCCTAAGATATAAATGAGCCGAACAATTAGATTAAGATATAATTAGACTATCATGCATGAGCCCAACAAATACTTGAACTTAGGAACAAATTAGATCTCACATACAATTGGGCCTTGGGCCCAAATTATACATAAATTGAGACTAATTTGTACTAGTGGTGCACAAAATTTAATAAGGCCTAATATATGGTTGATTCAAGTGATTAATTTGACCTAAAAATTTAATTAGGTTTAAAACAAAATTGTGCTTAATATATTTATTGAGTCCAATGTGTAATTGAGCCTAAAAATTTGTTATGTCAAAAGGTTAATTGAACCTTAAATTTAATTAGGTTTAATAAGAAATTAAGCTTAATATGTAATTGAGCCTATATATTTGAGCCTAATAATTAATTAAGTTTAAGATATAATTTGATTTGAGACGTAATTGGACCTAACTATTAAGGAACCAACAATTAATTAGTTTTAAGAATTAATTTATGACCCTCATAATTAATTAGCCTAAGATTAATTATGAATAGGATTTAATTGGATCCAAAATTTGATTGGGAATAAGATATATAATTAATCGTAGCATGCATAAACCCATTAAATAATTCACCCTAGTAATTATATATTAACCCAATTTTTTTATGAGGCATAATTGAATTTAATGTCCAATTAATTTTTTAGTGCAATGAATTGTTTGGTCCAATTAAGTGTTAGGCTCAATTACATATTAGGCACAATATTTTTTATAACCTAATTAATTCTTATGCCAAATTTATATAAGTTAGGGTCAATTTTTTTTTGAACTGAATTATTCTTAAGTTTCATGTTTGATAGACCCAAATATATCTTAAGTGATATTATTTTCTATTAAGTCCAATTCTTTATAAGGGCAAAATATATATTAAGTTCAATTATAATTTGGGTCTATCTTAAGTCCAATTATTTGTTGAGCTCATGAACTATAGGCTTAATTTATTAGTGGGTCCAATTATATATTAAATTCATTTAAAACTTAAACCCATTTATATTTTGAACTCAATTATTTATTAGAGTACTTCGTTTTGATACTCAATCATAGATTAAGCCTAAGTATATACTAAGTCTATTTTCTTTAATAGGTTTAACAAAATCTTAGGTCTATTTAATTCGTGATCACAATTAAATTTTGAGACCAACTAATTATTAAGTTTGATTAAATCCTAGAAACAATTAACTAAGACTCAATTAATTGCTAAACCCCATTATTTTTTAGGTCTAATTAATTATTAAAAATAATTAATCCTAAAGTCTAAAATTTTGTTAGACTTAATTATATATTAGCTCAAATATTTATTAATTGTAATTTTTTTAGTAAAACCCAATAAATACTAAGCCAATTGATTGTTCGACCCGACAAACTCAATGGATCTTTAGGTCAAACGAATTTTTGGGCTTAATTATTAAAAAGATTCATTTCGTTTTTTAGAGCCAATTATGTATTAAGCACAATAAATATTAGGCTTAATCAATTCACTATTGAAATGAATTGCTTGATTAGTTAATTACTAGGCTTAATTCTATATTAGATTCAATTTATACTTTGGCCAAATTAATATATGTTGGGCACATTTTGGTTTTTAGCTATATTATTTCTTTGTCCTAACTATATATCAAGCTCAATATAATTTTGGAGCCAATTATAGTTAAAACAATTATTTTTAACCTATTTTGTTTTTAGACCCAATAATAGATTAAAGCTCAATTTTTGTATTAGATTAAATTAAAACTTAGGCTTTAGGATAATAAAGGGATACAGATGAACACCACCTCAAAAGGTACAGAGATATTTTTCACCATTCCTTAATTTTAAACAGTAAATTATTAACCAAAACTCCTCGAACCCCTAAGCCCTAAACTTTAATCTATGAATCCTAAAGAATAACTAATAAATCGTAAACTCTAAACTCTAACCATGAACGTTAAATCCTACCTTATTCCTCAAACTTTAAGCCAAAAACCATAAACTCTGACCCTAAAACCTAAATCTTAACCCCCTGAACACTAAATTGTAAACACTAACCCTTAAGTCCTAAACTTAACCCCTAAGCCCTCAAGCTTAAAGCTTAAAACATAAGCCGTAACCCACAACCCCTAAATTCAAGCCTCTAAACTATTACCCTAGCCTTAACTCCTCCACCGTCAATGCAAAACACTAAACCCTATTTTTAAACCTTAACATGTAAAATTTAAACTCTAAGCACTACCATTAAACCTTTAACCATAAACCCTAAACTCATAATCCAAAACGTTAACCCTAAATCCTAAACCCCAAACTCCAAACTCAAAACCTAAAACATTAACCATAAATCTTAAACCCCAACTCTAAACCATAAAAACTAAATTGGAAACCCTAAACCTTAAATCCTAATCCCTAAGCTTGATAACTTAAACATTATATCCTAATGTTAACCATAAGCCCCAACTTTCACTCTAAACCTTAACCCATATTCCTTAAATGTTAACCACTAACCCCTAACCCATAAACCATAAATGCTAACCCCTAAGCCAGTTTAACCCCCACCCATAAACCCTAAACCTTAACCTCTAAACCTAACAACCAAACTCAAAACCTTAAACACTAATCCTTAGTCATTAAACTCTAAACCCTAAACCTCATCCTCGAATCATTAAGGGTTAGGGTGTAGGAGTTGGGGTTTGGGGTTTGGGTTAGGGTTTAAGATTTAGAGTTTAGGGTTTATTGATTAGAGTTTGGGTTTATGGTTAAGGTTCAGGTTTAGGATTTAGGAGTTTTACTTTAAGGTTCAGGTTTTGGTCTTAGATTTAGGATTTACGACTAAATGTTTAGGATCTAGGAGTTAAGGGTTTTAGAGGTTAGAGTTTAGGGTTTTGGGGTTAAGGGTTTTAAAGTTTAGAAATTAGAGTTTAGGGTTAAGAGGTATAGTGTAAATTATCTTTGGAGTTTAAGTTTTTGATTTTAAGGTTTAGGGGTTAAGATTTTAAAGTTTAATGTTTAAGGGTTAGAGTTTAGGGTAAATTGCCTTTAAAGTCTAAGTTTTCAATTTTAGAGTTTAGGAGTTAAGATTAAGAGGCCAGTGTTCAATGGTTAGGAGTTTAGGGCATTAAGGGTAAAGTTAATAGGTTACCGCATAGGGATTACGGGTTTAAGGTTTAGGATTTAGTGTTAAGTTTATGGGTCATAATTTGAATTAGTTATGCATATCATGCATGAAATAAGAAATTATGGGGCCTATGAACGAAGTGAACCTAACGCATAATTGAGCTTAAAATGTACTTGGAGTCTCATGATATTGGACTTAAAATTTTATTGGGCATACCAATTAACTAATAGTAATAATTAAATGTGTTAAAGATATAAATTACCTAAGAATTCATGAGATTATCAGGCCTAATATATATATATATATATATATATATATATATATATATATCAATCTTAATATATAATATGCCCAAGAAAAGAATAGCCATAATGAATAATTTACTCTAAAATATAATTAAGCTCAGTAATTATTTGAGCCTAAGATATGATTGAACTTAGCATGCATAATCTGCTTAAAAATGAATTGGGCCTAACAAATAATATAGTTTAATATATAATTGATCTTAAGAGTGAAATAGGTCAAATAAATAATTATATCTAAAATGTAATTAAGTCCAATTAATTAACCTTGAGATATAACTGCATTTAATAACAAATTGAGCTTAGTATGCATGAGCCTAATAAATAATTAGGTTAAAGAATGAATTCAACCTAGATATAATTAGACCTAAAATTATAATTGAAATTAAAATATAAATTTTCATTATAAATAATGGGACTTCATTAATTAAGCCTAGCGATTAATTGGGCCTAACATATAATTTGCCTTAAGAACGAAATAGGCTCTACAATTGAAAATGGATAAGATGTCATTAAGCCTAAAAATTAATTTTACTTAATTATTAATTGAGATAAAGACTTAATTAAAGTTAATATTTAATTGTACCTAAGAATTAATTGCATCTAACTAAAAATTAAGTTTAATATATAATTGATCCTAATAAATAATTAGGCTTAGTATATAATTGAGACTAAAAATTAAATGAGCTTAATATAAAATTAGATCAAAAATATAATTGGATCCAATAATTAATTAAATTTAAAAATAACGAGGCTAGTAATTAATTGGACCTAGCATGCAATGGCTCAAAAAATAATTGAACTTAGGAACAAATTAAGCCTAAGTATAATTGGACTCAAATTTTAATTAAACTTAAAAGTTCAATTGTTAGGCACAATTGACTATTACGCTCAATTATATCATAAGTTTAATTGTAGTTTGGGTTCAATTATATATCATAAATTCAATGCATTCTTAAGTTTAATCACATATAGGGTTTTATGTATGTTATGCCCAATTATATCTTCTGTTAAATTAAATCTTGAGCCCAATTATATTTTAAGATTAATTATTTATTAGTGTCATTTATCTAGTTATTTATTAGACCTAAGTATATATTAAAATCCAATTTTTTATTAAATTTGATTAAATCTTAGGCCTAATTAAATTTTAATTCTAGTTAAATATTGAACCTAATATTATTAAGATCAATTAGTTGTTATACTTAACGAATTATTAGGTTATTCAATCTTATATTCATTTACATCTTAAGCCCAATTTTATACCTAGTTAGCTATTAAAATCTAATGTCCTTTTGAATAAATTACTTATTAGACCCAATTACATGCAAATAACAACTTTTAACATAGCTTAATTAATTCTTATATTGAATTAAATCTCAATATATAGTTGAATTTAGTAATTAATTGGGCTTATATAATTGAGCTTGATACATAAACGTGACTAATAAAATATTGAGCCTAAAATTAAGCCTAAAATATATCTGAGCCTAATAATTAAATGGGTAAAAGTCCCATAAAAGCTTGGTGTTGACTCCATGTTACCAATCAAACCTTTATGTTCAAAAAGTGATAAATCAAACCCTAATCTATCAATTTGGTCTAAAGTAAACCTTGTCAAAAAATTTAAAAATTGGAGGTATTCAAATTAAAGATCTTATACAACAAATTTGGACTTGAATTTTTTTTATAGATATAAAAAAAATTCAAACTACTCTCATAAAAAGTTACATAATTTTTTGAGTACTAAAAATATATATTTTTTAAATTTTATTATATTAAAAATTTTAAAATAGGATAATTACTCAAAAAATTATGAAATTTTTTGTGACGGTAGCTTGAATATTCTTTTATATTTATAAAAAAAATTTACATCAAAATTTATTGTAAGCTCTTCAATATGAATGCTTCTATTTTTGAATTTTTTTGATAAGGTTTAATTTAAACTAAATTGATATATCAAGTTTCGATTTGTCACTTTTTAAATACTATAGCTTCATTAATAACATGAGGTAAATAGCAAGATTTTATGAAAACTTTACTTTAATTAAATTGATCTAAAGATATAATTACATTTGATTTAATAAAGCCTAACAATTAATGACTTCATGGTAGATAGGTATAACAATTAATTAAGTCTTATAATTAATTCAGTAAAAATTTAATTATGACTAAATAATTAGACCTAACAACTACCTTGACCTAATAATTAATTAGACCTAAGATTTAATTATATACCTAAGAATTAGTTGGGCTTAAAATAATTACAAATAATAAAAAAATTGGGCACAATATATAATTGATTTTAATAAATAATTGGACTTAATATATAATTATCTTTTAAGAACCTACTGAGCTTAATACATAATTAGGCTTAAAAATAAATTAGATGGCCTAAGCTATAATTAGATCTATTGTGCATAAAACTTAGAAATAATTTGGCTCAAGAACAAATTTAACCGAACATATATTAATTGGACTTAAGAAATAATCGAACCAAAGAATTCATTGCGCAAAGTAACTTATTGAGATTAAGATTTGTCCTAAAAAAAAAAAAGGTTAATATACCATTGAACTTAACAATGAAATGACCGTAATAAATAATTTATCCTAATGTGTAATTGAGCCTAATAATTCATTAGGCCTTACAATTTGTTTGATCAAACAATTAATTGAGCTTAAGATTTAATTGGGTTTTAATAAAAAAATGACCTTAATTATAGTTGAGCTTAATGAATAATTGCCTAAGAATTAGTTGGGACTAAAATTTAATTGAGTCTAAGTCTTCATATATTTAAATTTAATTATATTTCATAAAATTTTAATTTAATTAATTATATTTCATAAAAATGTAATTTAATTAATTATAAAATTTAATATTATGTAATTTCATCATAATAAGATTCAATAATTTAATAATTAGTATTAAGATAAATATCAAAATAAACTTTATATCATTCACATTTTTTAATCCAGTTTTAATATTTTTTTCACACCAATTCTACACATAAAGTATCTATTTGATCTAAATTAACTTTTTTTTATATAAAAACAATTCAAATTAGTGATTTTGTACAACAGTTTTTAATTTTAAATTTGTAACAAACATGAAAAAATATATAATAAAAAAGTCAGAAATTTTTAGTATTGAAAATATATATTTTTAAAATTTTTATATTAATTTTTTAAAATCATGAAAATAACTTTACTATTGAAAAAAATTTTAAAAATATTTTTTATGATTGCTTGAATATTTATTTACATTTTTTTTATAAATTTCTAGACATTTTTGCTGTACAATATCTTTTATTTGAATAATTTATTTAAAAATTTAAAGACAATATTTAATTTAGACTAAACTAAAAAGTGTATATGTAAAATTGATAAAAAATATAAAAACTTGATTAAAAATCTCAAACAGTATTATTTAATAAGTTTAAATATTTTAATATTATTGTAATATATGATAAAATATAAAAGAAATAATATAAATAATATAAAATAGTGTTACTTAAAACTTCTCAATGATAAATAAATCTTTACAATTAAAAAGTTACCGAATAAAATTTGATGAAATAGTTTGTAAAATAAATTTAGGATATCTATTTTTATATTAAAAAATAAAACAAAATATCCCAATCAAATTATGCTTCTTTGTCATTCAAGTTAAAAAATAAAAAGAAACGAGATAAATCACCTAAGTTTCAAAATGCACTAACATCATGCTACAAAGGTAATACTTATTTATTAAACGTGGCCCAATTCTATGTGAAGCCTATTTTTTATTAAGCCCAATCAAATCTTATGCTCAATTGGTTATTAATTAATCCCAACGACTTGCTAGACCAAATGAATTGTTAAGTATAATTGATTATTAAGCTTAATTATATATTAGACCTAACTATATCTTAAGTTTAATTAAAATTTGAATCCAATTATATCTTACGCTTAATTTGTTCTCAAGTTCAATTATTTTTTGAGCCCATGCATGTTAGGTCTAATTAATTATTAGTCCTATTATTTTTAAAGTCAATTAATTATTAGATCTAATTATATTTTTGACCTAATTTTATATTAAACTCTTTAATTCTTAGTCTTAATTATATATTAGGCATAATTATTTATTATACATTAAAATTAATTTTTAATAAACTCAATTAATTATTAGGTACAATTAAATCTTAAACTGAAGTAAATCTATCTCAATTAATAATTAGATTAAATTAATTTTTAGACTCAATTACATCTTACACATACTTAATTGTAGAGCCTATTTTGTTATTAGGGCTAATTATATGTTAGGCCCAACTAATTATTAGGCTTGATTAATGAAGTCCAATTATTTATGAGGCACAATTATATATTAAGTTCAGTTATCATTTTAGGTCTAATTATATCTAAGTTGAATTCATTCTTCAACCTAATTATTTATTGGGCTCACGCATGCTAAGCCCAATTTGTTATTAAATGCAGTTATATCTCAATGTTAATTAATTATTAGACCTAATTAATTTTTAAATCTAAACCATAACCCTAAATGCTATATTATAACCAGTTTAGAGATTAAGATTTAAGTGTTAAGGTTTAGAGTTTAATGGTTAGGGGTTAGAGCTTATAATGTTTTTGATTTAAGATTCAAGGGTTAACGTGTAAGAGTTGGGTTTGTGGTTTGGGTTAGGGTTTAAGATTTAGACTTTAGGGTTTGTTGATTAGGATTTGGGTTTATGGTTAAGGTTCGAGTTTAGGATTTAAGAGTTTTACACTAGGGTTCAGGTTTTGGTTTTAGGATTTAAAGTTTATAGCTAAATGTTTAGGATCTAGAGGTTAAGGGTTTTAACATTTAGGGATTAGAGGTATAGTGTAAATTATCTTTGGAGTTTAAGTTTTCAATTTTAGGGTTTAGGGGTTAAGGTTTATGATTTAAGATTTTAAGGTTTAATGTTTAGAGGTTAGAGTTTAGGGTTAAGAGATTAGGTTTAGGTTTTTGATTTTAGGGTTTAGTGGTTAAGATTAAGAGGTCAGTGTTCAAGGGTTAAGGATTTAGGATATATATGGTAAGGTTAAGAGGTTACTGCATATGGATTAGGAGTTTAAAGTTTAGGATTTAGCGTTAAGTTTACGGGTCATAATTTGAATTAGTTATGCATATCATGCATGAAATAAGAAATTATGGGGCTTATGAATAAAGCGGACCTAACACATAATTGGGCCTAAAATATACTTGGAGTCTTATGATTATTGGACCTAAAATTTTATTGGGCATACCAATTAACTAATACTAATATTCAAATGTACTAAAGATATAAATGTACCTAAGAATTCATGAGATTATCAGGCCTAATATATATCAATCTTAATATATAATAAGCTCAAAAAAAGGATAGCCTTAACGAATAATTTACTCTAAAATATAATTAGGCTTAAGATATAATTAAACTCAATAATTATTTGAGCCTAAGATATAATATGATTTAGCTTAAAAATGAATTGGACTAACAAATAATATAGTTTAATATATAATTGATCCTACAAGTGAAATAGGTCAAATAAATAATTATATCTAAAATATAATTGTGTCCAATAATTAATTGACCTTGAGATATAACTGCATTTAGTAACAAATTGGATTTAGCATGCGTGAGCCCAATAAATAATTGGGTTGAAGAATGAATTCAACCTAGATATATTAGACCTAAAATTATAATTAAACTTAATATATAATCATGCCTTATAAATAATTGAACTTCATTAATCAAGTGTAGTAATTAATTAGGCCTAACATATAATTAGCCTTAAGAACAAAATAGGCTTTACAATTAAGATATGTAAGATGTAATTTAGACTAAAAATTTATTTAACATGATTATTACTTGAGATAAATACTTAATTGAGGTTAATTTAATTGTACTTAAGAATTAATTACGTTCAATTAAAAATTAAGTTTAATATATAATTGATCCTAATAAATAATTAGCTTAATATATAATTGAAACTAAAAATTAAATAAGCTTAATATAAAATTAGATCAAAAATATAATTAGATTTAATAGTTAATTGAATTTAAAAATAATAAGACTACTAATTAATTAGACCTAACATCCATTGGCTCAAAAAATAATTGAACCTGGGAACAAATTAAGCCTAAGATATAATTGGACTCAAATTTTAATTAAACTTAAAATATTATTAGGTACAATAGATATTTCGATCTAACAACAAACAATTTCTAAGAAATAATTGAGTTAAGATCAATTATATATTAAGCGTGTTTCATTCTTAGGCTTAATAATATATCAAGTTCAATTATTTAATAGAATCAATTATATATTAAGATGAATTAAATATTTTGGCCTAACTATGTCTTAGGTACAATTATTTTTGGGCCCAATTAATTGTTAACCCCAATTATATCTTAAGCCTAATTCTCAAGCACAATTAAATCACAAGCCAATATTTATTGGCCCATTTAGGCTTTAGGCCTAATTATTAAAACTAATTATTTATTAATTTACAATAAACCCTTTTTTGTTATTAGACCTAATCAAATGTTAAGCTTAATTAGTTGTTAAGCTTAATGAATTACTAAGTCCAATTAATTATTAATCTCATTTAACTTGATTAAATATGAAATCTAATTAATTTTGAAGTCTAATTAATAATTGTTAGGCGCAATTAACTATTACACTCAATTATATATATCTTCAATTATAGTTTGATTTCAATTATATATCCTAGATTGGATGCATTCCTAATTTCGATTATGTATAGGGCATATGTACGTTACACCCAATTATATCTTTTGCTAAATCAAATCTTGAGCCCAATTACATTTTAAGATTAATTAGTGTCATTTACCTAGTTATTTATTAGACTTAAGTATATATTAAATCTAATTTTTTATTAAATTATATTAAATTTAGGCATAATTAAATTTTAATTATAGTTAAGTATTGAACTTAATTAATTATTAAGATCAATTATTTTTTATACTTAACGAATTGTTGGTTTATTCAATGTTCATTTACATCTTAAGCCTAATTATATACCCAGTTAACTATTAAGATCTAATATCTTTTTGATCAAATTACTTATTAGACCTAATTATATGCCAATAACAACTTTTAACCTAGCCCAATTAATTCTTATATTAAATTAAATCTTAGGTTCAATTAATTACTAGACTCAATTAAATGTTAGACTTAATTTTTTATTAAATATAATTAAATTGTAGACTTAATTAATTATTTAACCCAATGAATTGATAGACTTGATGAATTGTTAGGTTAAATTAATTATTAGACTTAATTGCACATTGGACTCAATTATTCATTAAACCAAATTAATTTTTAAGACTGATTAATAAATGCTAAGCTCAATTAAATCTAAATTTTAATTATAATTTATATATGATCCTATCTTAGGATTAATTCATTAGTAGGCTTAATTTTTGCATCGGGTTTAAGCATACTACGTCCAATTATATCTTAGGATCTATTAAATTTTAAATCCAATTATATTTTTGGCTTAATTATTTATTTATTTTATTTTATTCTTAGACTTATTTATAAATTAAGGCCAAGTATTTATGGCCCCTAATTATATATTAAGCTAAATCTTCAATTTCACTTTACTAAATCTTATGTCCAATTAATTCTTAGTTACAATTAAATCATGAACTCAATAAATCAGGCTAGTTATATTAATTGTTAGGTTTAATTAATTATTTGAACTTCATTACATTTCAAGCTCAATTACATCTTGGATCAAGTAAATTATTGAGTTCAAATATATGTTAGGCCCAATTATATTTGTAGCTCAACTTTTTATTAGACCATATTAGTTAATAAGTTCAACAAATTTTTAGATAGAAAACTCAATTAATTGTTAGGCTAAATTTTTTATTAAGCTAAATTATATAGTATGTCTGACATTTTATTTAACCTAATTATTTATTGAGCTTGATCATATATCAAGTGTAAATTTTTATTAAATTAAATTAAATGTTAAGCTTAGTTAACTACTTAACCTAATGTATTGTTAGGCTTAATTTGTTGTTAAACTCAATTACACATTAAACTTAATTATTTATTGGATCTATTTTGTTCTTATGTTTAATAATATTTAGCCTAAGTGTTTACTAGACCTGAATACATCTTAAGTTCAATTAATAATTTAGGAAAGTAATGGTTTGATCCAATTAAATGTTAGTCTTGAGATTTGGTTCAAACAAATTTTTTGTTAGGCCCAAACTAATGAATTGGTTCAATTACATTTTAGGCCCAATTAGTTTTACAGTCCAATTAATTTTTTAGCTTAAGTTAGGCTCAATTCCATACATAATATACATAACTATATTTTAAGTAGTATTATTTATTATTAAGTGAAATTATCTATTGAGTTCAATTATATTAAGTGTAATTAAAATTTGGATCCAATTATATCTCTACCTTAGTTTTTTTCCTAAGTCAAATTATTTGTCAAGCTAATGCATGTTAAGCGTAATTAATTATTGATCCAATCATATCTTGGATCATATTAATTATACGGCTAGTTATATTTTGGGCTCAATTATGCTAAGACCCTTGCACCCTAACACCAAATGCCTAAATGCTAAAGGAAAAAATAACCTTAACAAATAATTTACCATAAAATATAATTGGGCCTAAGATATGGATGGACACAATAATTATTTGAGCCTATGATATAGTAGATGATTCACCTATAAAAGAATTCAGCATAATATTTAATCAAGCTTAATAAAATAATATAATTTAATATATAATTGAGCCTAAGAATGAAATAGGTCAAATAAATTTAGTTAGGTCTAATGATCAATTGGCTTTGAGATATAATTGCGCTTTATACCTATTTCAGCATGCATGAGCCCAATGGTTAGGCCAAAAAACAAATTTAGCTTGGAATAATTATAGAATTGTGCCTTATAAATTGTTAAACTTAATTAATCAAGTTTAACAATTAAAAGAGCTTAATAAATAATTAAGCTTAATATATTCTTAGACCTAGGAATGAAATGGGTTTTATAACTCACTTATATCTTAACCCCAATTAATTACTAGGCTTAAATAAATTTTAGGCATAATCATTGATTAAGTCCAATTATATATTAAACCCTTTTATTATTAAGCCAAATTAATAGTTAGACCAAATTAACTCTTAGACAACATTAAATCTTAGTCCTAATAAATTATTAAAGATAATTAATTATTAGGTTTAATTATTTTTAGGCCCAATTAACTATTGGGTTCAATTACACTTTAGATCCAATATTTTTATTCAACCCAATTACGTATTGTGCTAATTGTTTATTGAGCTTAATAATCTATTGAACTCAATTTTTTGTTAAAATAAACATATTTTTACTAAAGGCTCAGTTAATTATTCAATCGAATGAATTACTAGGCACAATGAATTATTAGTTCCAATTAGATGTCATGCTTAATTATTCATTAGGCCCATTTATATCTGAAGCCTAATTTTTTATGAGTCTTAATAAAATCTTTGGAACAATTAATTATTTTTCACTATAAATTGTTTGGTCCAATTAATTGTTAGATTCAATTACATATCAAACTCAATTATTTTTATGGTCCAATTAATATACAGTAGGCTACAAAAACATTGGCGTTTGAAAGTTGTAGATGATCTCCAACTTGTAAGATGAGCCATGGAACCCTGGTTTAGAGATGAACATATTGACGTCGACTAGATAATGATGATGGCAAAGGCAAAGAATGCCAATGATGTTCCTAAATTCTGCTCCTTTTGAATTACGCTCTGATGTTCTTCAAGAATGATTGACAAAACAGACAGCTTTGCTGTGAGCCAATCCACTAAAGGTGAATCTTGAAAAAATTTTATCATGCTCTGTGAAGGTTCATACTCGAAAGAACCCACATTTTGGAAGTGAAGTAAACGTTTTGTTGCCATGCTTACTACTTATAGGGTCTCCAATGGAGGATTATATGATGCAATTTGATGAGAAGGCAATGGGTTTTGCTTCTGAGTGAAGAGTTCATCCCACAAAGAGGGATAGTAAGTGAAAAGGCAGTGAGAGCGATAAAGGCCTGATTTGCATTTGAAAATCATGAATTAGGTAATGGTATGCTCTGGATCTCAAAAATGAAAAAGACAACAAGATACATAGCCCTATACAAATCATGATGAAGGTCCTGTGGGCCTAATCATTTTCATGGATATGACCGTGACATTTTATCACTCATAAATGATAATATCAACTCCTTTTTCATAAAAGAAACTATTCGTTTGTTTTATTAAATTAACACGAGATTATGATTCATTTCATATATATAATTATTTTAAAAAATCTTAAGGTCATCTCCACCATTTAATATATTAAATATATATAATAATATTTTTAAAACATTAATATTAAATATATTATAAATATAAAGTTTTAAAAAATATGAATATCGATAAATTTCATTTATATCATCTTAAATTTTAAATTTAATAATACTTATTCATTAAAATTTAATATTGCATGATATTTAACGCTCATAAATGATAATATCAACTTCTTTTTCATGAAAGAAACTATTCATTTATTTTATTAAATTAACACAAGATTATGATTGGTTTCATATATATATATATATAATTATTTTAAGGAATTTTAAGGTCATCTCCACCATTTAATATATTAAATGTATATAATAACATTTTTAAAACATCAATATTAGATATATTACAAATTTAAAGTTTTAAAAAATATAAAGATCGATAAATTTCATTTATATCATCTTAATTTTTAAATTTAATAATACTTATTCATTAAAATTTAATATTGCATGATTTTTTATCACTCATAAATGATAATATCAACTCCTTTTTCATAAAAAAAATTATTCATTTATTTTGCTAAATTAACACAAGATTATGATTCATTTCATATATATAATTATTTTAAGGAATTTTAAAGTCATCTCCACCATTTAATATATTAAATATATACAATAATATTTTTAAAACATTAATATTAAATATATTATAAATCTAAAGTTTTAAAAAATATGAAGATCGATAAATTTCATTTATATCATCTTAAATTTTAAATTTAATAATACTTAATTTAATATTGCAAGATATTTTATCACTCACAAATGATAATGTCAACTCCTTTTTCATGAAAGAAACTATTAATTTATTTTACTTTATTAACACAAGATTATGATTGATTTCATATATATAATTATTTTAAGGAATCTTAAGGTAATCTCCACCATTTAATATATTAAATATATATAATAATATTTTTAAAACATTAATGTTAAATATATTATAAATTTAAAGTTTTAAAAAATATGAACATCGATAAAGTTCATTTATATCATCTTAAATTTTAAATTTAATAATACTTATTCATTAAAATTTAATATTGCATGATATTTTATCACTCATAAATGATAATATCAACTCCTTTCTCATGAAAGAAATTATTCATTTATTTTACTAAATTAACACAAGATTATGATTCATTTCATATATATATATATAATTATTTTAAGGAATCATGAGGTCATCTCCACCATTTAATATATTAAATATATATAATAATATTTTTAAAACATTAATATTAAATATATTATAAATTTAAAGGTTTAAAAAATATGAACATCAATAAAGTTCATTTATATCATCTTAAATTTTAAATTTAATAATACTTATTCATTAAAATTTAATATTGCATGATAATATCAACTCCTTTCTCACGAAAGAAATTATTCATTTATTTTACTAAATTAACACAAGATTATGATTCATTTCATATATATATATATATATATATATATATATATATATATAATTATTTTAAGGAATCTTGGGGTCATCTCCACCATCTAATATATTAAATATATATAATAATATTTTTAAAACATTAATATTAAATATATTATAAATTTAAAGGTTTAAAAAATATGAACATCGATAAAGTTCATTTATATCATCTTAAATTTTAAATTTAATAATACTTATTCATTAAAATTTAATATTGATTGATAATATTTGAATTTTATTTTTATACTAAAAAATTATGTATACAAATAATGTAATTTTAAATTTCATTTGAAATTTATACATCTAGATAAATATATAATTTACAATTATTTATGATACACTATAATGAAAAAAAATTTAGTGTCAATAATATTGTAATATAATAAATTTTATTTAAAATGTTTGAATTGATTATAACATCATTTAATATTATAAGTCTCCAAAACATAAAAAACAAATTAATCGTATTGTCAAGTTTTTTTTTTTTTTAAATCTACAGATGTGCATATAAGATTATTATTTTTTCAGTATCATATTACATAAGTTTAATAGACTTAGTGAAAATTAAATAATTGTTATTCGAATATTGAAAAATGCAAGAGGGTATTTCAAGATGCTTTAACATCATGCTACAAAGGTAATGCTTATTTATTAAGCATGTTCCATTATATGTGAAGCCTAATTTATATTAAGCCCAATCAAATCTTATGCTCAATTGGTTATTAATCCCAATGAATTGCTAGATCAAATGAATTGTTAAGTACAATTGATTGTTAAGATAAATTATCTATTAGACCTAATTTTTTTTAGTCCAATTAACACATCCATTATGCATAATTTATTCCTAAGCCTAATTTTTTTGTGAGTTCATACATGATATACCTAATTAATTATTAGACCTAATAAATTTTCGATTCAACTAATTATTATGCCTAATTATGTGTCTAGTTTAACTATATTTGGTCTAAAATTTCATAAAATTCAATTATATATCAGACCTAATTATATCATGTCTAATTTTTTATATCAAATTAATTTCACATTTAATTATATCTTAGGCTATATAAATTTGACCCAAATATAAGTTAAATTATTTTTTGGGGCTCTTGCATGCTGCCTAATTAATTCGAGCATATTTAGCCCAATTTAAGATTAGGCACAATTAAATATTTGGTCCAACTAATTCTTAAACCCAATTAAATCTTAGACTCAATTAATTGTTATGACCAATTAATTATTTGATCAAGTTAATTGTTAAGCTCAGTTAAATCTTAGAAAAAAAATATTTATTAGGCACAACCAATTAACTTTTTTCTTAATAAATGAATGTTAGGCCCAATTAGTTATTAAACATAATGAATTATTATGCTCAATTATATCTTAAGTCTAATTATAATTTAGATTCATGCATGCTACGTCCAGTCATATCTTACGTCTAATCATAAATTAAGCCTTATAATTTATTATGCTTTATTCTATATTAAACTCAATTCTTTATTAGGCTCAATTAAATTTCAAATCAAATTAATTTTTAATCATAATTAGATTTAATTAATTATTAGATCTAATTAATTATTTGATCTAATTATTGGGCTCAATTATATTGCAAACCCACATATATCTTAGTTTTTGTTACATATTATGCTCAAAAATTATTTAGGCCCAATGGTATATGATCCCAATGTGGGTCTAACTAATTTTTTTGAAAAATTTACACCTTAGGCCTAATTAAATTACTTACGAAACCCAATAATTTGCTAGATTTAAAAAATTATTAGGTTCAACTATATCTTAAGTCTAATATTTTATTTGATTTAATTATATAGTTTATTTATCATGCTCAATTACAAATTAAATCCAATTAAGTCTTCAACTCAAACAATTATTTAGCCTAATTAGTTATTTAATTAAATTAAGTATTAGGCTCAATTACACATTAAAATCAATTATTATTAGGCTTATTCTTAGGCCAAATTATATATTAAGCTCAATATTTTTTTATGCGATTTAATCTTAGGTCTAATTAATTATTTGGTTCAATATATTATTTAGTCCAATTAACTACTAAACTCAATTACATATTAGGCCTAATTTGTTTTTAACCTGACCAATATATGTTAGCCTTAATTTGCTTTTAGGCTGAATTATTTTTGAATTTCATGCACCATACTCTTAATTATACCTTCGGCTCTATTATTAACTAGTAGACCTAATTATATTGGGATGAATTATTTGTGAGACTCAAGTCAAATTATAATTTCGGTCCAATTGTATATCAAGCGCAATTTGTCCCTAATTCTAATTATAATTTGGATCCAATTATATCTTAGGCCCAAATTGTTCCAAGGTTTAAATATTTGTTGTGCCCATGAACACTAATCCCAATTATATCTTAAATCTAAATAATTATTTTGTCCAATTATATACTAACCCTGTTTTTTCTTTATGCCTCATTATATACTAAGCCTAATTATTCATCAAGATCAATATGTTAAGACTTAGGCTCAATTAAATATTAGTTCCAACTAATTCTTAGGCAATTATTCATTAAGCTCAATTATAATTAAGGCTATTTTTTAATTAAAACCCAATTAAATTTTGAGCTCAATCAATTGTTTAACCAAACAAATTGTGAGGCCCAATAAATTATTAGGCTTAATTGCACATTAGGATAAATTATACATTAGGGTCATTTCATTCTTAAGTTGAATGATATATTAACCTTTTTTTTTATTAGGCCAAATGAAATCTTAAGCTCAATATGTTGTAATGAATTCTTTGGTTCAATTAATTATTAAGTCTAATTAATATATGTTAGGCTAAATTTTTTCTTGAGCTAAATTATTTCTAAGTTTTATACACAATAGATCTAATTATATCTTAGGCCATCTTATTGCTTTTTAAGCCCAATTATGTATTAAGCTCATTAGATTCTTAAAGGTAATTATATATTAAGTTCAATTATTTATATACTAAGCCCAATTTTTTTATTATTTGTAATTAAATTGTAAGCTCAACTAATTTTAGTTAGGTCAAGTTAATTGTTAGGCCTAATTATTTATATTCTTTGTCTAACTCATTTTAGTCATAATTAAATTTTTACTCATTTAATTATTAGACTTAATTAATTGTTATACCTATCTAATCATAAAGTCATTAATTGTTAGGCTTTATTACATCAAATGTAATTATATCTCTAGATCAATTTAATTAGGGTAAAGTTTCATAAAATATTGATATTTAACTCATATTATTAATGAAGACATTATATTTAAAGAGTAACAAATCAAATCTTGATCTATTAATTTAATTTAAATTAAACCTTATCAAAAAAATTCAAAAATAAAGGTATTCATCTTGAAGAGCTTACAATAAATTTTGATGTAAAATTTTTTATAAATGTAAAAGAATATTCAAGCTACCATCAAAAAAAATTTCATAATTTTTTAAGTAATTATGCTATTTTTGAAAAATTTTAACATTACAAAATTTAAACAATATATATTTTTAGTGCTCAAAAAATTTAAGCCCGATTAAATTTTAGGCCCAACTATTTTTCATGCACTATTAAATCTTAGGTCAAATTAATTGTTAGGTCTAATTAATTATTAGATTCAATGAAACGTACATTTATTAGGACAAATTATATATGGAGTCTTAATTTTTTATTAGACCTAATGAAATCATGAACCAAATTAATTATCAAGTCCAATGAGTTTCTATGTCCAATTAATAGTTAATCTCAATTACATATTCGATCTATTTAAATATTAGATCTGGTTAATTTTATGCCCAATTCATAAAATTAGTCACAATTAGTTGTTTGGCCCAATTAATTATTACGTTTAATTATATCTTAAACTCAATTATAATTTTGATACAATTATATCTTAGACTCAATCATTTCTATACCCAATAATGTATTTAGTTCATCTAATCGTATATTAGATCTAATTAAATTTTATGCCAATTTATTAATTAGTCTACATTTTGGCTCTTAGGGTCAACTATAGATCAAGTAAAATTAACATTTAATTGAATATAATAATTAATTAGCACTAACAATTAATTTGACCTAAAATTTAATAGTGTATGAAAAATAGTTGGGCCTAAGATTTCATTGGGCCTTATAAAAAATTGGGCTTACTTTATAATTTGGTCTTAGAAATAATTTGGCCAAAGATATAATTAGACCTACTACTCAATTTTACCAAGTTAAATTGGCTAACATGCATAAGTTCAAAAAATAATTAAACGTGTAAATGAACCTAATAAACATTATGGTTTAAGATATAATTTGCTTAAAATTGACTAGGTCATAAAAATTGGACATATGATATAATTAGATCTCATATATAATTCAGCTTACAATATAATATGGCAAGAATAATTAGATTCGAGATATAATTAAGGTTAATAATTAATTGGACTTAACATTTATAAGGTCTAATAATTTATTTGACATTCTTGCATGAACTTAAAAAAATAATTAAGCTTAAGAATGAGTTTGGCTTTAAACAAATTAGGCTAAGAATTAGTTCAAACAATGAATTATGCCTAAGATTTAATTGTAACTAAAAATTGATTGGCCTAAGATTTAATTGAGTTTGATGAAAAATTAAACTTAATGCAAAATTGGATCTAATAACTCATTGGACTTAACAATTCACTTGAACAAAATTAATTAAGCATAATATTTAATTGAGTTTAATAAAACAATGAGCTTGATATATAATTGAGCTTAATAAATAATTAGGCTAAATATATAATTGAAATTGAACATAACGAAATAGTGAAGCTAAGAATTTAATTGAATCTACTAATTAATTAAGCCTAGATTTAATACTACGTAAGAATTAGTTTGCCTGGTATCTCATTAGGCGTAACAAAAATTTGAATTTCATATATAATTAGACCTAATAAATATGTGGGTTTGACATATAATTGAGCTTGAGATGTAATTGAGCACAACAATTAAAGATCGAAATAATTTAGTAGGCCTAATTATTAATTGGATTGAAGATTTAATTGTGACTAATAATTAATTGAATCGAATAATAAAAAATTAAGTTAATATATAATTAGGCCTAATAAATAATTAAACTTAATTTATAAGTGAGTTTAAGAATGAAATGAGATTAATAAATATTTGGACCTAAAATTGCTTGATTTATTGGTTCTAAGAACCAAATGAGACTAATTAATAAATTGGCATAAAAATTAATTAGTTTAAGATTTAATTAGATCTGATATACGATTGGAAGTTGTGCATGAACAAAATAATAATTAGGCCTAAAAATGATTGAGCTTAAGACATAATCATACCCAAATTATAATTGAATTGAAAATATAATTGAGCATAATAATTAATTGGACTAAATAACTAATTGCACCTAATTTTATTAATTAAGAATAAAATTAATTGGATCTAATATTTTATTTAGATTGAATATGTAATTGAGATTAACTATTGATTGAACCTTGATAATTAGTTAGGTTTGATAAAAATTAAGACTTAATATATAATTTGATCTAATAGATAACTAGGCCTAGATTTAATTAAATCTAATAATTAATTCGACCAATGATTTAATAGTGCATGAAAAATAGTTTAACTTAAAATTTAACTAAGCCTAATAAATATTATGGTTTAAGATATAATTAAACTTAAATTGATTAGATCATAAAAATTGGACATATGATATAATTAGATCTCATATATAATTGGGCCTACAATATAATAGGCCAAGTATAATTGGATTATAGATATCATTGAGGTTAATAATTAATTAGACCTATGGTCTAATAACGGACTCGACCTATCGTGCATGGACCTAAATAATAATTAGGCTTAAGAATGAGTTTAGCCTTAAGCATACTAATTGGGCTTAAGAATTAGTTAGATACAAAAAATAATTGAGCTTAATATGTGATTAAGCCTAACAAGTAAGTGGACTTATCAATTTATTAAGCCTAGATATTCATTGGATCCAATAATTAATTAAGTCGTTATTAAAAATTTTAGCATAATATATAATTGGTCCACTTAAATAAATTGAACCGAACTTAAAAATTGGCTGACAATTAATTAGGTCTAGGATTTTGATTGGGTCTAATAAAAAATTAAACTAATAAATAATTGACTTTAACATATAACAAGGTCTAGGAATTGAATTAACCTAATAAATTACTAAGGATAAGATTTAATTGAATCTAACACTTATTTGGCCTAATAATTAATTGCACCTAAAATTTAATTGTGCCAAAATTGGGCCTAAGAATTTATTTAAGCCTAATAAAAAGTAGACTAAATATATTATTGATCCTAATAAGTAATAATATTTAATGTATAACTTGTTCTAAGAACTAACTAAACATCACACATAATTTGGCCTAAAATATTATTAAGTATAATAATTAATTAAATTTAAGATACAATTGGGTCATAATTAATTGGAAATGGAAACAAACTAGACTAATTCGATTCAAATTTAATTGGACTTAAGATATACTTTATGTGTATAAATAATTGATCATAATAATAAATAATCGAACCAAAGATATAATTGGATTTATTGTATATGAAACCAAGAAATAATTCACCTGCGAGCAAATTTAACTGAATATATATTAATTGGACCTAACAATAATTGTATTACAAATAATTGGCTTTATGATGTAATTTAGCCTAACAGTTAATTAGACCAAATAATTCATTTTGTCAAATAATAATTTGAGCCTAAGATTTAATTGTAACTAAGAATTGATTAGGTTTAAGATTTAATTGAATCTAATAAAAAAACTTAAGCTTGATGGATAATTGGGTCAATTAACTAATTAGACCTAATAATTAATTGGGTCAAATAATTAATTAAACCTAGGATTTAATTGAGTTTAATAAAAAAAAAGCTTAATATATAATCACACTTAGTAAATAAGTAGGCTTGATATATAATTAAACCTAATAAAATAATAAACCGAACAATTTAATTGAATCTAGTAATTAATCATGCCTATGATATATTACTACATAAAAATTAGTTGGGCCTAATATCTAATAAGGCGTAACAAAAAACTGAATTTTGCATACAATTGGATCTAATAAATATATGGGTCTAAAGTATAATTTGGCTTGAGATGTAATTGAGCCCAACAATTAAAGATTTAAATAATTTATTAGGCATAACTATTAATTGCATCTAATAATTACTTGAATTGAATAATAAAAAATTGAGTTAATATATAATTGAGCCTAATAAATAATTGAGCTTAATCTATAAGTAGGTTTGAAAACGAAATGAGACTAATTAATATTTGGACCTAAAATATAATTGGGTCCAACATTTAGTTGCTCTTAAGATAAAAGTGTACAGCGTGCATGAACTAAATATATTGTGCTGAGAAATGGATTTAGGGTAAAATGTAGTTGGATCTAAAATATAATACTTAGGTGAAAAAAATTATTGGATCTAATAATTTAATCAAATATGTAATTGAGATTATTAATTTATGGGACCAAATAATTCATTATACCTAACAATTAATTAGGTTTAAAATTTGATTGGGTTTGAGAAAAAAATTAAGCTTAGTATATAATTTGATTAAACAATTAATTAGCCATAAAATTAAATGTGTAGAGAATTAATTGGGCATGTTAATTAATTGGATGGAATTAATTAAGTTAACATGCATGAATCTGAAAATTAATTCTATGTATATTGGGCCTACAAATAACATGAGCTAAGATATATAGAATTAAAATTAATTGGACTTAAAAAATTAGGCATATGATATAATTATGCCTCATGTACAATTAGGCTTATGATATAATGGACTAATTATAATTGCACTTGACATATAATTGTGCTTAGATTTAACTTGATCTAATAAAAACTTAACCTTAATATATAATTGATCATAATAAATAATTGAATCTAAGAATGAAATGGATTTAATACATATTAAGCCTAAGATATAAATGAACCCAACAATTAATTAGATTAAGATATAATTAGGCTATCATGCATGAGCTCAACAAATACTTGGACTTAGGAACAGATTAAATCTCACATACAATTGGGCCAAATTATACATAAATTGAGACTAATTTGTATTAATGGTGCATAAAAATTAATTAGGCCCAATATGTAATTGATTCAAGCAATTAATTTGACTTAAAACTTAATTAGGTCTAATGTAGAATTGTGCTTAATATATAATTGTTAATAAGAATGTAATGAGCCTGATATATTAATGAGCCCAACAATTTGTTAGGTCAAAAGTTAAATGAACCTTAAATTTAGTTAGGTTTAATAAAAAATTAAGCTTAATAAATAATTAGTCTTAATATATGACTACACCGAATAAATGATTAGATTTAAGACATGATTGAACTTAATAATTAATTAAACTTAGCAAATAATTATGGCCTAACAATTAATATTTAATTATTAAGTGAGTGGTTTAAAACTCAATTATGCCTAAGAATTAGTTGGGCCTAATATCTAATTATACCTAATAACAAGTTTGACTTCATTTATAATTGGGTCTAAACTGTTTTTAAGCCTAATAATTAATTGAGTCTAAGATATAATTTGATTTGAGATGTAATTAGACATAATAATTAAGGAACCAACAATTATTAGTTTTAAGAATTAATTTATGACTCATAATTAATTAGCCTTAAGATTAATTATGAATAAGAATTAATTGGATCGAAGATTTAATTAGTACTAAGATATATAATTGGTCGTAGCATGCATAAACCTACTAAATAATTGGCCCTAGTAATTATATATTAAACCAAATTTTTTTATAAGGCCCAATTGAATTTAATGTCCAATTAATTTTTTCATGTAATGAATTGTTTGGTCTAATTAAGTGGTAGGCTCAATTACATATTAGGCCTAATAATTGTTATAGCCTAATTAAGTCTCATGCCAAATTTATATATGTTAGGGTCAATTGTTTTGAATTGAATTATTTTTAAGTTTCGTTTATAATAGACCCAAATATATCTTAGGTGATATAATTTACTACTGAGTCCAATTCTTTATAAGAGAAAAATATATCTTAAGTACAATTATAATTTGGGTCTATTATATCTTTAGACCAATTATTTTTTAAGCTCATGAACCATAGGCTTAATTTATTATTGGATCCAATTAAAACTTGAACTCACTTATATTTTGAACTCAATTATTTATTAGAGTACTTAGTTTTTATACTCAATCATAGATTAAGCCTAATTACATAACTACGTCCATTTTTTTAATAAGTTTAACAAAATCTTAGGTATTAATTCTTGATCACAATTAATTATTAAGCTTGATTAAATCTTAAACTTAATTAATTGCTAGGCCTTATTATTTTTTAGGTTTAATTAATTATTAAAAATAATTAATCCTAAAGCCTAAGATTTTATTAGACTCAATATATATTAGCTCAAATATTTATTAATTTTAATTTTTTATTAAACCAAATAAATACTAAGCCCAATTGACTTTTTGACCCAACAAACTCAATGAATCTTTAGGCCAAAATGAATTGTTGGCTTAATTATTAAAAAGATTCATTTCATTTTTTAGACCCAATTATATATTAAACACAATAAATATTAGGCTTCATCAATTCACTATTGTTCGATCAATTAATTACTATGCTCAATTCTATATTAGGTTTAATTTATGTTTAGGCCAAATTGATATACATTAGGAACATTTTGGTTTTTAGCTAAATTATATCAAGCTCAATATAATTTTGGAGTCAATTATATTTAAAATGATTACTTTTTAATCTATTTTATTTTTAGTCCCAATAATAGATTTAGCTCAATTTTTTTAGTAGGTTAAATTAAAACTCAGGCTTTAGGATAATAAAGGGATATAGATGGACACTACCTAAAAGATACAGAGATGTTTTTTAGGACTTCTAAATCCTAAAATGTAAATTATTAGCTAAAACTCCCTGAACCCCTAAGCCCTAAACTCTAATCTGTAAAACCTAAACCCTAACTTTAAAACCTTAACATTTAAAATTTAAACTCTAAGCACTAGCCACTAAACCTTTAACCCTAAACTTAAAGCCCAAAACATTAACCCTAAGTCTTAAACCCTAACATCTAAACCATAAACACTAAGTTGAAAACCCTAAATCTTAAATTCTAATCCCTAAGCTCAATCACTTAAACACTATATCCTAATGTTAACCCTAAACCCTAACTTTAACTCTAACCCTTAACCCATAATCCCTAAATGTTAACCACTAATCCCTAACCCATAAATCATAAACTATAAATGCTAACCCCTAAACCAGTTTAGCCCCCACCCATAAACTCTAACCTTTAGCCTCTAAACCTAACCACTAAACTCAAAACCCTAAACATTAACCCCTAGTCGCTAAACCCTAGACCTCATCCTCGAATCTTTAATCCTTAAATCTAAACCATAACCCTAAATCATAACCATTCTAGAGATTAGTATTTTAAGTTTTAGGGTTTACAGTTTAGTGGTTAAGGGTTAGAGCTTACCCATTTTATTCTTATTGACAATTATATATTAAGTCTAATTTTTTATTAAACCAAATTAAATTTAAGTCAAATTCATTGGGTGGCACAACAAATTATTTGATCGAATTAATCACTAGAATCAATTACTTATTAGGTCCAATTAATGTTATGCACCATTAATATAAGTTAGTCTCAATTTGTTTATAATTTAGGCCCAATATCTTAGACTCAATTAATTCATATTCTAAATGTCTGTTAGGTTCATGCATAGTAGCCCAATTAATTACTGACCTAATTATATCTTAATCCAGTTAATTGTTAGGTCAATTTATATCTTAAGCTTAAATCTGTATTAAGTTCATTTCATTCTTAAGCCTAATTTTTACTAGATTCAATTAAACTAATTCTTGAGCACAATCGCTTGTCAGGTCCAATTAATTTTAAAACTTAATTACGTCGAAGATCTAATTATTTATTAAACTCATTTTGTTTACTGACTCATCTTTATAGTAAGTTTAATTACTTAAATGACACAATTTTATATTAAGACTAATTATATTTTTGGCTTATAAACCAATGAATTGTTATGCCTAATTATTCTTTGTGCTCAAATAATATAGTTATGCCTAAACTGCTCTCAAACCTAATTATTTATTGGGTGCACGATAAACCCAAATTAAGTATTAAACCCATTAATATTAGGTTCAATTATATTTTGGGTTATTATACACCAAGCTTATTTATATATTAGGCTCAATTATATTTTAAGTTCAATTATAATTGGTCAGATCCAATTAGTTAGTATGCTTAATTATATCTTAAGTTCAATTATAATTTGAGTTCAATTTTATCTTAGACTTATTAAATTTTATGTCAATTTATTTATTAGTCTCATTTGGTGATTAGACCAATTATATGGCAAGCAAAATTATTTCTCAAGTCTAATTATATATTAAGCAAATTTTTTGTTAAAGGTCAATTAAATGTTAACCCCAATTGTATTTTAGTTCTATTTATTTATTAGTCTCGTTTGGTTATTAGACCAATTATAAATCTATTAGGTCTAATTATACATTAAATCTATTTTTTTCATTAAGTTCAATTAAATCTCATTCTCAATTAATTCTTAAGAAAAATTAAATTTCGTATTTAGTTAGTTATGATATGTAATTAATTATTCGACCAAATTAATTGCTAGACCCAATTAAATTAGTGGGTTAAAATATATTTTAAGCCTAATTATTTATTGAGCCTAATTATATTTTAAGTATATTTATTTATTAAACCAAATTAACAATGCCTAACTAATTCTTAGTTAGAATTAAATTTTAGACTCAATTAAATGTTAGGCTTAATTATTTTCTAAATTCAATTAACTATTAAGCTCAATGAATTGTTTGTTCTAATTAATTGTTCTGCTCAATTACGCATTATGCTCAATTATTTATTAGGCACATTCATTCTCATGTCCACTTACATCTTAAGCTCAATTTTTTTATTAACTTTTAATTAAATTTTTGGTCTAATTAATAATTTACTTAACAGATTGTTCGATCTAATTAATTGTTAAGCTCAATTATTTTCTTGGTTCAATTAATTCTTATGCCCATTAATACATGATAGGCCAAATTTGTTTTAGGATTGATTTATTTCCCAGTTTCATATATGATAAAGTTAATTATTTCTTAACTATTATTAGATCGAATTATAGCCCAATTATATTTTAAGTTTAATTAAAATTTGGTTTCAATTGTATCTTAGGCCTAATTTATTCTTAAGTTCATTGCGTCCATGCATGCTAGGTTCATTTAATTATTGATCTCTTTTTGAAATCTGAAACCAAATTCCATGTGATCAATGCCGACACTTCCTACACTTTTAGGAGGGCCTTGGCTCCACAACTATTACGTGGTGCCTTCAACACTCCACCAGTGCTTGAAGTAAAAATAGGGAGATAAGGAGTATAGACAAAGATCATAAACCCTTCAACCTCAACGAATCGAATACGAAGACATGAGATACTTCTTCAAAGCCTCTACAAAAGAAAGAGTCATAAAGAAGAAGAATCTGAAGGAAAAAGAGAAACAAAAGCAATCTCCATTGATCTAATTACATTGTAGACTTAATTATATATTAAGCTCATTTAGTTCTCATTCCCAATTATATATTAAACTTAATTTTGTATTTTACGTAATTAATTCTTAAATAATGATTAATTATATCTTAGACTCACTTAAGTATTCATTCCAATTAACTATTAGGACAAATTAATGTTATACTCAATTACATCTTACACCTAATTAGTTATACAACCCATGTCATTCTTAGGTCTAATAATATATTAAACTCAATTATTTATTAAGTTCTATTAATTATTAATCTTGATTAATTAAGTTTAACTATTTGTAAGGCACAATGATATATATTCAGTATAATTATTTCGAGTTGAATTTGTTCTTCGGCCTAATCATTGGGCTCATGCGTGCTCAAATAGTTATCAAGTGTAATTATATCTCAAGGCCAATTAATTATTATACCCAATAATATTTTAGATATAATTATTTATTTGACCTATTTTATTCTTAGGCTCAATTATATATTAAACTATCTTATTTGTGAAGCCCGATTAAATATTTTGCTGAATTCATTTCTAACTGGATTATCTATTATATCATAGGCTCAAATAATTATTGGATGGTCCATCCATATCTTAGGCCCAATCATATCTTATGGTAAATTATGTTAAGACTATTTCTTCATTAGGCTTATTATATATTAAGATCAAAGAAAATATTTAGCAAAGTTACATCATTTCATTCCTAATACCATTCCTTCAAAATATGGTATCAATTATGGGTTTAAGGGACAAGCTTTTTGATTTAGGATTTTAATTATTAGCATTTAGGCTTTTGGTGTTACGGTGTAGGGGTCTTAGCATAATTAAGCCCAAAATATAACTAGTCATATTAATATGATGATATGATTGGATAAATAATTAATTAGGCTTAGCATGCATTACCTCGACAAATAATTTGACCTAAGAAAAAAACTAAGGCTAAGATATAATTGGATCCAAATTTTAATTATACTTAATATAATTGGACTCAATAGATAATTTCACTTAATAATAAATAATACTGCTTAAGATATAGTTTGGTATATCATGTATGGAATTAAGTCTAACTTGATCTAAAAAATTAATTGGACCATAAAACTAGTTGGGCCTAAAATGTAATTGAACCAAATCATTAGTTTGGGATTAAGAAAAAATTTGTTTGAACCAAATCTCAGGTCTAACATTTAATTGAACCAAAGCATTAGTTTCCTAAATTATGAATTGGACTTAAGATGTATTTGGGCCTAACAAATACTTAGGCTTTATATTATTAAACCGAAAAACAAAATAGATCTAATAAATAATTATGTTTACTGTGTAATTGAGTCTAACAATAAATTAAACATAACAATACATTAGGTTTGACAATTTATTGGGTTAAATAATTAACTAAACTTAGCATTTAATTTAATTTACTAAAAAATTATGCTTAATATATAATTAAGCTTAATAAATAATTAAGTTAAATAAAACGTTGGAGCTATTATATGATTCAGCTTAAAGAATAATTTAGTCCAACAATTAATTGAGTCTTCTATCTAAAAATTTGTTGAACTTATTAACTAATATGGCATAATAAAAAGTTGAGCTACACATATAATTGGGTCTAACATATATTTGAACACAATAATTTACTTGGTCTAAGATATAATTGAGGTTGAGATGTAATGAAGTTTAAATAATTAATTAACCCTAACAATTAATATAGCTAGCCTAATTTATTGAGTTCAAGATTTAATTGTAATTAAGAATTAATGGGACATAAGATTTAGTGAAGTCAAATTGAAGATTGAGGTTAATATATTATTGGGGTCATAAACACTTGGGCTTAATTTACAAATAAGTCTAAGAATAAAATAAGATAAATAAATAATTGAACCTAAAATATAATTAAATTTAAAATTTAATACACCCTAAAATATGATCGTATACAAATTATAATTGAACTTAAGATCTAATTGAGCATAATAACTAATTGGGCTTAGCATTTATTAATCAATCCTAAAAATTAATTTGATCTAATGAATAATTGAGTCATATAATTAATTTGACCTAACAATCATTAGGTCTATCAATTCGTTGTGTTTAATAATTAATTAAGTCTAAATTTTAATTATATTTAATAAAAAATAGGACTTAATATATAATTCAACTAAATAAAGTAATTAAATCTAATATATAATTATACCTAATAAAATATTAGACCTAAGATGTAATTGAGCTTAATAATTCATTAAACCTAGCAAATAATTTGGTTTAACATTTAATGGAGTCTAGTAATTAATTGGGCCTAAGATTTAATTCAATATAAGAATTAATTGTTAAAAATTGTTATTTGCATATAATTGAGTCTAATAAGTAATTTGATCAAAAGAATATAATTAGGCTTAAGATGTAAATGAATCTAACATTGAATAACCTAACAATTCGTTAAGTATAACAACTAATTGATCTTAATAATTAATTAGGTTCCATATTTAACAATAACTAAAATTTAATTAGGAATAAGATTTAATTGAAATTAATAAAAAATTAGATTTAATATGTACTTAAGGTCTAATAAA